>JAQHUG010000028.1:8303816-8329217 GCA_028555095.1 Dicrostonyx torquatus
GTCCTCGGGCTTTGCGGCTGTGAGCGGCTTGTGTAACCACCTGTACCATGTTGAGGCTCGTGCAGCCGCTGAGAGCCACGAGTGGGCCAGTGGGCCTGATATGGCCAAGGACTGCGTTGATGTCTGTGACCGTGTTATCACCGAAGCCCATGCGGACGCCAGATACTGGAGGTTTGGGCTGCCGCCTGGAACCATGTTAAGGTCTGTGAGTCCAGGACAGCAGTCCCGCCCCTCACTGGCCCAGAGCACCAGCTGCAGGCTGTAGGTGGGCAGGGGAGAGCTATCCCCACCCTGTTCTGACCACTGTGGGGCTTTCCTTAGCTGACGGCTTCTGGCGTGGATCCAGGCTGAGAAAGACTCATCCTACCTTGGAGTTTTGGCTACCTAGGAATTTAGCCACATGATCCAGTGAATATATGGGCAATATGAAATTGACTTGTCTTTTTTTTTGGGGGGGGACGGTGTCATAAAGAAGGCGGTGGACATGGGAAGACAGGGAGAGGTGAATGAGATCGGGGCACATGATGTAAGATCCTAATAACCAATAATTTTTTTTTAAAAAAAAGTTACAATGGATTGAACTTAGCTTCTAAGTAAGGAGCTGTAAGCTTGGCCTTCTTAGGCCAGTGGCTCTCAACCTGTAGGTCACACATATCAGGTAGCCTGCATTTCAGATATTCATATTATAGTTAGTAGCAAAATTACAGTTATGAAGTTCAACGAAATAATTTTATGGTTGGGGGGGTCACTGCAACATGAGGAACTGGCTTAAAAGGTGCAGCATTAGGAAGGTTGAGAGCCACAAAAGACACACAAGAGTAAACTGGAAAGCCGTGCAGAGACTTGGGTTCCCAGCCCTCCAACCTTAGGCCCTCCCACCCCACTCTTCCATCACTCCATCCCATCCACTCAGCCCCCTGCAAAGTGTCTGGGCCGTGGGCAGCTCAGATGCTTGGGGTTCAGATGCCCACCTAGGATTACAAGATAAAGCACAGGATGCCTACTTAAATGTAAGTTTCAAGAAATTATAAATCTACAAAGCTTTAGTAGAAATAGATACCAAATTTAGTAAGCTTTTACTGAAAGGCATCTGTTGTTAATGAATCCCCCACTTTATAAATCAGGGTGCCTCTGTGGCTTAAATGTCACTTCCTCAAAGAAAACACTGCGAAGACCCACTCTAAGGTAAGTTGTTCTACTGGTCTCCAGACTACACCATTGTTTGCTGTCTTCTCCATCACACTGGCGGATTTGGGAGTGTATTTATGTGTCTGTATTTATTTGATCCAAGCTGGCCTTCCCCGGGAAGCCAAGCGTCATTGCGCTTTTGTTTGCTGTTATGCTATTGAGCCTGTGACATTTATAGTTATTCAGCACGTGTTTGACCATTGACTGGACATATGAATGAATGAATGAACAGGGCAAAGTCTTACGTAGAAAAATGCCATGCTTTATTTCCATCCAATGTATTTGATTAGACACATAATGAATCCGTAGATTCACAGGAAAAGATCCATCAAGGAGTTAATGGAATTTTCCCAGAATCTGTTGGGAGTTGCTTTGTGTCTTTTTAGATCGTGCAGCACACAGCTGTATTTATAAAGGTGTTCAAAGAATTCTGGAGTAACCGTAGCCTTCTCTAACATAGCGGATCTGCCCTTCAGACCGCTGTTTCTAGTCTACAGGAGGACTCTGAATAGATGTCTTAGTCTTTGATCCATTTGTTTAAAATGTTCCAATTAAACCAAGCCACACCTCTGTTTATTAATTGGAGAATGAGCACTCATACACACACACACTCACACACTCGCACACTCACACACACTCGCACACACACACACACACTCACACACTCATACACTCATACACACACACTCGCACACTCATACACACACACTCGCACACTCACACACACTCGCACACTCATACACACACTCACACACTCGCACACTCATACACACTCACACACACTCGCACACACACACACGACTTCTAAAGATCTTCATTTCCTCTCTGTTTTTAGCTGTCAATTTTTATTCAGTGTAACACTTTAAAGGAATAAGAAGCAGAGGCAGGTGGATCTCTGTGAGTTTAAGGCCAGCCTAGTCTACATAGTGAGTACCAGGACAGCTGGGGTAAAGAGACCCTCTCTCTCTCAAAAAAAAAAAATTGTCTTGTAGCTACTATTTCCCGCCCATCCTCTATAGTTTTTCGTGTGTGTGTGTGTGTGCCTACATATATACACCAAAGTCCTTTAGCTTGTCCTTAAATATGCCAGCTCATGCTGGTGAGGTCCAGGCCACAGGCCGTGGAAGATGCAGCATCTCAAACCCTCAGGTCTAATGTTATGTTTCAAATTAGTCACAAAGTTCAGCATTTCTCCTGTTTTCCACAGACGCAGATCTGCAAAGCTGGAAGCGGTGTGGCTGTCGGCCACCGCAGAGCTGGTTCGGAGTCCCGGGCGGTTTGAGAACTGCATCCACTTGCTTAGCGTAAGCACGAAAATAAAACGTAGCCAAAACTGTATGTGAAGCAGAACAAAGCACAAACAAACCCTTAAGATTATGTAGTAGTTTCCTAGTCGGACAAACTGGATATGTGTGTGTGTGTGTGTCTATGTTAACCACACAACAAGTTATTATAACGTCTATGGTGTACTGGAAGGCATGACAGCATTTTGCCAGTCCTGGACCAGCTTCGTGTCACAGGAGGGAATGCCACAGAGCTGGACAACTCTAGGCTCACACCTTTGTCCTCAAGGCAGCCACTTTCTACCCCGGATCCCACAAATTCCTAATCCGAGCTGCAGAAGTGGGAGGCAGTTAGCCACTGAGGCATCTGGAAACCGGAAAAATGCGGGCCTTGAGGTGTGCTTTGGAGCTTGTGACAGACATTTGCTGTGCAGGTGAGCTTGCCAAAGGATCAAATTAGGTAAATTCCTTGCTATGGCCTGTCCAGGGAAGTTCATTACCATTGATTTAAGTGTGCTTTTTTTTTTTTTAAAAAAAATCAGTACCTGAGATGTATACCTAGGTAAAATATAAGAAATAAATAAAAAAAATATGGGGAAGGGGGAGAGAGAGACAGGAAGGAGGGAGGAAGGGAGGCAAGGAGGGAAGTAGGGATGGAGGGTGGGAGAGAAAATTTGGAGAAAAAATCTTTAATTTTATGGAGAGGAAGCATTGTTTTTCTTTGCAGATTAGGACATAAATTTAACGTGACTGTGCTACTATTTTTGCTAAATTCAATGGCTGCTTGCAACATGAATATGTGCTGACATCTCTTTTTTAAAATTTAATTTATTTTATTAGCAATGCATTCGCATAGTTCAAAACAAACCCTGGCTGGCATATAACAAAAGGTCTTTTTTTTCTCTCTCTTTCCACTCCATTCCCAATCCTTCTTCCATGCCTCTTTTATTTTCTTTCAAAGTTTTCGGGATTTTCTTTATGTTTAAACACAAGCGTCAGCACTTTTGGAAACACGCACGGGTGAAAAGAATCTAAACCAAATTGCAGCGAACACAAAGCCTTGGTCAGATCTCTGGGTTTCCCAGTGGTTGGACCTTCTCACTCGCTCTGGTCTTTTGATTTCAAAATTAGGATTCTATGCTAAAATAGTTACGATTATAGGCATGTCTGTGGAAAGTTAATTATTTTTCCATAGGAAGTAAACCAAGCTGGCGTCTTGCAAAGTTCTGAAGATGATTTTTTTCCTCGCTAGATGGCGCTCATGTGCCTAGAGGTCTCAGAGTGAGGAGCCCGGCCTGGCATCTGCAGATCAACAAGCCTTGGGTGGTTACCATGGAGACCCCAATAGCACACAGAGAGCAGAACTTCGGTATTTTCTTCTCTCTGGAGAATGACTCTTCTAGCCATGGTTTGCTCTTTGCTGTATGTCACCTGGTAAGTAAAGAGAGAACCTTGATTCATTCGTATTCCTCTGCAAGATGAATTGTGTAAGTTTTGTGCCCAGGAGGAGGGACCCGTGGACCACCTGCTTTGACTTGCAGGACAAAGCCTGAGAAAATTGGAAAGTACCCCTCATTGTAATGATATTTCACTTGTGTTTTAATAAATAAAGCTTGCCTAAAGTTCAGGGAGTAAAACAGCCCCACTGGTCAGCCTTACAGACCAGGCAGTGATGACACACACATTTAATCCCAGTAGCCACACTAGTTTGCCATAGAAACTGGGCAGTAAGATGCATGCCTTTAATTCCAGCCCTAGAGAGGAATATGAGACGGGACGAGACAGCTCTCAGTCTTATTCTGAGAATCCTGGAGGCAGGATCGCCATTTCACACGGAGGTAAGAGCCGGTGACTGGCTGTTTTGTTTTTCTGACCCTCAGATTGAACCCCAATGCCTCTGGGTTTTTAATCAATCGTGTTACACATCACCCACGGATAATTTGAAAGGTGTTCTTACCTTTTTCTGAAGACCCTGAAGTCCATCTCATAACAAAACAGGCTTGAAGCATCCTAGAAAGACTCTGTTACCCTTCTGGGTATAGAAATGACCACAATCTCATAACAAAACAGGCTTGACGCATCCTAGAAAGACTCTGTTACCCTTCTGGGTATAAAAATGACCACCGCCTAATAAAGGGGCCAAAGTGATTTGTCCATCCAGACTCCTCCCACCCCATGTAGTGACTGCAAGATAACCCAGGCATTTCTCTCTTGACACTCAACCAGAACAAAAAGTCGGGCGCTCCAACAGGCAATGAGAAGGGGGGACGGAATCCAACCAAGATAAAGGAGATACACACGGGATAACTTTTGTTAGCTACATTCTGTATCAAAACACAGGGTTTTGCATATTAGTTCACCAGCTATTACTCCCTTGTGTACTGGTTGCCATGGATACCATCAACGCCATGATGGCTTAGACAAAATCTGTGTTCATGCCTAATGGGAAATGAACTTCCACCAACTCCTTCTTCCTCACAGGAACCACTCCAGTCAGCCAGGGTGGCTTTATGTACATCAATGACCCTTTGTTTTCTGATATCTGTGTCAAAGTGTTTGTCAGACGTCCCACTCCCAGAATATGTCCTGATTCAGACAACGTCCCTCAATAAGATACTGTGTTATGCTCACAGTTCACTGACTTTTAAGTGTTCGTATCACTTTAAGTTGGGGACAAGCTCAGCTCATGTGGGGTGTGAGTTCATCTGCTGGAAATTAGTCTGACCCCTGAAAAGCAGGACCTGCAGACCTCTTGTACCAACAATGCGGTTTCGGGTCTCATTTGCTGAAATGCCCCTTCAGTGGTTAGACACAGCCAAAAGCTTGCTGCAGGAAACTCTCTGGGAAAGACAGGACAAGCAGATTGGAGGGTGTCCACTCGTTCTTTGGGGAACGGGGCCCGGTAGGGAAACGGATCACATGCGGAACCCTCCAGTGGGTATCCAGGATCACAGTGACAATATGGCAAAGGGCTTTCACCTCTGGCTTCCAGAGACCACGAGAAAGTGCACAGTCCAGATCCCTGTTCCCCAGAAGTTCTTAGAACAAAAGTTGCGGGGAAACACAACATTCTCAATCACCTCATGTTTCACCATCTTTTTCTTGACTCTTCCCTAGGAAGTGGGGAAAGACAGAAACTGTGTCTTCTGTACTCAAACGGCTCCCATCATCATGACATGTGACAGAAGTGCTCTATCCCAGGGCTTCTTGGGCATGAAGGCACAAGCAAGCTTCTGCGGGGTTCTGGAGGTGCAGGGTGGATGTTGATGAGATACAACGGAAAGGCCTTTGAGAAGAAATGCTCAGCTGGCTAGAAGAGATGAGGGAGACACGCCAGTTGTTTTTCTCAGCACATGGTACCTGTGTTCTACAGAGCGTCTGGGGAGCCAATCACCTGATGTCTCCCTATGCCTGGTGTACTGAGATTTGCTCCGGTGTGGTCCGCAAAGTGCAAAGGTGACAAAGTTTCCAGGCCTGTGAAGACTCAAAGAGAAGGAGCCCAGAGGCATAACCCACTGTCCCTGCTGTCCCCCAGCCTTCTGCCATTCTCCAGCTGTACACAAGGAGGGCTGTCACCATCACGACTTCTCACAGTGTTCTACAGTGCCTAGAGGAGGGACGTGGAACACTCCCTCCCAGCACTGGGGCGACATCTTGTTTGTACTGCCTGAAGGTCAGAGGGCAGAGCTAGCCACTAGTTAACAGTAGAGGTCTGGAGGTCTGTACAGACAGACAGGAAGTGATCTGGCTGGGCGGAGAGAGGAATGTAAGGTGGGAGGAGACAGGAGCTCAGCCCTTTTCAGCTGAGTTAGCAAGGCAAGGGTTGGCTGTGGCTTGTTCCTTTCTCTCTTAGATCTTTCATCATTTGCCCCGATATCTGGTTCTGGGTTTTTTTTTTTTTTTATTTTTAAGACCAATTAGAACTCGTGTAACACAGCATATCTTTTTCAATTGCATTTCTGACACTGGCCAAGTTTAAGTGGCCATCTATCCACACCTTTGCATCCAATGTGTTGCTTCAATCACCCATGTAATCATCCCAAATCAAAATGGCCATAGTGGAGATGCTGTGGCCACCATTTCCTTTGGCCGTCAAACTCCAAGTACCTTTAACCCAAATCACATCCTAACTATTATTTATTGGGAATGGCAAGGTAGCATAGCGTGTCTATTGTGTGTGGGGGGAACGTGTAAGAGGGATCTAGAACGGTTTCTCGACGTCAGCTGATGTGGTCTGTGAAGGCAGAAAACACAAAGGCTTCAACGACGAATCCATGACTCATGGCAATGCCGTGATAAAGGATCTCTGAGGGCCCAGCTATGCAGCAATGAACTCATACAAACGGCAAAAGGACTTGACAAGAATCTCAGAGGCCAATCAGGACTCTCAACAGACCCGGAGGAACCGCTCCAGGTGGATGAACGGTGTGACTAGATGGGCCTTAGCGGAGTCTGTGGAAACGGGAGAAGAGTGGGCTGTAAGCTGGAAATGTGGACTGGGGCCAGACTGTGGAAGGAAGCTAAGGCGCTTGGACCTCATCCTAGTGGTAATGAAGAGATAATGAAGATTTTTAATTAAGGGTTTGGCATGATTAAGTGGTGTTTTAGGGAGATTACTGTGGCAGCAGTGAATTGGAGGGGGGGAGGACAAGTAAGAGATTAGGATGCTATTATAATTATCCAGGCTTGAAGCAGCAGGGGTCTAGGGGCAGTGGGAATAGAAAGGAAGGGTGGAGAGAGAGATAGCGGGAGGGGATGCCAGGACCTTCCTGGTGACTCAGGGATGCGTCTGACAAAAGAAAGCTGGGGTGGTATTGAGAGCGGGGAATCAGGAGAGATGGTTGCAGCGGGGGCAAAGGGTGGATAGGGAGTTGGTATAGCTGAGCCTCAGTGGCTTCATGGTGATCTGGGAGGGAGCCTTGCAGGGCAGCCAGCATAGCTACAGGGGGCTTGGAGGGACCTCTCTCCTGTAAGTCAGCCTGACCTCTTTCCTCAGAAAGACCTGCTACCCAGTGGCTAAGCAGTTACGGTAGACTGCGTGTATTCGGGGACGTGTCCCTACATATCAACAGCAAGGAAGACGGAATCCAGGTCATTTGTTGAATATTTTAAACTTCCAGGAAATGACTTTCTGATAAGTCACCCAACTATTTCAAATGGGTGTTTTTAAAGGCAAATTTCCCAGGTAATAGTCCCAAATGTTTAAATTTCCTCTTTCTGGGAGGCTCAGTTTTTACGGCACCCAGTACTGTTCCGTTACAGAGTCATTTCCATGTTGAACGCGGCGGAGGCCGTGTGGTCTTGGTGGGACTCCGCAACTGCCGCACGACTCAGGGTGATATGTACAGGAGCCCCCGTAATCCTCTTCCTCAAAGGCCCCTTACCTAATTCTCTCATGCAAATTAGCGAGAAGAGAGCCTTCCAGGTCGTATTTATCCGGGAAGTGCATTTTTCTAGCAAAAGGGACCAACTAGAAGAAGCAGCACGTCCTACCGCGCATGCCCGCGACTGATGGCACATGGCCACTTGGAATCACACCAACACAGGTGCCTACTGGCACGTTGCTTTAAAAGGTAGCACAGCGTGCATCAAAATGTGACCGTGGCACCGAAAAAGGTAGCTGTGGTCTTCACCCTTGGGTGTGACATTCAGCGACCGAAGATCCCCCATGTGACTCAGTGAACACTGTTGAGTTTTTTTGCTACAGATTAGGGGTCCCAAATAAGTCAGGTAAACGAACTATAGCCACCCAAAAAAATCAGAGAGAGGAGAAACTTCACTTGACCTTGAAAAAGAAATATCGGGGAAGAGTCCAAATCCCGAGGAGAAAACACCCACACGTGCCTCTAAGCAGTACTTGGCTTTCTATGAGACTCACAGCTGTTTGGAATTTCTAGATATTTAGTTTCTAAAATTAATTAATTTATATTTTGTGTAGGTGTGAATGTGTGCCGTCTGTGCGGGAGCCTGCCAAAGTCAGAGGAAATGAACAGACATCCTGAAACTGGAGTTACACACTACTGGAAGCCATCATGTGGGTGCCAGGAACTGAACCGGGGTCCTCGGCAAGAATTGTAGCCTCCCTTTACCTCTGAGCCATCTCTTCAGCCCCCTTCTAGGTATTTTAAGTATGGGTTTCAGCTGTGAATTTAAGTAGGTCCCATGGCATTTTTAATGTGACGGTCTCAAGAGCAGAATCCATAGCTAGTTGGAGGCATTTCAGTCGCTGTGACTGTCTGTCATCAGGATGTGGGCACTTAATGTTCACCTCCCTGGTCCGGTCTTCACAGTGCCCAGACTGATTCAGGATACACCGTCAGCCGCTCAAGCCATCTCTGGTAGACGGACGAGGTAGCGGAACAGGCTTTCTTTCAGTTGAAACCGCCACAGGCAGGGACCTGGAAGAGCACGGTGAGGTCTTAGGCATCTATTTCCCCTGCCTCAACACCCTCCTCCCCCTACGCCGGCTTAGCAGATATTCTCATTTCCCGGTTCTGTGCCCTAAATTGCTATCATGAACCAAGTATCCCGGCATGAACTGTGCTTTATAGAAGATGGAGAATTTTTGTTACATAACCAGAAAGTTTGAACAGCCCAAGCAGACTGGAGCAGGTTGGCAGAGAACCCCTTCCTTTTTCACTGAAGGTCCTGGCGAGTCTGAAGTCACATCTTTGATAACATCTATGTATCCTGAGCACTGTTCTGCGGATCTGCCACCCAATGAGAACTTCCGTCAGACTTCTTCAGAATGACCCCAAACTTTGATTTGAAGCCCTTAGGAGCAGATAACTGACGGGTGCTCTGGTCTCAGAAATAGGTGGAAATACCCAGGAATATGTTTTTTCGTTTTTACTGAGTTGGTTAAAACTTTTTCTGGTGTACCCAAGGTTTTAGTTACTCCGTATTAAGATAAGTTCAATTTTGGTCTTAAGGCACATCTCCCTGCACGTGTTACAGCCATTACTCATTGTTCCTGGGTACCACATGAGAAAACATGGGCTGGAAGGAGGCGCCTGCCACCAAAACCAGCGGTCTGAGTTCTGTCCTGAGGATGCCATGCTGTCTGGAGAAAGCCACTTTCCACAAGCTGTCCTTTGACAGGTGGACCATAGCATATATCCTCTCGCTGCCACAGAACAAGCAAACAAACAAACAAAACTAAAAAAACACCCAGTGAAGAATCCAGTCTCAGCCCATCCCCAGCAACCTGAGTCGGAAGTTCGGTCTTTGTTTCATTCAGGTAAAAAAAAAAAAAAAATACAAAGGTCAAAACTAATCTTTTTCCAGTTGTTCTTGGGTGAATTAAATTCTGAATTTGTCTGTCATGAATCTGTTGCCCTTTATTAAGTGTCAGAAGTGGGAATGGTGGCAGGCTGGGCTGCGGCCATGATATATGGCTTTACCGCACTCTCTTCTCCCTGTTGAATGAGCATCATTTATAAGCTTTCAAACCGCAGGGCTCCCAGTCCATCACTGATCACCAGTGCGATTAGTGATTCTCCCAGCAACAAGCTTGGAAAATTTCAGGACGAAAGATCTCCAAACCGTTCAAGCTTCTGCTACTATTATCACACTGAATAGGAAACACAGGGTCTAGGGTCCACGGAGCAGGGGCAGAAGGGATGGTCCAGTGGTTAAGAGCACGGGCTGCTCTTCCAGAGGACTCGGGTTCGACTCCCGGCACCCACTTGGTGGCTCACATTCACCTGTGCCTCTGGTTCCAGGGAACTGAAAATCCTCTTGTAGCATAAATTCTAATTGTTCTTAAAACTAATAACCTGGAGTCAGATGTTAGAGGGTGAAAGCAAGATCAGAGGAGCAGTCAGCCCCTAGAGAGTTCTTACCTCGACCAACGTTCAGACCAAAGAGGCCATACTCCCTCTCACACTGAATCCTCAGACTGCACCGAGCTCCCTTCTTCTCCCGCCTTATATTCCTCTCTCCACCCAACCATGTCACTCCTGTCTCCTCCTCCCTAGTGCTGGGATCAACGGCGTGGAATCCCAATGCTGGGATCACCTTTGTGTGAGCTCCATTTCTCTTTAAGAAAGATTCAATCTCACGCAGCTCAGAGTAGCCTTGAACTCACAGAGATCTGTCTGCCTCTCTCCTGAGTGCTTGGATTAAAGGTGTGCGCCACCACTGCCTGGCCTCTGTGGCTAACTAGTGGCTTAGCTCTGCACTCTGATCTTCAGACAAGCTTTATTCGTTAGATTACAAACAAAATATCACTACAACCTTTTCTTGCTGCTGTGGATACCAGGCATACTCATGGTACACAAACGTACGTACAGCCAAAACACCCGTATGCATAAAGATTTATTTAAAAATTGATGGAACAGGGCTGGAGAGATGGCTCAGAGGTTAAGAGCATTGCCTGCTCTTCCAAAGGTCCTGAGTTCAATTCCCAGCAACCACATGGTGGCTCACAACCATCTGTAATGGGGTCTGGTGCCCTCTTCTGACCTGCAGACATACACACAGACAGAATATTGTATACATAATAAATAAATAAATCTATTTTTAAAAAATTTTTTAAAAAACTGATGGAACATTTACTTGGCTAACCTTCAGGGAAGGAGGAGAGGGACACTAGTCAGACTCTGAAGTGACCACAGTGACGAGGACTTCCCAAGTGGAGTCTCTGAACATTAACGGTAAGCTTACCACTCTGCCAGTTTAACCAGAAATGGTAAAAGCTCTCGGAACAGTTGGCTGTCATATTTCATCAGCTATACCTGAAACAAACTACTTCAGATTCAGGAACCTGAAAACCGCTTCTTCCTCAGAGAATTGTGGTGGACAAGGTTGAATCACAGAGTAGGCGGTTCAGGGAAAGGAACCACAAACGCCCAATCAGTGGCCTCTACACTGCCACACTATGAGACATACTTTCTTTGGCTTCGTCTCTGACGTAGCAAAGCCCACAGTGACTTCAGGGTCCACCCAGAGTGCCAAGAAGGCTTAGGATCCCGTTATGCTTCTGTCACCTAAGGGCTCAACTTCAAGTTCTGGTAGGGACGTTCACAATTTCCAGAGAGCCTGGGAATCTACCTAAATCCCACCACGTAATAGTTCAGGACCTCACCAGCTCGCACTTTCTCCCTGTGGGCTGAAACTGAATCATCTCCCACATCCTCTTCTCTTTTGCCTGGTGGTCTTCAGCTATAAGCTGGTATGTGCCTGGCAGGGAGACAGGGAAAGAAATCACAGTGGTTAAAATCACAGACTGTGAAGTCTACCTTCCCAGCGTCAAACCCCAGCTAATACCTGGGATTGTGTGGTTGCCACTAGGAAGTGCAATATCTAATGCCACAGTTTCCCCAGCCTGGAAAGAGAGGTGGGTTTATCTATATTTGCAGATAGTTACTGGGTGCCCCAAGCACAGAGGAGAATCAGACAACATTTCTAGTCCTGTAGAGCTCTAAGTAGCAACAGACGGCTTGAGATATATGTGGCAATAATAAATGCAGGAAAAAAGAATTAAAATAAGGAGGCTGGAGAGATGGCTCAGTGGTTAAGAGAACGGATTGCTCTTCCAGAGGACCCGGGTTCAATTCCCAGCAACCACATGGTGGCTTACAGCCATCTATAACGAGACCTGGTGCCCCCTTCTGGCATGCGGGCACACATAGGAAAGAATGCTGTACACATAATAAATAAAAAGTCTCTTAAAAAAAATAAAGAATTAAAATAGGTTGCTGTGTAAGGTGGTTTGAATAGAAATGGCTCCTATAGACTAGCAACGGACAGCTTGAGATATATGTGGTAATAATAAATGCAGGAAAAAAGAATGAAAATAGGTTGATGTGTGAGGTGGTTTGAATAGGAATGGCCCCCATAGACTCAAGTGTTTGAATCTGTGGCCCATAAGGCATGGCACTATTAGGAAGTGTGGCCTTGTTGGAGTAGGTGTGGCCTTGTTAGAGGGAGTGTGTCACTGTGGGGGATGGGCTTTGAGGTCTCCTATGCTCAAGCTAGGCCTAGTGTGGTTTCAGCTCTGTGGCCTGTGGACCAAGATGTAGGACTCTCAGCTCCTCCGCCAGCACCATGTCAGCCTGCACATGGGACCACCGTGTCCCACCATGATGATCATGGACTAAACCTCTGAAACTGTAAGCCACCCCAATTAAATGCTTTCCTTCATAAAGCTTGTGATGGTCATGGTGGCTCTTCACAGCAATAAAGCCCTATTACTAAGATAATGTGGTGAGGACATAATATGGATGTTAAGAATGGTTGCCCAGCAAGGCCGCTCTCCCAACAAAGTTTGTCTTCAGGGTTAGGGACATCAATTAGGGGTTGATAATAACTGGTACAGGGTTAGGGGTTGGTGTGGGAATTTTGTAGGCTCAGGGATCTCACTGGAAAAAAAAAGAAAATCAAATGAGGTAATAGGTAGATTACTGTGAGCTTACTCACATAATAATAATAATAGTGAGTAATAGAGTGAATACTTGTGAGCTATCATTTATGGACAATTTACATTGGTATAGATTCTTGTATATCGATACAAATTCAAATTATATTTGTTATATTAATGTGCTCCTATTTCTGCTTATAATATTTGTGCACCTATGCAAAGTTATTTTGTCAGATTGTATGCATGCATGTTTCTACCTCTGTTTAAGACATTTTGTGTATTGACACAATTTTAGGATATATTTATCATATTGTATTATACATTTCTACCCCTGATCAAGATACTTATACATTGTTTACATTTTGAGGTCATTGTCCTTCTTTGCTGCACAGTTGTTTAAAGATAGTTTTTAAGTTATACAGGTATTAAGTATTATAAGTTAATAGTCATCCATGTTTGTCATACTTATAGTTAGACTAATAGGGTTCTTTAGATACATAGAGAATGTATTCTGCATAGATAGGTAATCTTCAACCACTTCAAAGAACTGTGGAATATGGCATTTAAATAACTTAGGGTTCTGTTGATGTGAGACATGATTGCTCCTGGCAGCACCAATCTATTCCCGAGAGAATGTTGAGCACTGAAGACACTCCACTTGGAGTTTGTTTTCTTCTCAGCAAAACTGGCCTTTGGACAAGGAACTGCCTATGCCTCAACCACTGACAAAGCACACGATGCCCAGACTGGACAAGCAGGATACAAGAAAAAAAGACTGCCAAACCCTACCAAGACAGGGTAAGATGGTTTTGAAAATTTCTGCCTCAGAAAATGGTATGTCAGTTACTCTAGGTCTTGGCCAAAGTTGGTTGCTCCAATGTTTCAAATGAGACTTTGGGTGATTGCCCAGGTAGATGGTTGACTCTGTCATCTACTGCACATTTTGGAAACTGCTTGATTGCACTTCCTGCCTACTCAACTAATATTATCTCCATTCTCAGGTCTTCGATGGGGTTGAAGACTAGATAGTTTAGTAACTTTCCTCTTAGGACTTAGCCAAGCCATTTCTAATACAAGACTTAGACTCCTTGGGATAGAATAATTATTGAAACATTTAACATGTGTTTCTTGCTTAATATTGTTTATGCTGGTTATAATTCTAATTTTTATACTTGATATCTGTTCTTATTGTGTATAGTTTTGTATTTGGTTTGGAACTCTCTTATTCAGACAAAAGGGGGAGATGGTGGGGAACCTCCTCAACCAATGGCCTTTGAAAGGCTGGACCAGGCCGGGCGTGGCTTTGGGTATTAAAAGGTGCATGTTCACTACTCTTGATCTCTATCTATCTATCTATCTATCTATCTATCTATCTATCTATCCATCTTTAACTCTCTCTGTCTCTCTTTCTCTCTCTGTCTCTTTCTCTCTCTCTCTTCCCTCAAACCTGGATGCTGGCTTCCATTCCTGTTCTCCATTGTGATCTTAAATAAAATCCCCTTGTTATACCCTATTCAGAGCTAGTGTGGAATTATTTTATTCATGTTCTCCTTCAACTCCTTTTACACAAAGAGTCACACGAGGCCATAGATCATTGTTCTCTTTCTTCTATGGGAAAACTGGAAGAGTTCTGTACTGAGAGGAACAGTAGAGTCCATTGGCCTCATCTTAAATCTTTCCCTGGGTTCAAGGAGGAATGAGGGTTCAGAAAATCAAGGTAACAAAAGAAATTAGTTCCGCAGAGGATCCCAATTTTGACTGCACAGGTTGTGTACCAAGCAACCACTGAAATATCACTTAAAGTATGCGTAGTATACAGTCATTGGTAGTAGCCCTGTGTAGCTGGGGTGGTCGTGGAGGCAAACAGACTATTAGCAAGAGGATGTGTGATCAAATGCAAGTCTTGGACACCATATCAAAAATGTTGGAGCAAACCAATGTGACACTCACTGAAAAGAGTGGATGACATGTATGTGAACTAGTTGATTACCAAGCCTGTAGGAGGACATGTGAGACACGAAAGAGTATTTTAATACATCCAGACATGTTACAATAGAGAGGAAACCAATGCTGAGGTGAGCAAGGGTCCACGGTACTGTGTCAGATAAGATTTTGAGGGTGAATCATGTGAGAGCTGGGCGCTTGCTGAAGGGACTCTGGCCATCTTGGGCTTGGCAAGCATGGCTCTGCTTGGCCCTGCCCTTCCCTCCCATTCCTTCTGCCTTGCTAAAAACCATTAGATTATATTCCTAAAGCTAGTCACCAAGGTCTAGTCCATTATTTGACCACTTCCTCTTCCTGAGACTGACTACCAAGGTCCAACTATCAAAGTATTGAAATCCAGCAATCAAAAGCCCCTTTGTTTCATCTAATTAACGTGCCCTATTAAACACCCCATCTTAACAGAGGGTGTCCCCTTGTGCCTTTAAAAACTGCCATTTTCCTACAGTTCATGTCTGTCTCCTCTTTATCCAGTGACAGTCTTTATGCTTTCTGGGACAAATACTTCTGCCCCCTTTCCCTTGTTCCCTTCTCTTTCTTCCTCTTCCCCATCTTTGTCCCTTATCCCTGCCCTCTGTCCCTCCGGGGCAAATAGATCCTCTTTGTGCTGAGAACTTGGTCTTGGGGTCCTGAGCCGATACTTGTTCCTTCACCTGCTGTTTCCTAAGGTGGACATTGTCTACATGGACAATTCACTTTGGGGATATTCAATGTAATAAAAACTGGGGGGGGGGGCAATAGCACAGTCTCCTTGCCTTGACCTTCAAGAGCTTACACTAGAGAATAGGCTGTATTTGAGTCAGTGTCGTAGCTACTTTAATGTGTCAACAGTCTAGACTGGATTGAGGCTCTAACTCCATTGCCTGAGACTCGTTAGCATGCATAAATGCTGACTTTCATCTTCAGCACGAAATGAAAGCAGGCATGCCTTATATGTGCCTGTAACTAACTCCACCATGAGCTGGAGGTGAGGGCAGGAGGATCAGAGTCAAGCTCATCCTTAGCTACATAGTGAGTTTGAGGCCATCTTGGGATACATGAGACCCTGCCTAAGAAACAAACAAACAAAAATGAAACAACAAACCAAAACCAACAAAAATCCTTGTCTGGGCTATAGTACTCACTTATTTGACTAAACATAAATCAAATGCTATCCCAAGACGTTTTGTAGCTGTGGAGGACATTGCTATTCATTTGACTTAAAGTAGTAGAGACCCTTGTTGTGGATAGGTAGCCATCTGCATACTTTAGCTGCACACAGTTTTTTAGAAACCTTGTGGCATCAGTTGCAGCTCAAGCCTCCAATCTGCCAGGCTGTGCCACCTTAACCACCCTACAAGCATGAGCCAACTCCATACAGGTCTCCTCTGTCTCTGCTGATGTGTGTACACATATGCTAAATATCTGCATGTATGTTTTGAACATATATTTTATGTATATTTTATATATGGTTGTGGTCACGGGTCGGATGTCAACACAACCTTTTAGGAGAAGCGGGGAGTCTGACGTTTTCCTACTCAAAAGCTTCAAGGGCAGATCTAACTGGCTGGTGTAGCCAATTGTGAAATATACCAAAAATCAAACCTGGGGAA
The DNA here is from genome assembly GCA_028555095.1 of Dicrostonyx torquatus. Taxonomy (NCBI): domain Eukaryota; kingdom Metazoa; phylum Chordata; class Mammalia; order Rodentia; family Cricetidae; genus Dicrostonyx; species Dicrostonyx torquatus. The sequence continues at coordinate 8,320,244 of JAQHUG010000028.1, forward strand.
GTCTTCTTTGGCAGCCTGCTACCCTGGGGGTTTTCTGGCTGGCACTATTTGCTTTGGGGACCAAGCAAGGGTTTTGTTCTTTGCTTGCTTCCCTTAGATGGGGAGCCATCTCATGTATTATCATATGCTAAGCTACTTTGGTGTCCTGGTCATTCTACAACACTAGATGACCAAAATATGTCCCCAGATGAGAGGCAGTGTTGTTTGAAAGCCACCATGTTACACTAAGCATGTGTTGTCCTGCGTTCATTCTCTACTTGCTGTGACTTCATGGTCCACACTTCTCCAGCCTCCTCGCAATCCAGTTCTCACAGAGTTCTTCCCCCTCCCTAAACTCAGAAGAGGGGGTGGGTGTTGAGTATAAAAGCCTCCAACAGAGGGGGAACCTGGGGAAGTGAATGCAATCAATTTTGATTTCAATGTCGACATTATTAATTTATGCAGGAGTTATATCTAAAAAAGTAAAACAGATAAATATAACAATGAGACAAACAAAAATAACTTTTTTTTAAATGTTAGATTTAAGTAGATTTCCAGCTTCCTAAGAACTCACAGGGACCTGAGAAGGCTCACTGGTGTTAAAACAGATAAGAACCCCAGAACAGAGTGGCATGCACAGCCCTGTGTGTTCATCACTGAAATAAATCTCCTTTTTGTGGGCATACTATACGCCAGGCATTTTCTAGGTACTGGCAGGCGCACATCAGGACCTGAACTTGAGCCCCGCCCCCACTCCTTCCTCAACAGCACATCTGGAAAGCTCTGCCGTCAAAGCAGAGCACATTTAGAAACCGAATCCAGTTTTCATAGGGAATGGTTGAGTGAACGGAGCATTTTCACCTTTAGAAAGAGCAGATTGAAGGCGAGCAAGATAACTGCCTCCCGAAAGCCGTTTCGTTCTCCTCTGCTCCCCAGAGCGGAGCAGAGCTTGCATTAAAGGGCCACGGGCCCAAGGAGGTGGATTTGGGCTCCCATGAAGAGGAAGGCGGGAAGCCGTACCTACGCAGAGCAGAGCCGGCCAGGTGTCCACAGCGGTCTTATCCCATGCAATCCTCACGGGCTGCAACGATTAGCCCTAGTTTTAAAGCACAGGAAATGGAACCTTGGTAAAGTTGTTTAACTGCTCATAAGGTTACACGGATACTCAGTGTTACAGTGACACTCAGAGGCTGGCTCTGCACTCCTACCACCGAACCATGGTCTTCCCAACACCAGTGCTTTCCAAAACTTGCATATCTGTTGGGGGTTAGAGGCAGGCCCTTGCATGATAGACAGGTGGAGATAGACTGGCCACCTCAAGTTGTTTTCCAGAGTTTGATGCTGACAAAGCACTTTCCCATTGCAATACTGCCTGTGGCTCCATGGACACCCATTGTGTAGCAACCCTTTTCCTGGAGAGACACTGCACACACATCTACTCACCCTAGATGAGAAGCCCATGACACAGCAAAGTATGGATACCACCAAAGCCCAACTTGGTCAACCAATGAGATTTATTGGGGTTACTTAGAGGAATTTGGGTGAGGGGTTACTTGCAGGAGCAGAACAGACAGCTGTATCACTAAAGCCTATGCCAACTTGAGTGACAGATCACAAAAGCTGAAACCAGGAGCACACTGCACAGCCTGCAGGCAGCTCCTCAGGTTGGAGGGTGGGCTTTCCAGATGACGCTCCTCTAAACCTCTCCCATGCAGCTCAGCTAGTTTCAGTTTCTTCCAGGTCTGTCTTGGAATCTTCTTTGTAGTTGGGCATCTCTGAGAGGGACTTTCAGTAGCTTTATTGCTTACTCTGGGTGGGAGGAGGGGCTGGTGAATCTGCTCGGTTTCAGGGACTTCCTGAAGCCATTTTGAGTTGTTTACTTTCCTACCTGAAAAGCTTCCCTACAGGTGGAGTGTTTCCTTCTTGGAGGAACTGTTACACAGCACCCTATAAAGAGGTATAAGTAGGAGGAATGAACTCAGAAAGGACCCGGAGGTTGTGTGAGTCCAATGAAATGATGTGTACGTAAAATGTAGCCATTCGAGCCGACGTCATTAAGCCAATACTGAGGATGAGATCTCTGCCAAGTGTGATGATGGAGCTCCAGCCTGGTCTTTCCCATGTTCAGTGTTTTGTGCAAAAGACACAAGGGCCAGTCCCTGCCCTACCTGGAAACCCATATTCCATGCTTGAAGACAAACACTGTTCATTACACATTCCACCCTTTGACAGAAATGTAGCGGGCAGTGTCTGTGTGCCACACACACTGCCGGAACCGGAGAGCCTGCAGTGGACAATGACTGAGAATGTCCTCTTCATGGTGCTTGATTCGGTGACAAGAAGCAAAAGCTTGTATGTATGTATAGTACGTTACACTTGAAAGTGAAAATGTCTATGAAGAGAAATAAACTGTGGAAGATGAACAGGGGGTCCTGGGCGTGGAGGAAGATGTCACTTTCATATTTTAAAGGCTTATTTAATTTTTTATTTGTGTGGTATTTTGTCTTCATGTATGTCTGTAGTCTGTGTGTGCATTGTTAGCAGAGGCCAGAAGAGGAAGTCAGATCCCCTGGAACTAGAGAAAGAGATGTTTGGTAGCCACCAAATGGATGCTAGGACACACCCCCCAGTCCTTTGGAAGAACCACTAAACTCTTAACCACTGAGCCATCTCTCCAGCACCAAGATATAGCTTTCCTTTTTCTTGAGACAGGGTCTCTCTATTATGTAGCTCTTATTGCCTTGGAATTCACTGTGTATGTCATGTTGACCTTGAACTCCCAGAGATCCATCTGCCTCTGCCCTGGAGTTCTGGGACTAAGGGAATGGCAATAAGGTGTCACTTTCAGTAGATGGCCAGGGTAGTCTCACTGTGAAGTGGATACCCAGCATCAGCTGTGAGGGATGAGGTCACGAGTTATACAGAAGGTAAGAAGTGAGAACTCGAGGTTAACGAAGAACAAGGGCGGATGCTCAGGAATCGGAGCATGTGCGGTGTTTGCAGCAGCAAGGGCAGCAGAGAGTCACACACGGCCTGTGTAATGTGGATCATGTCAGGCAGATCAGGCATTGTGAAGATGTGGGTGGGCCTACATGCGATAAGAAGTCATTGCAAAAAAGAAAAAGTGTGCAAATCGGGGAGAGACTTGGAAGCCTGTGGCGAAGAGAGGATTCGCTCTAAAATGCCTGCATACTCTGATACCTAGATGTGTGACTCTATTGCATTTCATGACGAATGAGGCTTTGCCTGTGTGGTCAAGGTCATGACTTCTGAATAGGGAATGTGTCTTGGACGCTTAAGAGGGATCCGATCTAATACAGGAGCCTTTGGGAGCAGCACGTTTCCTTTGGCTTAGTCAGAGAGATGGAGGAGGAAAAGCATGAGACACAAAGAATGAGGAAGTCCAGGAAGACCAAGACTTTCTCTATTGTTGGGTTGGAAGTTGGGGCATGGGAGCCATGAAGCAATGATATGTAGCTTTGAAGAGCTGGGAGCAATTTGGGGCCAATGCCTAGCAAGCAAAGGAAGCACTCCGTCCTCTGACTTCGTGGAACTGAATTCAGTCGACAGCCTCAGGGGTGTCAAAGCACACGTCAGAGGTCAGGTGCAAGTTCACCCTGACTAAGCCCTTGGCCTCAGCCTTTGAGACTAACCACACCATACCCCCTACTTGTAACTTACAGATCTAAGAGCTCTGCATGGGCATCATTTAAGGCACTGCATTTGAAATGCTAATCCGTAACAGAACTCATAAAACCACCAAGAGAGAAAGTATAATCCTGGCTATCCAGCTGTTAAAGGTCACAGAAGTGAGAACTCCTGACAGAAGCAGTAGAGAAGGCTGTAGAGGAGGTGAGCTGAAGTCAGTGGGGAGCCACAAGCTGACAGGACTGTTTGCATGAGGACAATGGCCTCCATTGACCAGGGCTGATAGTTCATGTCTCAGTTTCCCGAATGTATGAGTTTCTTTCTAACTGCTGTGACTAACTACCTTTTAGGTGCTGGTTCGGGGACATTCTAGTCTGGCAGAACTTCAGAGGCCTGAGTGTCGGTGATGGTGAGACGCTCATAAGGCTTCTCCTGGTGCTTAGCAGGGTTGCAATCTTACAGCGACTTTTATAGTGAAGGTTTGGGAGAAAGGGGGAATGTCTCAAGGGAAAAGCTTCCACCTAGCTATGTATTTATTTGTGCGTTTATTCATTTATTTATTCATCTATTTATTTATACGTCTCAACTGCAGCCTCCCCTCCCAGCCCGTCTTCCCCATTCCCCTCCTCTTCCATCTCCATCCAGGGAAGAGCAGGTCTCTCATGAGTGTCAACAAAACATGGCATGTCAAGTTGCAGTAAGACTAAGCACCTTCCAATGTATTCCGGCAGAGCAAGACGACCCATTATGATCCCAGAAGCCAGTAAAAGAGTCAGAGACAGACCCTGTTCCTTCTGTTAGGAGTCCCACAAAAGGACCAAGTCACACAACTGTAACATATAGGCTGAGTGCCTAGGTCAGTCTCATGCAGGCACCTTGGTTGTTGGCTCAATCTCTGGGAACCTGCAGAGCCCAGGTTCATTGGTTGCATGAGCCTTCCCATGGTGTCCTTGACCCCCCTGGCTCACACGCTCCTTTCTCCTCCTCCACAGGATTCCTGAACTCTGCCTAATGTTTGGCTCTGGGTCTCTGCATCTGCCTCCATCAGTTGCTAAATGATGCCTCTCTGATGACAATCAGGTCAGGCACCAATCTGGTCAAAGGAAATGGCCAATTCAGGCTACTTATTCACTATTGCTACGAGTCTGAACTGGGGTCCTCCCCAGAGTCCTGGAAGACTCCCTGCTCCAGGCTGCCACCAGACCCTGAAATGCCCTTCAGCAATCCCCCTTCCAGCACTTTCCCCCACTGTTCCCCCCCAACATGATCACTCATGGTCCCATTCCCCGCCCCCCCCAGTCTGCTCACAAAATATCTTCTATTTCCCCTTCCCATGATGCCTCCCCATGAGCTCTCCTTGTTACCTTATTTCTCTGGGTCTCTGGGTGGGTTGTGGCATGGTTATCCATTATTTTACAGCTAATAACCACTTATGAGCGACTACATACCATGTTTGTCTTTCTTGGTCTGGGTTACTTCACTCAGAATGTTTATTCTAGTTTGTAGTAAGAGGTGCAGGCTGTGTTCCCAGTACCTGAGAGGAGCGTGGGCCTGCTTTTGGCCCTGGCTAGCTTATACCCAGAATAATTACAGACAAACTGGATTCATTTAACACACTGCCTGGCCCATTAGCTTTAACCTCTTATACATATTAGTTTAACCCATATCTAGTAATCTGTGTATCACCACGTGGTTGTGGCTTACTGGGAAGATTCTAACCATAGTCCATATTGGGCTGGAGAAACATGGCGTCTGTCCCAATGCCTTCTTTCTCCCAGCCTTCCGTTCTGTCTACTCTGCCCACCTAAGGGCTGCCCTATCAAAAGGCCAAGGCAGCTTCTTTATTCAACCAATGAAAGAAACAGAAATACAGAAGGACCCTCCTACACCACTAGTTACACTCATTTGCCTTCAAATTTTCTGGTGCCCTTGTTTTTAACAGCTGAGTAATACTCCATTGTGTGAATGTATCACATTTTCTTTATCAATTTCTTGGTAGGGACATCTAGGCTTTTTCCAGGTTCTTGCTATTACAAACAAAGCTGCTATGAACATGGTTGAGCAAGTGTCCTTATGGTGTGATTGAGCATTCTTTGGGTATATGCACAAGAGAGATAAAACTGGGTCTTGTAGCAGATTGATTCCCAGTTTTCTGAGGAACCACCACAATGACTTCCAAAGTTTGCACTCCTACCAGCAATGGAGGAGTGTTCCCCTTGCTCTACATCCTCTCCAGCATAAACTGTCACTTGGGTTTTTGGCCTTAGCCATTCTGAGAGGCGTACGATAAAATCTCAGAGTTGTTTACACTTGCATTTTCTTGATGTATAAAGATGTTGAACATCTCCTTAAGCATTTCTCAGTCATTTGAGGTCCTTTTGTTGAGAATTCTCTGTTTAGATCTGTACCCCATTTTTAATTGGATTATTTGGTTTGTTGATGTCTGTTGACAGAGGTTTCTATCTTGTCTGGTCCCACAGCCATTTATCCCAAAGAAATACACAGAGGCCTACATTAATTATAAACTGGTTGGTCTATTAGCTCAGGCTAATACTAACAAACTCTTACATCATGCAGTAACCCATTATTCTTGTCTGTGTCAGCCATGTGGCTTGGTACCTTTCATCAAAGAGGCATTTACATCTCGCTTCCTCTGTATCTGGGTGACAACTGCAGACTGAGCCTTTCCTCTTCCCAGAATTCTCCTATTCTGGTTGCCCTGTCTATACTTCCTGCCTGGCTACTGGCCAATCAGCATTTGATTAAACCATACAAGTGATAAATATTTACAGGGTACTAGATGATTGTCCCACAGCACTGTTTCCCACACACACACTTTATTTCAAAACAAAAACTCTGAATCTAATCTCCTTTGTTTGGCTTTCTTCCTGATCATTATCACATTGTCCCTGTGGGACAATGGTCTGAACCCTGTCAATTGTATTTTAATAAAATGCTGATTGTCCAGTAGCCAGGCAGGAAGTAGAAGTGGGGTGATGAGAACCGGAGAATTCTGGGAAGAGGGAAGTCTCAGTCTCCAGTCGTCACCCAGACACAGAGGAAGCCAAGATGTGACTATCTCACCAACAAAGATACCACGCCATGTGGCTAATACAGACAAGAATTATGGGCTAATATAAGTTATAAGAGTCAATAAGAAGCTTGAGCTAATAGGCCAACCAGTTTATAATTAATTAATATAGTCCTCTGTGTATTTCTTTGGAACTGAATGGCTGCAGGACTGGGTGGGACAGAAACCTCAGTCAACATATAACAACTTGTAAACAATACTCTAAACAAAAATATTAATAATCTGTATTTTGGGAATGTGGACATAGTTTTTCAGGCCTGGGGGTGCTGATAATCTTATGAGGACCTAAAGAAAATTTAGAATTATGGTCAAGTCCTGACTGGAGTATTCTGTGAGCCTGCACCATCTCAGCCAGCAGTCTTGAGACTGTTCTGAATGTAGAACTCAGACATCTGAGCCACCCACCCCTTTTGGAGATTTCTCAGGGGGTCTTCCTTGATCAAACCTGATTTTTCTTAACCAAGAATGAATCCACAACCTCTCATTTTCTGTGGAAACAAAAGCAAAATCTCTTCTCCAGAGTAATATATCTTTTGACTTAAATTTTGAAGTCAAGGAATTCTTAAAATACATATATTGGATTAATCCAGCAGCATTTATAAATAAATGTCTTGTAGCAGCTGTTGCTCTTTTCTCAGCCATCAAACAATTCAAAGACAACACAACAACATACAGTATCCAGACTCTCTGGGCATTTTCCATCTTTATGTGGCCTTATTTTAAACTATATTTCTTTTATTTTTATTCTTTGAGACAAGGTTTCTCTGTATATCTCTGGCTGTCCTGGAACTCACTATGTAGACCAGGCTTCCCTTGAACACACAGAGATCCACTTGCCTCTGCCTCCCAAGTGCTGGGATTAAATGTGTGTGCCACCACATCAACTATTCTCTTTCTTTCTTTTTTTTTAAAGGACTTTATTCTTTTTTCTTTTCTCTCCTAAGCCTACATATAGTTTTAAACACACTGAAAACCATTTAGAGTCTTCTTTTTGTCTGAATCTATCTGTACTGTATATCTCTCTTTTTCTGACTACCTGAGTCTTAAATTTGCTAATCGATATGGCTAGGATTAAAGCCATGATTTTGATGGATGGGTCCACCCCACTCCTTAGCTTTCTGAGAGTCTAGCCTCATGGAGGAAGTACTGAAAGAAACCATGTTTTTTGCCACAACTCTATGAAGTTTCAAGGTCCCTGTCATCACCAAGAAGCATGCTGTCAGCTATGCATGAACATCATTTAAGTGTTTTGTGGTGGGGCCTCTTAAAAGGGCTGCAAGGTTTTTGCAGCGAATCAGGAAGCCTCTCTTAAATGAGATGCACTTGCCTCTAGCAAATAGAGTCCATCTGCAAAAATGATGCTATCAAGAAGCCATGCTTAACTCTGTTCTTTCGTGTCTAGAATTCCTTCCTAAACTCTGTCAGGTTTTAAGTGGATTTAGTTGTCCATGTTGGTGCCATTTGTTGACAGAGGTTTCTGTCCCACCTGGTCCCACAGACGCTCAGTCTCAAAGAAATACACAGAGGCTACACTAGTTATAAAGTGGCTGGACTATTAGCTCAGGCTTTCTTATTAGCTAACTCTTACACTGTGCATTAATCCATAATTCCTGTCTTTGTTAGTCATGTGTCTTGGTACCTTTTATCAATGAGGAATTCTCATCTCACTTGCTCTATGTCTGGGTGACAACTGTAGACTGAGCTTTACCTCTTCCCAGAATTCTCCTGTTCTGGTTGTTCCACCTCTACTTCCTGCCTGGCTACTGGCCAATCAGCATTATATTAAACCAATACTATTAACTGACAAATCTTTCAGGGTACAAGACCATTGTCTCACAGCAGATGTCTAGTTTCTCATGTTCTTTACAGATTTTGGAGATCGGCTCTTTGTCAGATGTTGGGTTGGTGAAGATTTTTCCCATTCTGTAGGCTGCCACCTTGTCTTTTGCCTTACAGAAACTTTTCAGTTTCATGAGGTCCCAGTTGTTAAGTGGTGCCTGTGCTATTGGTGTTCTGTTCAGAAAGTTGTCTCTTGTGCCAGTACGTTCAAGATTATTTCCCACTTCCTCTTCCATCAGGTTCTGAAGGGCAGTGTGCCGTCCTGCGATAGTCACGGATATGATGAGAAAGAACATTCCATCAAAAGTGGATGGGAAGTTTTTAAAATCAAAACCCTGAGATGAAGATAGAGCAGCAAGCACTCAGATCCTTCCCAGGTTCAGGTGTAACTGCCGAGCCTTGGAGAGTCTTTTTAAA
>JAQHUG010000028.1:8339794-8359045 GCA_028555095.1 Dicrostonyx torquatus
CTCCCTCCCTCTCTCCCTCTCTCCCTCTCTCCCTCTCTCCCTCTCTCCTCTCCCTTCGCTGGGCTGCAAGAAAGACGCAGCCACTTCGGGCGGGCAAGACCCAGGGACTAGCTGGGAGGACCCGGCCCGCAGCGCCAACCTAGCCGCGTTCTGATTGGCTGGTGGGCAAGTCCCCTCCATCCCAAGTCTGTGCTTCTTTGGCGCCCTTGCAAAGGTTCGGGCAGCCGGAGCAAGAGAGGGAGATGGACACTGGTTAGTCCTGGTTGGGGAGGGGTGAGACGTCCAAGGAAGTAACCTCAGAAGACTCGTCGGCTTCCCGGAGTCCCCCCCGCCCCCAGCGGCAGTGTTCTCCAGGCCTCACACACATCTCCTCCACCTGTTTGCTCGAAGCCAAAAGCAACAAGCTCGGTCCTTCTCAGATCAGGTTTGTGTAAAGCTTCGAGGCACCCGTGACCCGTGTTGCAAACAAAGAAACTGAAAACTGGAAGGGCAGAACCGAGGTGGGGATAGGAGAAGAGAGCGAGGTGGAGGAAGGGCAGAATAGAGAATGCACAGCAATAGAGATGGAGAGGCGAAGACACCGTCTCTCTTTCCCTGGCCACCGCGCTGTTTCTGTGGCTCACTTTCCGACTCTGGTACCCAGCCACCCAAACATCCTACTCATCTTCCTGCCTGAGCGCTGCTCCTGCTACTTCATACCCACCTTTAGGACACCCCACCCCGGATACTGCAGTCTACTTGGCCAGAGGCCCTCTCTGGATGTAGAACCCGCCAACTTGTTAGTTAAGATCTCTGGAGATGCCTGATAAGGAGTCCCGGGAGCCTGCCGACAGAGTACCAACTGCAGAAGGATGGTTGAGGATGCGTCCCTGGTACTCCCCCCACCCTTTTCCCGGTGCCGTCTTTCCTCCCCTTTCCCATCTTCCTAGACTTCTTCTCATTCATCTATGCTCGAAAGCCTTTCACCGCAGAAAATGCAGAACTTTGGGAAAGGGTGGGAGGAGGGGCGCGAGGGGGCGGGGTATCTTCTGCGGCTGGGGCACCGAGCTGGTAGGCTGGGCTGAGAGGTAACTAAGGTTTAGGGCTGGGGTGATTTCCAGCGAGCCGCAGGAAGTTCCGTGTTGAGAAGTGATGGGCTGCTACAAAAGAGAAAGACGAAGCTTTGAAAGGATTTAATTAACCGTGTCAGGGATAATTACCCCTGGACAGTCCAAATTAGTTTTGCATAATCGCTCAGAACCATATGAATTAACTTATAATATTGCAAAGAGCCCAGGGAATAACAGGAGAGGGATCGTTTTAATTACTGAATCAGGGTCAAACCAGCAGAGCCTATTTCTCACATTTCCAAAAGTTTTCATGCTTTTTAAAATATTATTCCGTTGGGAGAAAACAATGACTTTAAAGACTCGGGCACTTATGAAGATGTGCCTGCCTCTCGGATGACTTCTGTCAATGGGAAAACAGGTTTAAGACTTCCACGTACAGAATCCTGCGGCTTTCCAACTCAGGACTTGGGTTTTCCTGAGTTTCAGACACCCCGCCCGCCCTCGAAATATCTACCAGTGCCCTATCATTTTCTTTCTAAAACTAAAACGCTGTATGGACGTAAACTCGTCTCGAGTGGAGACTTGCCTAGCACTGGAAAGCCAGCCCTCTGGTTAGACTCTGCCACACTGCGCTTCGACAGAATAACGCCCGAAGGAGGCCAAAAGTTGTACATTTCTGTTGGCAGTGATTACCCTTCCAAGTAAATCCTTAAAGTGCAAATAAGGAATACCCTAAAGATATGAGAACAAATTACACTGATTTAAGTGGCGGGGCTGCTCTGCAAACAAGATAAAGTGGTCGGGCAACTTTCCCCTCTGAAAACGTGGCTGGGAACCTGGAGCAGTCTCCCGGTTCTCAAAGGGCTCCCTTCCTGAATGACAGCCCCCACCCCCGAAAGATAATGCAGCTACTTGGGTTTTTTTTTCTTTTTTAAATCTTTCCTATTCACGATTAAAAATGTGATAAATCAGGTTTTTGGCTCTGAATAACAATGACTTGATTTAGATTTCCGAGTAAATCTATTCAAAAGTGAAACAAAGACGGCCTTTGGAGGATACCTTACATTTCACCTGGACCAGGCACCATAAGGGCAATTCAGATAAAAATCTTGTTAGGAACTCAACAAGAAATAGAGGATTTTCTCTTTTCCCTGGTTCAGGCTTTATTTAAACTCTTTGTTCAAAAAAAAATGAACAGAGTGATAGTAAGATTCTAATTTACAGATATAGCTTAGACGCATCTAATATTAAATTAGAAGATCGCACAAGAAATCCATTTACACACAAAAGTTAAAACCAATAATTAAACTTTTAAAACTTTATCTTACATAAAGCCAAAATGAAACTAAATACATGTTAGCAACTTCATTCACAAACATTAGTCAAAATATATACATTTAAAAAGAAAAAAAACTATAATTTGAAGAAGTTTTTTTTTCCCTAAAATGTATTCCATCAGAATTTGCAAGTGAATTGCAGGTGGTCTAGAAAATAAGTTAATCGGAAAGGGAACTCCGAAAAACACATTAAAACAGCGCGTGGCAGAGGAATGCTAGCTGACAATGAGGCGTCTTTAAAAACAATTCTGTGCTTTCTGTTTTTCTTTTCCAGTTTTGCTAAGTAATAAATATATAGTTACGACCCAGACAAAAATGTCTGATTTAATCTTAGATAAAATTGCGATTCTGAAATAGTTCCGCAATTCTTAAAAGTTAACTTTGACATTTGCTCAACACGGTTTTTTTTTTTGAGTCTAAAACCGACTCAAATTTAGGGTAACGAGAATAACACATTTTCCAAGACTCAATGTTTTCATTAACATACACACGTTTACGGTTTTGAGGTGAACTCAGCCATGAGGGGAAACAGGAAGCGAGCTTTCCACACTTTTGTAAACCGCGTCACAAGTCCAAGCCAGTGGACTCAGGGAGACTTCTAGTAGATTTTCCAGGGGTAGAATATCCAACTGACAACTTCCACCCGCACAGATTTTTTTTTTTGTGTGTGCATTTCTTTTTCTTGGGGAAGAAAAAAAAAGAAAAGAAAAAAGAGCTCCCGCTTTTATTTGCATACGGGATGAAACAAAAGAAACGGTGATCATCTCTCATACAAAGGCCAATTTCGAGCCGGTCACTGGTCAGGAGCAGATCCGGTGTGGGGTCTGCAGAGTTCTGCAGGATTCAAACAGTACAGACAGAGGAGAGCCGCCCGGAGCCAGCCTCCCCTAGGAACCTAAGGACAGATCATCAACTCTCCCCTTTGTCACATATTTCAAACCTAACGTCAGAACCGGGTGCATGCAACACAGACCGAGGAGGACCGGGAGGGAGGACCGATCACACACACACACACACACACACACACACACACGAAAAGCAAAAATCCAACCAACGAAACGGAAAAGCCCACCGTTGTGTTAAAAGTTTCTCCTCCCACCCGGTAAACGCAACAGGTTCCGAAGTGCAAAGCAAACACCGAGCTGGCGGGTGCACACAACCTCGCTCTTAAAGCTGGCTGCAGAAGTGCGGGTGGGAAGGGATCCTAGAATCCACACGCACACTCTCGCTCGCGCCCTGCAGCGCTCGGCCACTCAAGCCCTGGCTGGCTGGCATCTCCGCCTCTGCCCGACACCTATACATCTATGTACATACAAACCGGGCCCCTGGTCGCCCGAGGGCGCACCGGAAGGCCGCCAGTCTCGTACCTATACATATGTACACGTGCGCACTCAGGTCCTCGCGGGTGGGCCCCGCGGGGTCATAGCGCGGCGGCGTAGGCCGCGGGGTAGGGGTCCAGCTGAGGCTTGCCCATGCCCGGCAGCAGGATGTAGGCGAGCGGCGGCTGCAGCCCGGGGCTGGGCCACGCGCTGCAGTTGCACGGGATCATATAGCCCGGGTTGCCCGGGCTGGGGTGCGAGTGCGTGTGCCCCCCGGCGGCCGCCGCGGCCGCTGCAGCCGCCGCCGCCGCCCCGTGGAAGGCGCCCGCGCCCGCGGTCGGGTACCCGAGCGACGACGCGTACGGCAGGCCGGACGACGACGAGGAGATCTCTGCCATCTTGGAGCCCAGGTCGAGCAGCGAGTAGGGGCTGCCCGCGGCGGCGGCGGCAGCGGCGGCGGCGGCGGCGGCCGCCGACTGCGGGAAGAAGACGCGCGCGGCGGCGGCGGCGGCGGCGGCCGCTGCCTTCTCCGGGTTGGCGAGCAGGGACTCGGGGACCAGGCCTCCGCCCGCGCCTGCGTGCAGCCCGGCTCCCGCCTTGAGCGCCGGGTGCTCGGCGTCCGCCACGCCGCCCAAGCCGTAAGGCACCGGGAAGGCAAACTTGTCCTTCTTGAGCAGCGTCTTGGGCTTGCGCCTCGGCCGGTACTTGTAGTCGGGATGCTCTTTCATGTGCATGGCTCGCAGGCGCTTCGCCTCGTCGATGAACGGCCTCTTCTCCGACTCGGTGAGCAGCTTCCACTCGGCGCCCAGGCGCTTGCTGATCTCGGAGTTGTGCATCTTAGGGTTCTCCTGGGCCATCTTACGCCGCTGGGCCCGCGACCACACCATGAAGGCATTCATGGGTCGCTTGACGTGGTCCACCGGCTTGGACATGCTGTCGCCGTGCCGCGGCTGCAGCCCGCCGCCGCCGCCGCCGCCGCCACCCGGGCCCTCGGCCTCTGCCCGGAGGAAATCAATGTTGACTGCTAGCGGGCACCCGCTCAGCCGGCGACCGTGCGTTCGGGTGTCGTTCCCGCTCGGGAAGAGGGGAGCTAGAGGACCAGCCCAGGGCCGGGGCGCTGCGTCCTGGGATGCTGGGGTCTCTCTGGCCGAACTCTAGGAAAAATCCTCTCCGGGACCCTGGAACTTCTCGACAGTGTCCCCACTCCGCGGTGGCGCTTTGCTCTCTGCTTCCTTTTCGTCCTTCTGTCCGGTTGCCTCTGCTCGCCAACTCCCTGCAGGTGGCCACTGCCCGGACCGGCTCTGCCCTCTCCAATGTCTCCAAAGCTTTAAATGCCAAGCAGCCCCGAAAGTTGAGTGACGGAGGATCCACCAAGTTGCGCCGAGGAGTCCGCCGCCGCGTGCTGCCAAGTGCCAAAGGGGGCTCTCGGCCGCTGGAGTGTTTGGGTTTTCTGCGGTGACTTTCTCATTTGACAGAAGCAGATGGGAGTGGGGGAGGGGTAGCCCGAGAAGAGGAAGAGGAGGGGGTGAGGGTCTGGGCACGCAGAGCACCGCGATGGGTAGAAACACAAACACACCACCACACCACCCGCCGGTCCTCTCGACTGGAGTCGGGGCGCGCTGATGGAACCCCCGATCCGATAGCTTTGCTGAGGGTGGCCACTGTCCCCTGGCACCTGACTCTGGAGAGTCTCTCTCCCCGGCTTCGCTCGGGAGAGGTGAGGAAAGAGGTGGGCTGAGGTTTTGAGCAAGCCTGAGTCGCCGGGTCTCAGTGGAAACCGTCCCGGCTTTCCGAATCGCTGCGCCGGGCTGTCTCCTGGGCCATGCTTGCTCCGCTGGCTCACAGCCGTTCCAGACTCGCCCGCCGACTCGGGCTCCGGGAGCACTCCAGGCGTGGAGGGCGGCGCCGTGCAGTGCGGCGGGCCGGGCCGGGGCTGCTTCTCCTTCTGCCTCCGGTCGTCGTAGCCAGACACTAGCAACTAACTTCTAGCAAGTTTCCGGCCCGGTCTCAGCCGCGCCCCTCTAGGTGAGCGCGCCGCGAAGCGTGCGCCCGCCTGCGTGTGTGCCGTGACCCGGAGTCCCTCTCTCCCGGATTCTCCCGGGGCGGTGGATTGGATGGGTACAGGGACCCAAGGTACTGGAAGGGGGTGGGGGGTGGAGGATTAAAGAAAACGCGCCATCACCTCGGGTCGCAGGTCTGCGCTGGGGCTGCTCCTGCTTGCCCGACTCGGGGCCCCTTCCGGGCCCAGGCCCTCGCTCCGCCGCTCCCAAGGTGGCTGGAGCCCTCTGTAGCAGCTAAGGTGAGTGTCGCCACCTGCGACTGTAGGCGCTGGCAGCGGGCGCTGGGTGTGCATGTCCAGCCGCGACACCGTGTGAGTGTGTGAGTGTGTATATCCTGGGTGTGCGGAGGAGGAGGAGCCGGGGACTCCAGGAGGGAGGAGGGACCAGCGGAGCCTCCTCCCGCTCTCCCCCCCTCCCCGACCTGAAATTAACAGGACCCCCCCCACCTCCCGCCCTTCGCCCCCTCCCAACACTCCTCCTCCTACTCTTTTTCACTTTGAGTGCAGGTTTAGGCGAGTGGAGAGTCCGCCGCGCGCCGCGGAGTCTGCGCACTGTTTGGCGCTTGGCAACCCTTGGTGTCACTGGCGGCTGCCCCTGTTCGGCCCAGCGCTACAGCGGCTCTGCTGGCGGCTCCGGAAAGCCTCTTTCCGGGAGGATAAAGATGGTACACCGGAGGAGAGGAGCTGCGAGAACTACGGTGGAAGAGGGTTAAGCCTGAGGAGGTGTGGTGGGGACGAGGGGGTAGTCGTCTTCGAAAATATTTGAGCCTGTTCTGAAAGGCAAGAAAGTGCTCATTTTCCTTGGAGGGCCAGATGGTTCCCGCATTTTCTTGTCTGGTGATGCACTCAGTCCGAGGTAGTGGAGCGAAAAATAGCTTAGATGGACAGGGCGTTTTTGGGCACGCTTTAGGCAAAGGTGCGAGCCTAGGCTGAGTCTGAATCCTCATCTGAATACTCAACTCTTTCACATTTGCCTTCTGCCTTGTTTTGATTTTTTTTTTAAATATGGCCATCAGAGCCATCTCGTCATCTCTTTAATATCACAGTTTCTCCACCGCATCGTGGGGGGCGAGGTGCCTCAAATCAGAAGTATAAATCATTTCTCTAAGCAAATAAAAACCCACGTTCCACACCGGACCACGTTTATGCTGTTGGCGCACATTTTCTTGCTTGGTAATTAGAGCAATTATAATTGACGCTCTGAAGAAAAATCAAAAGGCATCGTTTTGTTTGCACCCTCTCTCCCATCTTCCTGGGATTCCCCCCTCCCCCAGGTAGTTTGTGCTTCAGGCGTTTGCTTTCTGCCTTCTTACTTTGGCTGTTTGCAAGTAACAAATTTGTATAAACAGTTAAAAATTTTAAATGTCTTTTTGCAATTTATGTTCAATTTGTTCACACACCGGACCCTTAAAGCCCTGATTGTAATTACGGCGTTGATGTGAACTGTTTGGTGCGTCTATTTATTTAAGAATTAGGCTTGTTTTGTTGCTCGTTTTAAGTTGAAGAATAGCGATTGCTTTTGAAAATGTTGGTTGCAATGACAGACACGCCAGTCAGCAGTGGCTAAGTGGTTTCTCTTTTCCTTAGCTGTCGTGTTTGTAAATGCTTGTTTCGTATTGTTTTTGCCCTTCTGTTGCTAAAACAATTGAACTGATTACTTTAGAATCATACTTCTTTAACTCACTCTAGAAGACACTGTCATTCACAGACTCTGGGTGGTGCAATGTTAAGACACTAGCAGGTGTAATTACATAGACTGGGATATTAAATATACTGTTTCGTGATGATAAACTACAAAATTACCGCCTCTGAGCTTTCAGCCTACCAACTTGTATAATAGGTTTGAGACAAAAATATTACACACTGACACACAAAGAGCATATGTATGGAGACACAGTGTATGGAGAACTGTTATTCACTAATCATTCTGAATAAGGTTGAGTCTAATAGTGAAAATTATCTTGACATAAAAATGATTGAAGGTTGAAGAAATTAACTTATGTTGGTATTTTAAACGATTTCATGTGTGTCATGTTTGCTTTTGAAATCTTCAATAAATTATGACTGCATTGAAATGTTTGTATATATGACCCAAAGCTATCCTATATGTTGTCCATGTCAACTACATCAGACTTCCTCAGGTACCCCTGGTGTAAGCTGCAGTCACGCCTTTTAAGTGAGCGACCCAAGTTAGACAGTTCTGTAGAAAGCAAAGACACAGACAGAACACGACTATGTGTGTGGCAATAGTGTGTTCACTAGACACTGCACATTGCAGAATGGGAGGAGTTTGAGTTATCTGTTCTGGACTTTTTGAGGATCCGTATTCACATCCAAGAAAAGGGCACCCCAGTGATTGCGAGGTGAAGTGGGTCCCTGTTATCCGTCAGCCTTCAGACCTCTGGCCTGAACCTGGCTGAGCTTTTAATAAAGGAAAACCCCAAACCACTGTTATATATACATACGCAAATCTAAATCCACTTTTAATATGCTCCTGTGTTGTGTTCTTGTCGGTCCAGTGGTGTGTACACTTCTCTCTGAAAGATGAAATCTGGTTTATCAGGAATGGAGTGGCCAGTGTGAGGAGGTGACAGAGGACAGAGACCCCGCAGAGACCTGTGAGTGTGATGGGTCTGGTCCTGTCAACTCTTAGTGAAGCATCCAGAGACCAGGCTGCCGGCTCAGCAGCCCCTGACGAGGGTCTGTGTCCCTGAGGGGACACATTAACACCTGGAGCCACAGTGTCAGATAGGAAGCGGAGACACACTTGCAGGGAAAGTTTGTGGGCGCCCAGATACTCAGCTTCCTTTTCCCTTACAGCCTCCTCTGTAATTGGTCTCCTTTCCAATCCCATAACCTTCACTAGGAGGCAGCAATGAGGTTGACTGGAGAAGAAAAGTACCTGGCAATAGAAAACCAGAGTCTCCATTACCTTCTTCTTAAAGGAGTGGGAGTCTTCAGGTTCCAGTGTGAACCAAGACACTTTCCTCCATCTTTTCAACCATCCTCCTCTTCCTCCTTTCTCCCCGGTCCCCTCCCTCCATCCTCCTTCCTCTTTCTCTATGATATTTTAACTGCGTGGTTCCGGAAGCAGAGGTGGTAGATACCCTCACCATAGAGAGACCACGTCACCTGGAAGCGGAGAGGGCAGCTACCGTGGTGGAGCTCTGAGGGTCAAGTCTTCAGCACAGGCTGTTGTGATAGAATCTTACTTTAATGGAAGCGCCCCGTGCAGCCTGCCCGACCTGTTAGGAAGGAAGGGAGCAAGTGATGAAAGCTGCCAGCCTTATTGTTACTCCGTAAGTGGGTTGTGATGGAGTCCAGTCGGGACCCCAGCGAATTAAAGAGATGAGAGCAGGTTAAGTGAGCAGCTACAAATGTGGCTGTTTCCTGTGGCTCTGAAGCGCTTGTCTGTTTCAGGCTCCAGGCCCTTGATTTTCATCTTTGCTTGTTTCGGAAAGACCTTTCTCTTCTTGACAGCATCCGAGAAGGCTGACAGCAGCTCGAAGACCTTTCCCGAACGACGAAGCAAGAAACACCACAGCTGCCTTTCTGCCTCTTCCACCTCCTGCCTTCTCCCCACAAAAAAAGAACTCCTCTAAACTAATTTAAGACCATTGCACAAAAATCCCAAGTTTCGGCCTCAAACCTGGCCTAAAGAACCCTGCAAAAGCAGCAGAGGGCTTTAATTCTCTGTAGATAAGTGTTTCAAAGCCATTTTTTGGCGGGGGCGGGGGAGTGGTAGTGGTGGTGGTTGCTATGCCTGAGCAAATCCAGAAATGGGCAGCCTCTCACTTGCCCTGGGGTGTTAAAGAATCCTCCCAACTTTCTGGATTTCTCAAGTGGAGACTGAATTTGGGAGAGGGGCGGGGTTGGTCATGCATTAATCACCAACACCTTCTGTTGATCAGAGAAAGAACATACCTGGAAGAAGTTCTCCAGGTGCCCCTGCTACTGCCTGGGAACCTGCCTGTGGGTGCTTGGGAACTCATTCCAAGCAGTTTTCTGGCTACCAGGACTGAGTTCCTAAGGGGCCAGGCCTTTCACATGGGCCATCTTTCTGTGTTTTTAGGGCCCTAATTTACAGGTTGGAAAATGGAGCGGGAGGGCCCGTAAGTCTTCTGATGTAGTCCAATGAGAAATGACTGGATTTGCATTATTCTGGTTATGTCAACCTCCACCGCCCAGGCCAGGCGTCCCAGTGGGCAGGTGGGCAGTCTCTCCTGTCTTCCTAGTTTCTTAGCCCTTTTGTGACTCAGTTAGGGCCCTCTGAGGGGATGCAGGGGAGTGACTGATGGCAATTCTCTTGTGAAGTGTTCCAAGGGCCCATAGCCTCTCTGAGGATCCCTCCCACAATCCCTTTGGCCTGGTCTGCCGCCAGTTTTCATCACCCACGTCCACTGCTCTAACTCCCTTGGACCTCCCAAGGCAAACACTGAGCCATTGCCAGCTCCGAGTAACCCGGGTGACTGAGCACCTTCCTCTGATAGCTAAGGGCTGCTGAGGGCTCTCAGACAGCTATCTAATCTTAGGCCTCTCTCTCTAACCCCAGCTGTTGTCCCGCCCCTCCCACTCCCTCTACCAACCATTCCAGTTTCCTTTTGTGAACCATATTTGGCTTAATCACAGTTCTCAATTCATGATACAGTCTCATAATTAATCAACCTATCGGCAGCCTGGTTTTATTATTTAGTTCACCATTTTATATATATACATATACATACACACATACACATGCGTGAATCCACATGTCCATAAACTTAAGTCTAACTAGATAATGCGTGCAGTAAACTTCTCACCAGCCCCCAAACCCAGCCTAAACATTTGATGTTTGTATAGTTTTTTAAAAATCTAATGTATCCTTAAAAACGATTGTTTTAGTTTTTTAACTTGTGAAAGGTTTCTCCGGGAAACTTCTGTCTGTAGTCTCTGTTGACTTCTTCCACCTAACTGTGTGGTTTGGGGACATTGCTACCTCCCTGTTCGCTCATCTTAGCTGCCGTGTAATGTTGGGGTACACGTGCTGCCCTCTGTTTCTGCTAACCACCTGTTGATGGCATGTACAGGCATTCCTAATAGTGTTCCTTGCTGCTTGTACCAGAGTGAAATCTGTGAAGTGGGAAATTCACTTCATACTTATTTCTGAGTGGGTCTTTAACTGGTTTAGTTCATACATGCATGTGCATATATGTTTGTGCGTATACATACAAATGGGTATCATTTACAACCGTGACTACTTTCCTTTGTTCATTATATGTGGGTGATAACACATACACACACATGTATTACACATGTCTACATATTTGATATGTATACATGCATTACATATTATAGATATGAACCAGTTTTATTATCTTTCAGATGTTTGGTCTTATAGGAATTATTCTCTCATGACCAGCATCCTTCTAAAGCTGTTATTTGTAGATACCATGAGATTCACTTCTTCCATATAGATCCTCAGGCTTTAGAACTAACGACAGAAAAAGCTGCCCTGTGTGCTCTTCATGAGTGCTGCTTTGCCCCAACTGAAATCCATGAGCGCTGATACCCGTGCTTTCTGTTTTGCTTCATAATTTAGTTCTGCTCTCCATCCGTTTTTGCACTATCTGGTACAGCAAGTCCTATCATTGTTATTCAAAAAACATTTTGAATACTCTCAGCCTTTGTGTTTATACACAAATTTGAGAACAGAATGTCTGGTTACAGATACTCTTTAAGACCCCAACTATTTTTGAAAGCTTTTAAAATTAAGGTTGCTATAAGCCTACCTGTTGAGAATTGAATATTTATAATATTGACCTTATAATCCATGAACCTAGTATCTCTTCATTAATTTTGCTGAAATGAAATAAATTTTATTTCTTTCAGTAAGATTTGTATGTATTTGAATAAAAATTCTTACATCTCTATTATTTGTAGGTTTTTAACTCCCTTTTATTTTTTAAACTAGCTTACATAGTAATGTTTTTATTACTGCATTTACTTACATTTTAAAATATTTTAACTATTTTTAAAACATTTATTTGCTAAGGTAAAGAGCATATTTAAGATGCTGTCTTCAAAAATGATGTCTTTTCGGGGTTTAATTTTCTCCTTATTGTTAATGGTTAGAAATTATTTAATTTTATGTTGATTTTTAAATGGCAACCATGACAGCAATTGAACATATATTCATTTACCTACTTAGTTTAGAGATAGGGTCTTACTGTTTTGCTTTGAACTGATGGTTTTGAACCAGAGGTCATTCTATCTCAGCATGTGCCACCATTCAGCTTGAAAGCACTTTAACTCAAGTGATTCATGCTAGTGTCTCTACATTAAAAACATCTTCCATCCTGAGAGTTTCATCCTCCTTCCTGGCCCTGTGGACTTCATTTCCCTTTTGTGTCTTGCTGTACTGTCCACCCTTCATTCCTGAGCAGAGGGGATATCTTTGTCTCTGCGCTGACCTGTGAGCAGCTTCCAGGAGGAAGTCACAAGTTTTTGACTTTTTGTTTCTTTGTTTTCAGAACTTGGTACTTTGAATAATTCAGATATTTCCGGTCTCATGCCACCAAACCCACAGGCACCTACAGATGTCCCCACAATCTTTCTTAGTTTTCTTCTTCTCAGTTTAGACAGCTGAGCAACCAATGCATGATTCTTTGTGTCTAGAGTAAGAACCCCGCCTCACTGCAGTGCTCCATGTTTGGAGGACAGGCCAGAGCCTTTAACGGCACAAGCTGCATACCTACATAAGGATGCTTGTTTTACTTAGTTTCTTTTTCTAATTTGCTTAGTATTTGTTTCTTTTCTCTGCAGTCAGGAGGCCAGCCTGGTATACAGGGCGAGTTTCAGGACAGCCAGTGATACATAGAGAAATCCTGTCTTGAAAACCAAGCAAAAATTTTTTAAAAGAGCAATACAAAGTCAGGAAAAGCAAAGTCATAATTCCTTCTAATTTTTCTTACGTGAACATGAGAGGACCTCGAGCAGGAATTCTGATTATTAAAAACCAGTGCTTGACCTGACACCGTCAGTCCAGATGCCTGAAAAGCTGACTAATGACCTCAGTGGACTTGTCACCGCCAGGCATTTGGAGAGCTACACTCCCTTCGGGTGCTCTGTGTGCTAAACATTCCACACGCTAACTTCCTAGTTGACCTGTCCTCTTGATAACTGTCAGCCTCCAGTCTCCCATTCCAGTCTGCTGTCAGGAGTGGCTGCACCACTGTGCTGGTGTTGGTGCATGTCTGAGAGTGAATCCATCGATTGCTGTCGGACAAAGCCCTGTTCGTGCTAACGTTCATCTTTGTTTATTCATTGAACACAAAAGGGGCTCTCATTATATCACAGTTCTTTTTTTCATAATGCATTGTATCAGTCGTTTTATCAATGAAATCCCCTCTTGGCTATAAGGACACATGGGAGTGACTTGGGAGGCTGGGAGCAACTGGACAGGAGAATTCTATGAGATGCATTCACTAGCAACAGCTTCAAGTAGCTTTTTAAAGAAACCCTCGTTCATTTTTCATGATTCCAACAGGCTCAGTTAAGGACTCCCTGCTCACTGCTTCATATCTTAGCTCAGCTACCATAAACTAGCGCCAATAGCTCTTGGTTACAACTATTAACCCCCAGTGTTACTTCATTCAACTTTAAGCACCCCAAAGGCCAGGACTGTATCTTTTTGATCTTTATACCTCAACACCAAGCAAGGCTCCTGGCATCAAATAAGTGCTTAATAAATAGTTGACAAATGAGTGAATCAGCCACATGCCCTGTGTCCATGTACGCACAGGCAAGAAGAAAAAACAGGATGAGGACGGTGAGAAAAAACACCGTGATTCACATACAATATTGCTAATATAATCTTAATTAATTAATCCTCATGATGTCTCGACTAGAGTTAGAAATGACAAGACTTAATGTGCCCCCATGTAAAAATCCTATAATTTAGCCTCTGTCATCAAGACCTATCAGTTAGGGGGCAGAGAAGCGGCTGTGAAGTTAAGAGCATTGGTTGCTGTTGGGGAAGACCCACATGGCATCTCACAACCGCCTATAAGGGCAGTCCCAGGGGTATCTGGTGCCCTCTTCTGGCCTCCCTGGGCACATGCCCACACATGATGGCACACATATACACATATAAACAAACTTAAAATGAGAATAAAGACATATAAGATGTGGTTTGCCCTTCTCTTTCTCTGTGATCAACTTGTGGTTATTCAACTTTTTAATGAATAAAAATAAAGATGTATTAAATACGGTTTACTCTGTCCTCTCTCCATTACTGATTTGTGGTTATCCAACTTCTTAAGTAAAAGAATTTTGTTTTGTTTTCACAGTTCCTTATTTCTTTTATGTGTGTGTGTGCGCATGCGTGTGTATCCGTGTGTGTGTGCGTGTGTGCATGCGTGTGTGTGTGTGCGTGTGTTGGCAGGCAGGCCATAGCACGTGGCTGGAGGTCAGAAGACCACTTGTGAGACTTGGTTCTCTCCTACCACTATATGAATGCCAAAGATAGAACTTGGCCCTCAAGGCCTAGAGACAAGCGTCCTTACCATCATCTCCTTGGCACTTAAGTCTGTAATTTTAAGTTGTTACTGAGGTCAGTCCAGTAACAAAACAACATTTAATAAGTTTAAACGTCAAATTTAAACGTTGCTTGTCCATGCTTTTTAATAGTTCCTTGACTATAAAGGAAAAACTTACAATGTGATTAAAACCACGCTGTTGCATTTTTTATAAAATAGATTCTATACTCTTGTTGGATATGCTCTTTAAAATGCATTCTTGGAATATTTTAATTGTAAATGATGCAACTTTTGCCTTTAAAATGCTTTGGACCTGAGGCAGTGACAATTCAGATCTCCCGGGGTATCAAGACAAGCCTCCCTGCAAACCCTCTGTTAGGTCACCTTCCTTCTGAAGAAGATATTTCCTTCATCTCTTCGGATTGGACTGATTTATTTATATATAAGTTAGTAGCATAGTTGTGAGAGATGACTTTCTTTTAGTCTTTTCTTCTCTCACATAGTCTGGGTTTAAATCACACTGAGGTAGCTGAGGGTAATCTGTCCCTCTTCAGTTCCTCCCATCTCTATTCCCCACCCCTACCCCCACTCCCCCACCCCCACCCCCACCCCCGCCAAGGGCCAGGACTGAAAGTGTGCGGCTTCTCCACCTGGTTTACAAGGTGCTGGGGATTTGAATCCAGGGCATTCTGCACAGGCACCCTACCAACTGAGGTACATCTCTGGACCTTTTTTGTTGTTGTTTTCTTTCTGAGACAGGTTCTCATTGTGTGTTCCATGCTTCTGCTTCCCCAGCGCTGGGATTAAAGATGGCACATGCCACCATATGGCTCCATACTCTTTTTAAAAATAAATCTCGCTTTTTAGCCAAGGAGCCATCTGGGGTGTTGGTTGGGTGTCTGGGACTCTGTGTGGAACCCTGAGGCGGAACTGTACTTGGGTGAGCTCTTCAAGTGCTCATCAGACAGGCAGATTTCTGTGAGGGGAAGGAACCACAGACATCCACTAGGAGCGTTCACACCACAGCTTCTTGAAAGAGTTAGTCTCCATCTCCGCGAGGTTGGAACGACAGGTGAGCGCTCAAGCCGACACTGCAGTGATCTTATGCTACGTAGGAAATGTCACAGTTTATATTCTACCAGGTGTACACGCGTCCTCAATGACTACGGGCTTTGGGGGAGATTGAAGATGGAAGCAAGTCTTTTCGTTTAGCCCTTCATGAGTCTAGTAATTAGCTCACCCCTAGAATCTGAGTTGTCTTGATGACTTGCTTGGCCAATACAGCACGGCAGTGTCGTTCTGGAGTCTCTAAGTGTCGCCATACGAAGTTTCACAGCTTCTACTGCTCTCTGGAAGCCCCCAGGCTGCCGCGTGAAATTTGCAACGGCTTGGAGACTGCATATATAAGTCGTGCTAGCATGCATCGCTGGCCGGTTCAGATCATGGGGCCATCCCACCTGGCACGGCATACGTAAAACCGATCCTGCCCCATAGCCTTCAAAGCAGTCCACGAACCAGAGGATCCCACCAAATGACTTTTGTGTCATTTGTTGAGACGGGAGAACCGTCCAGCTAAGCCTAGCTGATAAAATCATGGCATAGGAAACCACTTGTTTTCATCAAGTCACTGCGCTTTGGGGTGGTTTCTTAGGCAGCAGCAGACAGCTAGCGCAGCCTTCATCTAGAAATCCAGGGTTAGCATCAGTTAAACAAACTAATCTATCAGCTTACAAGTGGGGTTTTGGTAAAGACTCCTTAATTCCGTTTATCCCTGGAGAGCCAGATCTAATCTTAACAATTAGTATCATCACTGTAGTTACTAATATGAAGCACAGACTGTAGAATCTGTAAGAGAAGACTTCCAATCCAATAATAATAATAATAATAATAATAATAATAATAATAACCACCCAAGAACTGTGAAACGTGCTCACCTCCATCCCCTTCCCCATTACGAAATCAGCAGCCAGTTTCCAGGGTAGCAGAGAGAGAGAGTAGGGATGTTCTAGCAGGATTTATTTTCTCTTTCATGTTAATTACCTTTCCTTTCCAACTCTAAAGTACTTAAGCCTTGATTTAGTCACCAGCTATGCAGGCACAAGTTCTCTTTCCTAGATTTTTTGAAAAGCAGAAAACTCATTTTCCACTGGAATGAGACCATTTCTTTTCTATTTATTTATTTTTTAATTTTTATTTTTATCGAGCTCTACATTTTTCTCTGCTCCCCTCCCTGCCTCTCTCCTCCCCTTCAACCCTCCCCCAAGGTCCCCATGCTCCCACTTTACTCAGGAGATCTTGTCTTTTTCTACTTCCCGTGTAGATTAGATCTATGTATGTCTCTCTTAGGATCCTCATTGTTGCCTGGGTTCTCTGGGATTGTGATTTGTGGGCTGGTTTTCTTTGATTTATGTTTAAAAACCACCTATGAGTGAGTACATGTGATAATTGTCTTCCTGTATCTGGGTTACCTCTTTCAAAATAATGTTTTCTAGTTCCATCCTTTTGCCTGCAAAATTCAAGATGTTGTTATTTTTTTCTGCTGTGTAATACTCCCGTGTGTAAATGTACTACATTTTTTTTTTATCCATTCTTCAGTTGAAGGGCATTTAGGTTGTTTCCAGGTTCTGGCTATGACAAACAAAGCTGCTATGAACATAGCTGAACACATGTCCTTGTGACATGATTGAGCATCCTTTGGATATATACCCAAAAGTGGTATTATTGGGTCTTGAGGAAGGTTGTTTCCTAATGGCGAGACCAATTCTATGATCAATGAAATTACTTTTCAACTGAGTGATTACAGATTGAAGGAAATTCTTTTACCATAATCTTTTTTTTAAAAAAATCCATAAATAAGGGACTGGAAAGATGGCTCAGTGGTTAAGAGCAGTGGCTTGGGTGTGGTTCCCAGCACCCAAAGGGCAGCTCAAAGTTGTCTGTAACTCCAGTTCCAGGAGATCTTACACCCGCTTTGGGGGACAACAGGCACACAGTGGTTCCCAGGCATGCGAGCAGACTATATGTGTAAAATTAAAATTAAAAATTTAAATCCCTATATAGGTCAAGCCTTAATTAAAAAGATGAACACACAGAATCAAATACATTTCCTCCTAGATAATATTTCTCTGCAGCTGGGAAGATTCTGGAGTCCTCACTATCGAGGTGAAGTTAAGGATCCCACCTCCTCTTCTTTTTAATCTCTTAATTTCTAATTTCGAAGTGTACACGAATAAGTTATATTCATTTGGACTGAGAAAATGATCTGTGCTTACACAGGGCCCCAATTATACATCTAACAATGGTAGTGTTTTTGAAAAGGAACAGAAACAGACATGGCTACAGGATCCAAAGCTTTGCCTCTAAGTCACTGTACAACAATACACTTGGATGACGTTTGCTTGGTGGTGCTCCGATTCCCTCGCCATAGCCACAGGCTTCTGCTCTCATCCCTCTTTGAGCATACATTGCTGAAGGAAAATATTAGTAATGTCTGCAGGGATGGATTAATACATTCCATTGCTGACTGGACTCCTACTCAATCTGATGAATCAGTGGTTTTGTGGTTTCTGAAATCAACAGAGCCCATCAATTAAAACACATATTGCAATTAATGTTTTTAATTGTAAACACTGACGAGGATGCTGCCTGAGAGGAGAAGCAGCGTGTGCTAGGGAGGCAGGTTGGAGCAGCCCCGTAGACGGAGCGCCCCACAAAAGACCCAGTGTGCTGTGTTCGTTACACACAAGCTGCCCGTTCAGCCTTGGGTATTACGGTCTCTTCTTGTTAAGATGACAGTACCGATATATCCCTACGCTGATGTGTGAGGCTGGAAACATAAAGGAGGCAAGGGGATGATGAAAATTTTCACCTCTGATCAAGCATCTGTGAACTTCCTAAACTGTGAACGGAGACAGGTGTGTCCGGTCCAGGTGGGCAGTGGGCACGGTGGCGGGGCGTTCTGCGTAGGAAGGAGGAGCTGCCCTCCATCCAGATGGTTACAATCGGAAGATTTGCTTTGGTTTTAAGATTCATGCGAGGTGTGCTTACTCTGCTCTCCACGCTGACTCGGGGACTTGGCACCTTCTCTTCTACTAGCTGCAGAGCTCAGCTAACCAGTAGAGTCAACTGTCACTTTATACAAGGAGGATGAGCTTCACAACTTCCTTACAGCAATACTTAATTTCCACCATCTGGGGAGAGGGCGCGCTGATGAAGAGCACACATTACTCCCGCAGAGGACCTGAACTTGTCAGGCTGCCCATGACTCTGCTCCACGAGCGTCGGATACTCCTGGCTTTAACGGACACCTACTCTCGCACATGGGCAGGCATATACAATATAAAAAAATAAAAATCAATATTTGAAAAGGATAATTTGCATACACAATGCAATCCACTCGTCTAAGGTACATAACTCAATGTTTTTTGTTGTTGTTTTGGTTTGGTTTTTTGGTGCAGTCGCACAACCGTGTGGCCAGCACCACAGCCAATTGTAGAACATTCCGACCGCTACACAAAAGCATGCCCTCCCTGTTCACAGTTGCCTCCATTGCTTCCAGGTTGTCCTTCCTCCCTCCACTCAGGGCAACCACCAATTCTCTTACTGTCTCTGTAGATTTGCCTGCTCTGGGCATTTCGTCTGAACCAGATCTTCTGATAGTGGTATGTGATGAGAGGCTTCCTTTATGGAGCACAGGGCTTCAAGGTTCATCCGAGTTGCAGCATGTGTCAACGGTTCATTCAGTTTTATTGGTGAGTTTCATTGTGTAGACACTCAACTTCATTTATCCAATCATGAGTGCTGTCTCATTGTGTACACATTCAATTTAATTTATCCAATCATGAGTGCTGTTTCATTGTGTAGACACTCAATTTCATTTATCCAATCATGAGTGCTGTCTCATTGTGTAGACATTCAATTTAATTTATCCAATCATGAGTGCTGCCTCATTGTGTAGACACTCAATTTCGT
>JAQHUG010000028.1:8379678-8399774 GCA_028555095.1 Dicrostonyx torquatus
TGTGCGCAGACATTTTAGCTTGTAGGACTATGAGTCAAAAGAAGCAACCTTCCTCATCAATGACCTGGTCTCGGGCATTCTGTTACAACAACGGAAAATGGAGGAACGTGGGGCTGAGGCAAAAGAAGAGAGGGAGAATGAGGAGCCGGTGGGCAAACACTGAGAAAGCCCCTGACTGACGACATGGGGGACAGTGAACGGCCATTGCAGGGTCACTGCGTGCCCGCAAGAGTGACTCAGAAGATCACCAACAAAAGCTCCTAACCCTCAAATGCTGGGTCTCATAAAATGCTGTTTTTCCTCCTAAAGCCACAGCAGGCTTTCCTTTTCCTTTCTGTCTCCCATTTTCAAGTCCCATTATGCTCATTAGCTCAGCGTAAACCAAATAAAAAAATTCAAATAGTGTCTCCATTAGTGACAAGGTCCTTTGGTTTCCTAGGTCACACTTTACAAACGTAACCTTGGCTGTGCTCTACGGCTGCCATTTACATCAAATAGCAGAAGAAAATGACAAAAAGCGATTGTTTTTAGCCTTCTACATTATATTCAGGTGTCCTTATTCTTTGTGAGACAGACAGACAGACTCACACACTTTCAAGCAAACAATTTTTACTCTTATAGACACAAAGGACTTGACCTTTCACTGTTTTAAAATGTCTAGGTCATCATTTATAAATTGTCTCTTTTAAAGTTATAATCTGCAATGTCTTCCTTAGACGAAATTAAGTAACTTGTGTGAACTATAAGTAGCAATCACAGAGTCTGAACTGAAGCGAGGCTCTTTAGAAAGACCATGTGTATACGCGGGAGCTATTCATGAGCCCATTTCCAATGCCCTTGTGCTGTGGAAGGGTTAAGTTATACCTTTGCAGTAGATTAGGTTTCTTTGTATTGCTGTGTTTACGTTGCTGGTTGGTCTTTTATGCATTTTTTTCCCATCCCATCTTATAAAGTGATTAGGACATAACTCCTTCTCTATTGTACTTCTAAGAGCCCATCACAGTATGGACTTTAAAAGAAAAAAAAATGAATACCGAAACTCAGTTGTTGCATTGTAATTCTGTCTACGGAGCCACCCACCTACACCCAACTTTAAAAAGAAAGCTCAATTAAAGGCAGATTGCCCGGATCGAGGAATTATATTCCACCAATAGTAATAAGTCAACCTCGCCACTCCTGACCTGAGATAGGCCATCTTTGAGTTTCCTATAGGACAACAAGGACAACACCCCCACATCTTAACACAAGGCACGACAGAAGATTATGCAGCGATCATTTCTATGGGCTTCACAAAGCTGACCCATTGTGTTCCCTGAAATTATGGGCACATAATCCTTGAATGTGCCGTGTGGCAAAATAAAAACAAAAGAACAAACAAAGAAAAAAATCAAGCATGCCCTTTTGCCACTGAGGACCCGGTGCCGTATACAGGGAAATATTTAGTTCTGTCGCTCAGTGATAAAAATGTCATGTGAGGAACAATAACAGCCTTACCCAGTCCCGAGGGTCTGGGAACAGCTAGGCGAACTGGGGAGATCCAGGTGGAAGGGAGGGTGTTGGGAAAGTTTCTCCGTGGAGTTTGGAGGCCCGGGCTGTGGTCTGATGGGATGGGTTTGCAGGCCAATGAGAAGTAAGCTGGGAGGAAGCGGGCAGGTGTGAACACTTAGCTACAGGAATGGTGCCCAGAAGTCACTGCCTTTGAAAGTCCCTGGCTGTTTCTCACTCGAAAGCAGCGAGTGAAAGTACGAAAGGTGGTTTCTGTTTCTCCTCTGCTGGGCTTTTTACCCTTGTGATTATGTCTCTTCTCGACTTTGTAGGGGACAAGGATCCCATAACTCAGCAACCGCCTGGTGTAGAGACAGCGTTGAGTGACCGGGAATGACGGTGTGACTTGAAATATTTTTATGTGCTGATGTGAAGTGCTGGGGACCGAACCCAAGGCCTTGTGCACGGTAGAGAAATGATCTACCACTGAGTTTAAGCTTCAGACTAAAAAAATAGTATTAATTTTGCGGTAGAGTCTCACTAGGTTATTCAGACTGGCTTTGAAATCACTCCATAGCCTAGGCAGGCCTTGAACTTGACATTCTTCTGTCTCAGCCACCCAGGAAACTGGGGGAACTGGGATTCAAGCCTTCTGCATCAGGCCCTGCTAGAAGTACCGTTTAGTTCTGTCTATGAACTTGCTGAGCCAAGCTTTCACTGACCCTTACTGGTCATGAATACTCAGAGGATGGTTGCCTATGACCGAGAAGAGTCTCGAAGTCTTTAGATGGCACCAAAAGCATTCAGATTTGTAGATTGGAAGTGACCTAAAAGATAGAACTCATACACTTTTACATTCAGGTAGCATAATTGTCCCAGAGGCCTCTGAGTCCACGCTTCTCAGCATCTGGCCCTGCATACAGCATCTTCCATTGCTTTCTCCAGCTGCAAAATCTGGGAAAATATCCCACTTAAGGCTCAGAAGGAGGAGGATTGAAGATACTTTAGTAATAACCGATCCATTTGTTTTATTTCAGCTCAATTTTTGTGGTGTCTCGTCTCTCACTTCTTTCCTTTCCTGTAACCCCGCTCCCTATCCTATCTCTTGTCAGCTCCGACTGCAGTTCTTCTAGTTACGAGGCTGTGCCCCCGACCATGACCGGTAGAGCCCGTGGTATTGTTCTCAGCCTGAAAACCTACATGGGTACTTGGAACAATCAGCCTCCCCATTTATCATCAGACTCAAAGCTTCACGAGTGGCAAAGATGTAAATTTATTTAAACCTTAAATGACAGGTCTAATTCTTGCGTGTGGGAAGCCAGCAATAGGAGAGTAGTGTGATTGAGAGATACATTTCAATTAATTCTCCTACCAATGCCATATCTCTTCTGCATCAGAACCTTTTATAGTGCTAAAATTAACAATTATGCAGCTGATGGCTGGCTAAATCCACCAAGGGACCAGAGAGAGCCTCAGATAACATGACACATAGAAGCCATTCAAGAGAACAATTCGCAGAAGAAAAGTTACCCGTGTCAGGGATGACATTGGAAGAGCCCAATAGGAGTCAATGGGAAGAAGGGACATTTAGGACCATTGTCCATCTCACTTTTCTTTTTCTTTAAAAAAATGTGTCATAATATACATCTTTTAAATAATTACTTATCCATTAGCAGCAAGATAAATGGCTCTCCTTATGCTAAGGAAATAGTGGCCTTGGCAGGGAAAGATGTCAGTCGCATGGGAGCGCTACTACAGAGGGCTGTCTCCAGATGAGGGGGAAGAGCTCATTGCAGAAGCACAGCGAGGAGTGACAGGCAAGCCCGTGTTGACCAATCGAGCAAAACACCTGCTAATGTCGGTCCACTTATCAGTTGCAGCCGCAGAGGGAAGAAGGCCAAGGACTCTGTCTCCAGGTCACATCAATGACAACTAAGAAGAAGTCCAGAAGGATGTCCCCCAGTGCTGGCTCCTGCAGGATGTGGAACGCTTCTTCCGGACTTCCTCCAGTATCTACACCAAGACCTTACAGAAGCATCTGTGTTGGGGGTTTCATTCCTCAGCCTTCTGGTACCACAAGAGAAACTTTTCTCGTGGCTTTGATCTTACTAAATATGTCACTCTCAATGTCGGCAACACTCAGGCTCACGCACATGTCGGAAACATCTGAGTTGAACAGGACCAGCCACCAACTACTGTGGTCTCCCAAACTTTATATATATAAATCCTTTGCGTAAGTTTATTCTCTGTATAGTTAATTTCCTTTAAAAAGTCATATCTGTGCGACCTTGCTTTTTCTTTCATGGCTGTATGCTTTGAGGTGAAGCCTCGCTCACGGTTTACGGGAATATTTTGACCTGCTTGTTCCACACGTGGACCAGTACAGGCTGAAAGCTTTGCTAAGCACGGGAGGTGACAAAATCGCTACACAATTTTCATTTCTTTAAAATAATTGATTCCTGCCCCCACCTTGCACACTCTGCCACTGGCGTGCGGAAGAAAGAAAAATCCAGAAAGAAGGAAAACGGTATGTTTTTTAGACAGGGTTCAATAGCCGCCTCGCACTGTGGTGAACTCATCACTATTCATAAGTCTTTAGTGGAGTGTGGATTATAATGTCCTCACCGCTGCTTGAATGCAAAATACCTGGATAAGAGTTGTCTTCTTTTCGCCACCCACGCAGTTGTGACGAAACCCGTTCATGATTCTGCTCGGCGCTTCATGTTTGGTATGCTGAGCATATTAATTATGATTCTGCCTTGATGCTTCACTCTCTAGGAAGATGGAAATGTTTGCTCTCAACTACTGGTAATCGATATTGATGCAGAGATGTCATTGATTTATGCAAACACACTTATTAAGATGTGGAGACATTTGATATTCATATTTAATGGGTAGACCTAGCCATTTTGGAGAAGGTGCTCCAGAGATGTTGACAGTTTGCCGCGTGGGAGAGAAACAATTCGGACACAAGAGGTTCCTGTTCTTTGATGGAATCCCCTCCCTGAGCTGGTGAGATGGCTCAGCAGGTAAGACCACTTTAGCCAAGCCTGAGCACTCAACTCTAACCCCTGGGATCAACATGGTGGATGAGAGAACCGGCTCCCACCAGCTGTCCTCTGAGGGCAGGTGTACACAGACACACACAAATAAAACTAATAAAAATTAAACCTAACACCCCACCGGCATTTTAGTGAAGAGAAACTGAGAGAAAATAGCAAAATCGCTAAATGGCCCCTATACATTTACCTACACTGGATAGTTCATGGGAATGGAAACACATGGCACGTGGCTTGAATGTGTGCTTTCTTTAACTGTGCACTGTTATTTGTGTTGCAAATTAGATGAAGGCAGCAAAGCAGGCAGCTGCTGGCTCTCAGGAGACCCCTCCCCCGCCCCCATCATGGTAGAACCACCATCTTGGATAAGGGTACACAGTGCACAGTGTGGCTCCTGTCATGATAGAACCACCATCTTGGATTAGGGCACACAGTGTACAGTGTGGCTCCTGTCATGATAGAGCCACCATCTTGGATAAGGGCACACAGTGCACAGTGTGGCTCCTGTCGTGGTAGAACCACCATCTTGGATAAGGGCACATAGTGCACAGTGTGGCTCCTGTCATGGTAGAGCCACCATCTTGGATTAGGGCACACTTTTTCCCCTATTCCTTTCTTTGAATACTTCTTTACCTTTAATTATATATGTCTGTATGTGGCTATGTGCATGTGAGTGCAGATTCCTGAGGAGGCAAAATGAGGGCATCGGGTGCAGGAAGACTGTAAAGATGGTCCGTCGCTGAGAACCCTGGCTGCTCTCGCAGGGGATTCAAACTCGATTCCCAGCACCCACAGGGACGCTACAGGTATCTCCAGTTCCAGGGGGGGACCTGATGCCCCTGTGGCCCTTTTGGGCCCTAGGCACTCTTGTGCTGCAATACAATTTATGTGTAATCAAACACTCATGCACATAACAGAAACATATATCTTTATAAAACATATATCTTTATAACTCCTGGGTCCCCTAGAGTTAGAGTTAGATGGGTGGACGGCACCTGGCGTGGTTGCTGGGCACTGCACACAGGTCCTCTGCAAGAGCAAGTAGGGTTCTAACCAGTGAGCCCCTCTCCAGATCCTTCTAGGTCTTTCAGATTGAATTAACTATTTAAACACTTTTTAACAGAAGCATATTCCGTGTTGAGTGTATTCACCGTCCTAGC
This sequence comes from Dicrostonyx torquatus, assembly GCA_028555095.1. Taxonomy (NCBI): domain Eukaryota; kingdom Metazoa; phylum Chordata; class Mammalia; order Rodentia; family Cricetidae; genus Dicrostonyx; species Dicrostonyx torquatus. The sequence goes on from JAQHUG010000028.1 coordinate 8,385,383, forward strand.
CATCCTTCCTCCCTCCGATTTGTCACTCTGGTCCCCTACACAGGTCACCTTTGCTTCCATGTCTTGTCTACAAACATGATTTTATGTATCTAATACAATGTAGGGATTGCAACCAACGGAAAGCACATGGCGCTCGACTGTCTGAGAATCCTCCCTTGGTATGGTTGGCATTCAACCAAGGTAGAGTCACCACCAAGTCCAAACGTCACTGCTGTTGTGGGCAGGCAAGCCTCCTTCTTTCCCTAGTTCCTCAACTACTTATGGGGTCAGAAAGCTTCATCAGTTGCCGTCAGCAACACTCACGCCAGCATGCCTCTCCAAAGGCCATTTCCCCCGTAACCCAAAACATGACGTTCTAGTTTGTCCAATGAAGAGTTACTCCTAAAAGCCCTCACAGCCAATGACTGACACTAAGCTGTGTAAGATTTGCTTTATAATCAATCCAATGCAGTGTTTTGTGTGTTTTAGGTTTTAAAGTCATTATTATTATTATTATTATTATTATTATTATTATTATTATTTCTATCAGATTTGCCACCAAGCAAGATTTAATATAGTTTTTTATGTCATAATATTTATTCAAGTAAAGCACTTTTATAAATAAATAAAAGTCCCCACAGAAGCAAAGGCCTTCTCTTCTTCCATTTAAAATGTCTGCCAACCACATTTGTGGTGCTGGGGATGGAGCCCAGGAGTTCACATGTGCCAGGGAAGCACCCTGCCCCTGGGCTGCAGCCCCAGCCTCTGGGAGTATTTTTTATAATCCAAGCCAATAAAATTACTACTTTTACTCATGAATGTTTTAAAAATTGCCTGTATAGAATTTGCAAAGAAAATTACACTGAAGAAACTAAGAATCATCGACAATCCTGCCACCTCCACTGAGCTAATACGGGCTTTCTGATTTTACTTACTGTGAACGTCCATAATTTTCAAGTTCAGTCAAACTATTGAGCCTCTCCATTATTCGAGGGAGAAATTTAGTGATCGATAAGAACAAATCTGGTGTTGGACAAATTTATAAAGATTAAGTTAAGGTTACATTGTTTCAAGGATTTGTGTCTTTACCCATCCAATGGACATCCAAGCAAGTATTTTCACATATTCTCATATTATAAAATATTTCCTTGAAAACATAAATTTTATATTAGCTTAGGGGCCTGGCATGGTGGCTCATGTCTTTCATCCCAGTGTTCAGGAAGCAGGGTCAGGTAGATCTCTAGGAGACTGGGGCCAACTCTCTGGCTTACAGGGAGTTCCAGGCCGGTCAAAGTTCTACAGTGAGACCTTGTCTCAAAAGAAAATCTGAAAGTGAACTGTGGCCCATTTTTGTTGTTTTTCTGATTTGTTTTTACTATTAATTATTATTACTGCTATACTTTATTGCTATTTTGAGTATATCTTGTTTCATGCCACCAGGGATGATAACGCTCCCCACAAGAACCGTAGTCTATCCAGCAAGAACTCTAGTACCAGGCATGAGGATGCTTCCGTTGCATTGTGGGTCAGGGACTCCAAGAGAGCTCCCAAGCAATACTGGCTGTTGCCATTGTTCTCTGCTGCCTTCCAGAATCTGAATGCGAAGTGTTACCTACTGTTGGAGACACTTCAACACAGGGCTTTGAGGAGCTGAGCTAAAACGGACCTGGAAGCCTCCTCCCTGGGAACTAACTCTTGTAGTATTGCAGCATGCTATGAAAGCCACCAAGGGAGAAGACCAGTCAACAGTCCTACCCGACTGTGGGGCCGAGGAGCCACAGGACCAGCATGGCAAGATATCCCCCATGGTGCAATAGTGGTGCTTACATCTAGGCGGTAAGCACTGGCTGTCTAATTGGACCAATAGGAAGGGACTCGTGCCTGCTACCTTAAATGCAGCCAACTACACATTGTTAGTGAGGCCATGGAACCTAGGGAAGAACCTACAACTGCCATGTCCTTAAACCAGTAACATTTCTAACTTTATTTTACACACTTATCATTCTATCGATAGGTAGATTTCATTCTCGTTTCTCAACGGTTTATTTTTGCGGCACATGGAGACCATCACAGAAGCTATGCCTGATCTCACTGCAGAGAATAATTGACCATGGGCAGCCCAGCCCCTGTGGATACATCTACAACCACCACTCCTGCATCTAAGGCTCATGGAGCATCACGGAAGAGGAAGTGGAAAGATTTAAGAGCCAGAAGATCAGGACATCTGCCGGGAGATTGAGTCTTTATTTACAGTTGGGAAGCTGCATCCAGAAAAATCTCAATAATTTGGTAGGCTAAGCAAGACCTTGACAATGGCAAAGCAGTTGCCAGGCCAGTGTTGGATGGGGAGCTCCCATAAGGCGATGCACCTAAATGAAGAACTACAGGAAATTCATGACTGCTGAGAGTTGGAGAGCCAATCTTCCCTAGGGATGAGCCCCCTTAAGTGGTTATCCACTAGCTCCTTAGTCAGACCACAGACATATATATACATATGAGCAGTGGTTATCCACTACCTACTTAGTCAGACCACAGACATATATATCCATATGAGCCTTAATTATCCAGTAACTACCTAGTCAGTCTACAGACATATATGTCTATATGGATAACACTGTATGGAATCAGTTGGTTGCATTTATATATTTAAATATATATATATATATTTATATATATATATTGCCCACATGTTCAATTATAATTAAAGAAAACAATATAGATAATGGATGAGAGTAGAAGAATGGCTTGGAAGAACAGGGAGGGGAAGCACAGGAGGAGGAAGCTAAATATAATAGAGGGAGACTGAAGAAGATCTGAGTGGATTGTATACTGAGATTACATGTGTATGAAATGTCACATACCTGCCGGCTTGCACAGCTAATAAATGCTAATCAAGATGGAAAAGGGTAAACATAAAATACCTGTATGTGAACTCTGGCTTTTGTTTTCCATATTTCACTATTAAAATTTACGTCATATCAAAAGCATTTTGAATGAGCTGGTAGATAATCTTTGAGAGTACATAGAAGCAAATTACTGGAAGACATCACTGAGAGAACTGCTAACCCAAGGCGGTGTTTTTCATGGGGATATTTTGTACATATTGCTAAATTACCTTCAAAGTATGATGCTGATTTATTTATACTTGGACCAGCTCTCATTGGGAATGGTCACTTTTCTACTTCTTTGGAAATAACACGATTGTATCTGCCAACATTTTTAGCTGCTTTCATAAGTAGCGCCTTTGACCATCGGCGAAGTTGAGCATCCTTCACAGGCTTAGGCCAGTCGTGTGTGCTGTTTAGGACTTGACTCTTCCCTTTCCTTATCACTAGAGGTTCTTTGAGAAGTCTCAGATCGTAAATTAAAATTTTGTACACCTATTACAGTGGGAATGAATAATTTTCTGGGTCTCCGGCCAGTTTTCCAGCTCATTAGAGATTGGCTTCAGCTGTTATCATGAAACAATCATGTGGTATTTAGCGTGGTGCAAGCTTCATGTCATACATTAGTTATCCTCTGTATGTGAGCTGCCTCCCCTCCACTCCTGTACGGAAGGGGGCTTCTCTTTCTCCCCCAAGGCCATGTCCACATTGTCCAAGATTACTAATCATGTTCTGCCTTTTAAACTCTAACACCTAGCACAGGCTTGGTAGAGCCATCCTTAGAAAAGCATACAATTATTGGATAATTAACCGGAAGAATAAAAAAAAATTCTCAGCTGTGGAGATGGTTCCTCAGTAGAGTGTTTGTCACGGGAGCCTGAGGACCTGAGTGTGATTTCCAGAGTCTACCTAAAAACCTAGGTGTGACAGCGTTGGCTTGGGATCCTAGAGCTGAGAGGGGACGCAGGTGGATCCTGGGGTTCACTGGCTAGTCAGCCCAGCCCAACCCAACCAGCAAGCCCACAGCACCAATGGAAACTCTGTCCCACAAAGGAAAGTGGGCCAACGGGTTATCTCGGTTCCTGAGAACATTTGGAGACCTAAACTCATGAAAAAGCTACATGCGATGGTACGTTCCCATGACTCCAGCACCGACTCAAGCGGACACACAGACCCCTGACTCTTGTTGACAATGACTGACAAGCTTCAGACTTAATGAGAGACTTTGTCTCCAACCACGGAGGTGGCAATCAATCGAGGAAAGGCACACAACATCCACTTTGGGACTCCACTCATGGGCACATGTCACATATCAGAGGCAAAGGCAACACCGTGACACTCACAACCCTCCAGCGTGCACACAGACAAACAGACAGACACACACACACACACACACACACACACACACCAAAACCCTGTGTATGGCTTTCTAAGGACCATCACCTAAGATTGTCCTCTGACCTTCACACGTGTGTAAACGCACAAGTCTGCACATACATGATCATACACAGAGTAAATGAATGGCATGTGATCTGATAGGCAGTACCTTACACACCCATATTTTCAAATATTTTTTTTTGTCAGCAGATATTACTGACTCTGCTAACCCCCTTTCTTTTTCTGTAGTTACCTCTGGATTCTTGAGACATATACCTGGCTAGGCAACCTTTAATTTGCTCACTTGCTGGTTGATTTGAGCCAGGTAAGGTGACGCATGCCTTTAATCCCAGCAGTGAGAAGGCAGAGGCAGGTAGACCTCTGTGAGTCTGAGGTCAGCTGGTGTACACTGTGAGCTCCAGTCCAGCCAAGGCTGCATATAGACAGTCTCAAAACTAGACTAAAATATTATGAATCTGAAGTCTGCCTCTTTTCCTTCCTAGGTTTTAATGTCTCCCTTCTCTTCACGATATATACTTTTAAGTGCAGTGAACAGCACAATGCATTTACTTCTTGTAGTAAAGCCGGAGTGCTGTCTGATTTTAGATTTTTTTTTTAAAATGTGCTATCAACATTAAACTATGACTCATATTGAAGTCTCTCCTCTTTTAAACTATATCTTATGATTTCAAAAAGCTATTAAACTTTCTTATCCTTCCTTTTATTTAGCAATGCAGATCTATTGTTGTCTTTCCTTTCATTTTTATATCGATAATGCCAAGAATTCACAGGAAACGGACTCCAGGGATGAGACTCATTCCAGTGACAGCCATATCTTCTGGATGGAGCAGACTGGAGCTCCAGCTGGTTCTGGGGATGGACCCTCCACTCCTCTCCCTTCCCCTGCTCTTTCCTCCCTTCTCCTCCCTTCCCTACTCCTTCTCTTTCCTCTCTTCCCTTGCCCTCCCGTTCATTCCTCTCCCCCACCAATGTATGTGGGTCTCATACAGCCCAGTTTGGCCTCAAGCTTGTTATGCAGTGAATGACCACGTGGTTCTAATCCTCCTTCCTTCCTCCCAGCGCTGTGACTACGGGGTATGCGCCAGTGAGTCAAGCCTATGAGGTGCTGGCAGTGAACCCTAAGGCAAACCCTGTTAACTGGGCTTCATCCACAGCCCTTTCTTGTCATTCCCTTCACAGATTTCAGAAGTTACTATTTCAACTCTCAGACAGTTACTGTCTTCAGTGTGTATATGAATTCATCGAGAAAGTTTTCTCTTAACCCATTTACAGAAATGCCAGTGGCATGCTGGGCACATTGACGGCTCTCCCAGTCTTGCTCTGGTAACATTGGTGGGGCACTCATTCCTTTTTGGACACTGCCCATTCGCTGGTTCATTCATTCATTCATTCAGTCAGTCCTCCCCGCTGCTTCATTCTACAATGAAGGACGCCGTAGACAACATTGTCGTTTGCAGAAAGGGTTTGCTTTATTTTCAGTAGCGTTAATTACTTTCACTCTTAATTCTCCTGGTCACACCAAACTGTCACTTGTGTTTCATGTTCTCCTTTGTCCCTGCACCAAATACATCTTACGAATTCCGTCTGCCAGCCTGTTCCCTACCTCCACCACTTCCTTCTCTTCTTTCTCCTCATGTGTCTCTTCTTCGGGAGTGGGTGTTTCTTATTGGGGTTTTCTCCGTAGGCCTCTTGAGCTGGTCCAGTAAGCCTGCCTGAGCTGAGCCGTGACCTGTGTCCTTTATTAATGCAGAAGTGGACACTTCTCCCCAAGGAGACACACTGGCAGAGGAATTTGTGTGTGTGTGTGTGTGTGTGGTTTTCTGTGTCAACTTTAATCTCTTGCTGACTCTAAAAGTCAAACTAAATGAAATAAAACCACAAAGCACCCAAACCCTGACAGGCATTCCCGGGCTATTCCTTCTTTGCTTCAATTCTTTTGTGTCTCCATTTCTTCACTCCAGTCAAGTCTTTTCTGCCCCCCTTACTGTCACAAAGCGATCCTTTCATTGCTGCACTGAGCCCCAGACATGGCTTCGGGGGCCACATTCGTGCGATGTGTTTCTTTTACTGCAGTAGAGACTCTTTGCAGCCTGGCCCCTGAGTTTCCAGAGCCTCGGTTTTGTTCTGGAGGCCAGAGAATTGAGTTCTGACTCATCAGGAATGTCTTCCAAAGGTGCTTATCTTTTTCTCTGAACATCATATCCAAAATAAACATCTACATTTCTCCTGATCCTCTGAATCATCCAGTAGACCCTATGGTTCTTAGGGTTAGAGCAGAGAACAGTCTTCCGTGCAGGAGGTGCTCACTAAATGCGTGTTGGGGGTGGGCACATCTTAACTTGCCTCATGCCTTTTATAGCAATAATAACATGCTCATCCCTGCTCTTACATCATCTTTCCTGCAGCAGGATTTGCTAGCATTGCTGGGTGCCAGGGACTAACCCTTTCCGAGATATTATCTGATGACAGCAGCTGGCTGCAACTTGGTTTTTCTTATAAAATAGCTTACTTAATTTCTAGATCCCGTTGTAGCAAGACTATAGAAGCCTTGTCCTCAGCACTTCAGGGGTGTTCATATTCTGGACGCTTACAAAGTTTCGGGGTGAAAGAAACCACACTAATGCAGCATGACTTCCCTCCAACTTGAGATAAATTTCTTTAATTTTTGAGATTACATTTCCGCCTTCCCTTTCCTCCACTCAAAGCCTCCTATCTCTTGGTTTTTTTTTTCCCCCAATTTATGGCCTCTTTTTCTGTTCATTTTTGTAGCACATGTGTGTGTGTGTGTGTGTATGTGTGTGTGTGTGACCTCTTCATTTTCTGTAGTTACCTCTAGACTCTTGAGACACGTTATCTGACAAGGTAACCTTTAGTTTACTCACCTGCGAGTTGATTTGGGCCAGGCAAGATGGCACACGCCTTTAATCTCATCACTGAGGAAGCAGAGGCAGGTGGATCTCTGTGAGTTGTGGTTTACATAGCAAGTTCAAGGTCAACCAGGACGACATATAAAAAATTTCAAAAATAAAATAGCTATGAATTTGAAATCTGTTTCCTTTCCTTCCTAGGTTTTAATATTGTCACCTTCTCTTCATGATGTATACTTTTGGGTGTGATAAACAAGCACATACTATTTCTTGCATTAAAACCTTGAGTCCAACCTGCATTTAGCATCCTTTACAGAATATAAACATTAAGCAACTCAGTCTGTATGGTTTCCAGAACTAACCATTGGATATTAGTAAAAACGGGAGGCTCCTCCAACTTTCTTATCTCTATGATCTTCAAGTTATGCTAAAAGCAAATTATTTCCTAGATGGGTTCGTTCTGGATCCCCTTGCGGCTGATGTAACAAGGACTGGCCCGAAACACACACGGGTGACACACACAGTCTCTGGGAATCTCCAGGAAAGTTCCACTTTCTCAGGGCCCAATGCTGGCTCCTCTTCATGCTTCCGATGACCAGTTATAGATATTTGTCTTAGGGCTATCATTGCTGTGATAAAACCCCAAGACCAAAGCAACTCAGGGAGGAATCGGTTTATTTGGTTTACTCTTCTATATCACAGTTCACCACTGAGGAAGTCAGGGCAGGAACCCAAGCAGGGCAGGAACCTGAGGCCAGAGCTGATGCAGAGGCCATGGAGGATACTGCTCACTGGCTTGCTCAGTCTTCTGTCTTAGAGAACTCAGGACCACCCACCCAGGGATGGCACCACCCACAATGGGCTGGACCCTCCCCCATCAATCTAATTAAGAAAATGCCCTACAGGCTTGCCTACAGCCTGAGCTTATGCATGGATTTTTCTCATCTGAGGCTCCTCTCAGATGACACTACCTTGTGTCAAGTTGACATAAAACTGGTTAACACATATGTGATATATGTCCTGGAGCAAAGGTAGCATTCTAAGGAGCAGGTAGGAAATGCTAACCGTCAAGCACATTGCTAAAACCAACTCGAGAAATCGTTTGCTCTTTATACTCTATATAGGAGGAAAATTAATGCCCACTTTAAAAGTCACTTGCAGCTGAATGTACTCTTAGGTAACACAGGTGAGTGGCAGAGGGCTTGATGTATAACGGTCTGTTTTCTACATGGGTCCTTATTTCCCCATTCCCTTCTTCACCGCACCACACCGATCTTCACTGAGGTGGCTTGCATCTATCCATGGTTTGAGGCCTGCACCTTCCACTGTGAGTATAAACATGACGGCGTTAGTGGCACAGTTCCATCAGTTTCTGGTCTTTTGGGTATACTAGAGTATGCACAAGGCTGGTTATGACTCTCGGTGAATTATTCCAATGTTACCTCCCATCTAACCACAGTTTCAGCAGTCAGGGTTTGTGTGGATTCTCCCCAAGGTGACAGTTGGCTTGTGCTTCAGACTGACTTTTACTCGTGGGACACAAGCAAACACCACCAGCAGAGTTCAGTAAAATGCTTGTACAAGACTGGTCTTCGTGGAATGTTCCCAGCCACTTTGGTCTGAGAAGCCCAAGCCCCATTAATAAGAAATTGAGCAGAGTTGAATCCTCAACGAGCAACCAATCAGCACATAGCGCCAACTGTCATTCATACCAGCAAAGTATTGTGAGTATCCAAGTCCAGTTGCATCTCCAAATGACTAGGGCTCTAATGCCATCGGAGGACTGGCCTGTCTAAGGTTAGGCCACCTATCCACCTATTCCTGTGTTGATGTGCACACAAACACACACACAAGCACATATGCGTATCACAGAGTGACACCAACACCGGAGCACATATCACCTATTCCTGTGTTTATGTGCACACACACATATGTGTATCACAGAGTGACACCAACACTGGAGCACATATCACCTATTCCTGTGTTTATGTGCACACACACACACATATGTGTATCGTAGAGTGACACCAACAACATATCACTTATTCCTGTGTTTATGTGCACACACACATATGTGTATCACAGAGTGACACCAACACCAGAGCACATATCCCCTATTCCTGTGTTTATGTGCACATACACACACACACACACACACGTGTATCATAGAGTGAGACCAACACTGGAGCACATATCCCCTATTCCTGTGTTTATGTGCACACACACACACACACACGTGTATTTCATCAATACGTCCCAGCCAGATTCCCTTTTCAAGCAGCATCTGACACATTAGCTACTGTCTACACTGTGGTTATGAGAGCAAGTGTGTTTAATCTGGGCCTGATGCACCACCAACATGTCAATTAGAGCTATTCTTATGGCTGAGTAGAGTTGTGTGCAGGAGTCATAGAACGTCATGGCTCCCTCATAGGTCATGAGCGAGCTGGTCCATACCTTGCCAATCAGTTCCCATCTACTCTCTATAAATAACCCCAAGAGTGAGGTCACAACAATGTATTTACCCAGGGCTCTTCCCAGATCACCCTTCCCCCATAGCCATTTTACATATTAAGATAGGAAACCTGATCCTAGGTTTCTCCTGGGAGGAAAGATGCCATAGGACACTTCTGGCAACCAGGCCTTCTGTGCTGTTCTTGGAGAATATGAGAGTTTCTTCCCTTAAGAGGGTCTCACTAAGGTAACAATGACATTCCTAAGAAATCACAAATGTCCTTGGCCATTAAAATTCCCTCCTGCCCCAAAAGCCCATTTAGCCAATATCATCCGTCCGTCTCTCCCGAGAAGGGCCTTGACCGATGGGGAGTCACACCTTTTAGCAGCTACATTATAATTTGAACTCAACCATAGATTCTACACGAGCACATTCTTCAGAGCTGCATAGACAGCTCTCTGCGCGTCTTCTTCACCTTTAGAAACGATACAATTACCTATGAACTCTATGGAACGTGCTTAGTCTGCTCCTCAAACCGTTCATTCAATTGCTTTGATCCTAGCACTTTGGGGCTTGGGTTCAGCTTGTTCTCCGACACAGGGAGACAGAAATCAGGGTTTTGAAAAAGCGCTTTGTGTGTCTGACTGTTTTTATATTTCAAAAAAAAAAAAAAAGAATCCCACAACTCCAAATCAAATAGACTGGTAAGTTTAGCGTTTATCTGCTAAGCACAGATACACTCTAAGACTCACAAATGCTTTCGCACAGTGAAAAGTAAGTGTGGGTTCTATGTTTTGTTTGGATGGATTTGCTCTCTGTGGAAGGGATGTAGTTTTATTACTCTTCAGGGTCCTTTTGGTTAAGTCTTAGTTATTGTGTGTGTGTGCACGCGTGTGCCGCGGTGCCTGTGGGGAGGGCAGAGCATACTTGCTGGACTCAGCTCTCTCTCTCCATTGTGAGGCTGACACTCAGACCCCCCAGGCTCGGCAGCAGGCACCTCCACCTGCTGAGCCATGTCACCACCTCTACTTTGATTCTTTTCGTAGCGGTGCCAATTGATATCTCGGCTTTAAAGTTTGACTCATGGAGACATTTATTTGCACATTTTGTTATTTTACATAAACGGGTAAAACTGCAAAATTTTTGTGACATTAGATCTGAAACATGCTCAGATCAATAATAGATGCATTTACTCCAGGGTTTTCTGTTTAAAAAATTTGGCCCAAATTTCATTTTCAATTTACATAACCCTAAAAATATCAGCTTTGTGGGAAAACACGAAGGGCTCAAGCAAGGCTGTTAAGTGAACCTTGAATTGTGCTCAGGTCTAGATGTGTCGGGCTGAGAAGACTCCCACTCTTGCTGTTCCTGGCTCATCTGTACAATAGAATCCCAAAAGTTGATTTCTGATCAAGCAGGGCATGGGGAACCCGGGTCACCTGGGGCACGTTCCCATAAGAAACTGATAAGGCAGTTGCTGGAACACCATGGAAAGGTGGAGGGCACGAAGTCAAGAAAAACTAATAAAAAGTGCCTAGGAGGAAACAAAGATGATAGGAGAGATGTTTGAAGTGAAAAAATAGAGGCTTGAACAGGATGCATGCAAAAGAGAAAAAAGATGCCCACAAAAGGGGTCTTAAAGAATTGAAAAAGCCCTGGAGATGAAATGTTATATAAATATTGCTAGTCAGTTATAATCAACCATAGCAAAGCCATATGTTTTGTGGCTGAAAGAGCCAACAAAGGCAAAACGACCTCCTCGGCATTGGATAAAGGGACTGGGAGAAAAGAGTATTTATTAATTGAGGGAATGAAAGTGGGGGAGGGATGGTATTTGGGACAGCTGAAGAAAATACAGGGAAATAGTGGGAGACACAGGAATGTTGAGAAAGTAAACGATCAATCAAAGAAACTTGGAAACAGATTTCCTGTATGAAGGAGTCATGCTGGTGAACAAGAACTGATCACATTTAACAAACACATCGTAATTCGGACACACACACACGCGCGCGCGCACACACGAGATCATACCAGTGTGTAAACGGTAAGCAGGAACACCAGTGGCAGGTACAAGAACCTGCATGGAATTGTTCCCCAGTCTTACCAGGTTCATCTGTTGTTAAATTCCTCAGTATCTTGGCTGCCTGCTATTAACCCCAGGCTCACGATCCTTGTGCTAGGCACCCATCCTGCCTCCTGCAAGGGATGCTGTGTGAATGAGCTGTAATAGTCAACCTGACCTAACTTAGAATCACCTGGGAAGAACGTCTCAGTGGGGTTATCCAGATCAGGTTGATCTTGAGCAAGTCTAGGGAAGACTGTCTTGATTACGCATCAGTGTAGGAAGACCCAGCCCACTGTGGGCAGCGCCATTCTCTAGGCAGGGCTTCTTGGATAGTATGAGACGAGAAACCTAGCTGTAGGCCAGCAAGGGTCCCTGTGTTTATCCTTCCTCTGCTCTTGGAACCTGATGTTCCAAGTTCCTGCCTCGACTTCCTCCATCAGTGGTGGATGGTAGCCTGGAATCGGGAATCCAAACGAACCCTTCTCCCTTGAGTTACTTTTTGTCACGATATTTTTATCATAGCAACAGAAACAAAATTAGCAAAGTTACCATTTTGCCTCTTGAGCTCTCAAAGGGGCAGGATCAAGAACAACCAGTCCCTCTGCTCAAGGCTCTTTTGCCTTAGGTCTCCAGCAACTTCTTTTCTCTGGGATGACGCCTTCTGACATCAGCCATTGTTTCCGGTATCAAATACAGCTCAAGTCATGTTCTTGACTCTTCAGCCGTCTACCTCGAACCTGGACTTTCCTAGATGCTGGGGTCACAGCAACACCTGACAGTGAGGACGGACAGGGGAGAGACAGCCCATGGTGAAGGTCTCTTGGTTCCTTGTTTCTTTCCTAGACGCTGGGGTCACAGTGATACCTGACAGTGAGGAGGGACGGGGAGAGACAGCCCATGGTGAACGTCTCTTGATTCCTTGGGAAAGTTTTTCTTTCTGCTGCTGTCAAACTCCAGCCCTGACACAGGGCAGCAATTTTTCACTGGTTATGATAGCATGATTGTCCTTGTCAATTACACAACCATAGAAAGACAATGCTGTGGCTTTTAACAGCTATGCACACACAAGGATGAATGTACTTAAAAACAGGAGGCACTGGATCACAAGGAATCAAAGGAGGCTCTGAGCCCTTTGCTCTCTCCTTCACCCAAAGGCGGAGAACACAGGTCTGCTACGTAAAACTGGTTAACTCTGGCTCTCTTCTCAGCAGCGAAACGGAAGTTGGATGACTTGCTCACAAAAAGAAAGTCAGAGGAAAAATCTGGCTTCAGGTCCTTGAACCCAGTATCTTCAGATCCCATACCTCGAAGGGATAGATGACCTAGCAGAGACCCGGGCCCTAAGATTGTTCCTCTAAGCAACCTAAATTTCTCTTGTACCTTTTGTAAGATAAGGCTCAGTTCTTGGATGCTTGAGGAGGAGGGAGAGTGGTTGGCTCGGGACTTTGTCTTAGTACTAAATGAACACACTTTTAAGTTTAAAACATTAGTTTTTAAAGACATCTAGAAGTAAATTAGGCAAACCTTACCCTGTCCTGTCCATCCTTTGGGCCTTCTGACTTTGCTTTTAAGGACAGAGGAGAAAGGACATCTCTGTGTCCGCTCTGGGAGGGCCTCCTACTTATCCCCTGTCCGGCCTCTCTCTCGGGTGCTGTGCTGTCAGGCGTGGAGCCTGGAGTAGTCCCAGGGCCATGCTGAGGAGCAGCAAAGCTATTCCCACAGACATCTGGCCCGGGGCTACTTGAAAGACCCAGCTCAAGAGATTCTGAAGGTCAGAGAGGTATCTGGCATGGCTCTCTCCTACTGCGGATGCCTAGTGTCTGTGAACCCAGTGAAGTGTGATAGGGAGCTCTGGGTAACTTGGGAGAGTCCCACATGCTGGCACCCAGCCCACTCCATTAAGTCACAGACCTTTCCACTCATCCACGCCAAGCACGTGATCTCGAGGCTCCACGTGTTTTGGTTCTGCCCCAGGTCTCGTTCCCGAGCAGAATGCAGCATCTGCACTCTGAGGTTCTTGCCTGTCTATTTATAGACTTTCTTTGGCATCACCTGCCCATCATCTTCTTCCTTGAAGTCATCCTGCAGCTGGGACAGAGATTCACTGATTGTCTCTCCACGGCCTCTTTTTCAGTTCCTGCCTTGAGTTCTTGCTCTGATTTCCCTCAGTGTGTGGCCTGAGAGTTGGAAGCTAAAGAAACCCTGTCCTCCCTAGGTTGCCTTTGGTCATGGACGTTATCCCCAGAAATAGAAACCCTCAACACAGGTGCCGAGAATCAGCTCTTCTTTGGTAGAGGCTTTCCTGGGGAGCACACAGGGGACCTGGTTGCCCTACAGAGTGTGTGCCCACGTGTGCAGAAGAGATATATGAATATATTCGGATAGAGTTGAGCAAGGAAGTTACGGCCTCCTTGTGGTGAAGTAGGAAAGATTTAGAGCCTGAAAATTTTGCTTGTGGTTCCTGGTTCTGATTATAACCCTGTCTGTTTTCTTAATCCTGGGGATGGGGTGGCCACCATCAACCCAAAGAGTTTGTGCTCAGTTTGGTAAAGCTTCCTTTTTTTTTAATTATGCAAGGTTATGACATGATTGAAATAAGATGTGGGGAAATGAACTTGGAGAAGATCTGGCAGATGGCGTGGAAAGACGGAAGATGCTTTAGTTACTTTTTCGCTGCTGCAAGAAAATGCTATGACCAAGGCAAACTACAGAAGAAGGGATTTATTTGGGTTACAGTTCCAGA
>JAQHUG010000028.1:8413036-8424324 GCA_028555095.1 Dicrostonyx torquatus
GCCAGATGTGAAGGAAGTCAGACGTGCAGTACTGGAGAGGTAACGGGCCACATGGCAGAATGTAGATGGACAGAAACAGGTTAATCCGAGTTTTAAGTGACAGCTGGGGAACAAGCTTAAGCTAAGGCCATGCTTTCATACTTAATAAGAATTCTCTGGATCCTTTTTCAGGAGGTGGTGGTTTTAAAAAGACCCATTATAATGTACACCTGACCTGGAGGGTCTTTGACTCTGTTTGGGGGGGTCAGGGGAATCTTGACCCCTGTGCACATGGCTTTGCCTTAATACTGGTGACGTGGCTTAGGTCTGCCTTGTCTTAAACACTGAATGAACTGGAGGCAGTGGGGCCTCCTTACTCTTTGCACTGGGCGCACCCACATCAGTTGAGTTTTCTGGGCAGCCAACACCTGGCTGCATCTGTCATGCTGACTTTTATACTCTTCCTTCCCAAGGCCTCATTAAGGCAAACATTTATCAACAGCAAGCCTATCGGATTCCTGATATTCAAAATCCATATTAATATTTGTATTCGAATGGGGGGGTAAGAGGAATAGCCTTCTAGTGAGGTGCCAGTTTAGACACCCCCTCTCTGGGACTGCTGAGGCAGCATGGTGAAGAAGGCTTTGGGTGGTAGGACCGGGAGTGAGATCTCTTAGATGTCTCACTCAGCTTACCTTTATCTAACAGATATGTATGGCGGGGTTTTACACAAGGTTCCTTTTAAAGCTTTTTTTTTTCTTTCTTAAAAACCACGGCTGAAAAAACACTAGCAGGGTAAGCTCCCACTGAGCAATTATGAAGACAGAGATAGGAGAATTGGCCTGTGGTTATGCTGCTCCAGTCAGCAGCGGGGGAGACACAGCTGCCACAGGCTCAGGCGGCTGCTTCCCCACACTCCTGTCCTTGGGATGCGAGCGGCGTGATTAACACCCGTTTTCAGGTGCTTATGTTATTAACTTTGGGTGGACTTTATTCTACGGTGCTTGATGTCTGTACCATAGAGAGGAGAGGCAGATGCAGTCTCTGAAGGCGACAGGGGATTTTATACACACAAGTCCAGCCATGTTCAGCAGTCCAGTCCAGGGGTCTTTGGTAACATGTGAAGTCTGTCACCACTGAAATACTCTGGAAGGTGATCTTGCATTCACGAATTAACGAGTCAGCATTTTCTTCCCTTTTGCCTCTCTAGCCCCCAGCAGCTTCAATTCTACCCCATGTCTCTGTGGGCTGCATGGTTCTAGATCTGCCGTACAGGCGAAAACACACGTGTGGCTTTTCTCCCTTCAAAGAGCATTTTCAAAGGCTAGCCAGGTCTTAACATGTATCAGCACTTTGTTCATATGTATGTATATATGTAATATATATGTATATGCACACGTACATTTCAATAGTATTCCAACGTATGGATATACCATATTTTTCCCTATTGCAGTTTCTATAGTATTGTTTTGTCTTTGGCAGCACCTCATTCTTGTTTCTGGAAGTGTGTTTCTTTGTATCGGATACAAAGGGTGAGATTAAATTAAAAGATAACAGTTGGCTATACCATGGCCTTCTTTTGAATCAACTGGCGGCCATTACTTAGCCCTGTAGGAACGACCGTGACTGACTCTGAATGAGTCACTTTCTCTACCTGTGCCTCAGTTTCCTCTACTATAAATTAGGCTTGATGACTGCTTGCTGCCAGTCTCACAGGGAGTCATGGGCTGCCCTCGTTCACAGCTTCCAGGTTCTCAGATGGTAGACACAACACATCAGACCTAAGTACAATGTACTGCTGTAATAAGCAGCCTCTGGCTTGTTCATTTCTAACTACCTTTTAGAAAAACGACAAACATCAGTACATTTTCCCAGGCATGCTGAGTGTGCTTTCTTCCTTCCCAGAGCATGCCTTCCTCTACGTCACAGCAGAGGTCTCCTCAAAGAGGACCTGTTTCAGAGCGGATCCTGGTGCTTGAGGTAATTGGGCACCCGCTCCATGCTAAGGTGGGGACTTTTGGTTCCATGACCTCATATAATCCTGGTGGCAGCAATTGATATTAATGCCGCTAGAATTTTAAGTATGAAATAGCTGGGGGGCAATCATGCGACCTTCTCACAGTCTCAAAGCCAGGCTCTAAGAGAGGAAGGATCCAGCCAGTCAGAGTCTGACCAACCGAAAGGCCTAGGGGGGAACCTGTAAGAAGCAATTTGCTGCTTGAATGGGGAGCCCTGAGATCCACACCCGGCATGTGATAATCGTTGGTTAAAATGAAGTCACAGTGGACTAAGGTGGACCCGAGTCTAGTAAATGGCATTATCCTAAGATAAAGGAGAGCAGGTTTCCAGTCCAAAACTGAAGCAGGATCTCTGTGGGGTGACAAATGCAGAGGTCAGGATGATTTAGCCGAAACACGGGAACCCCTAGGGCAGGAGTTCTCAACTCTTTAACACAGTTCTGCGCGTCGTGCTGACCCCAACCGTAAAACTATTTTTGCTACTTCTTCGTAACTGTAATTTTGCTGCTGTTAGGAATTGTAATGCAAATACTTTTGGAGATGGAGGTTTGTCAAAGGGATCATGATCCCACGGGGGGGGGGGCACTGCCCTCGTGGCACCCACTAGACCCAGGTAGTGAGAGAGAAACACCTGCCAGAGCCTCCATGTGCAGCGTGGCACCGCCAAGGCCTTGATTACAGACTCCCAGCCTCCAAAAGGATAAGCCAACAAATGCTTGCCACTTGAAGTCACCCAGCCTGCCGTATGGCAGCCTCTGGGAGGCAGTGCCCGTACCTTCTGACGTTTGTAGCGCAGCGTGTCCTGTCTCCCACTGCAGCCTAAGTCCAGCGTTATGTTGGGTGAAAGAGCCTTCGCAACAGAACTGACATGTAGTTGGAGTAAAACGGAAACGTTCTGAAAAAAAAAAAAAAAACACTGGGTTTGTGTGTCGTTCTAACCAGACGGCTGCCGTGGGTTCTCCAGAAATGAAGGCGTAAGTAAAAAAGGCTCCAGTCTGGAATGGAATGACGTGTGTGTAAGTGATGGCATGAAAGCGCGGATTAGAGCCCAGGAGTGGAGCCCAGAGAGGTAAAATGAGCAGTGTTTAGCCGTGTTCCACAAAGGAGTAGGAAAGGCTGGGGAGAGAGCTGCTTAAGGCGTAAGTCCAGGAACAAGAAAAGGTTCTGAACCTAAAACAGATTTTGAAATGAGTATTTTATAAGACAGCTTCTCATTTAGCCCAGGCTTGTCTTGAACTTGCTACGTAACCAAGGATGGCCTCGAACTCCTGGTCCTCCCTCCATTTTCTCAGTATCTCACTTATTAAGTTTGCAAGCAAAAATACAGAATAGTGGATTTCATTTTGCCATTTCATAGATATTGTTCATTTTACCTTGTTCTTATCCATGCCTCTCCTCACCCTCTTGGAACCCCTGTCACTTTGATATTTATCAAGACTGATTTTCTGGTTAGTAGATTTAGAAACTAAGGTAAACTCTCGTGACATAGAGAGGGGAGTTATGAGTGATTTCTTCTGCCTTCATTAACTGGTTCATCCTTCTCTTCACTTCTTAGACTTCCTGAAGAGCCTAACCCAGCCTGGGAACCGACAAGCCAGCCAGTTTTCAGAGCAGACAGAGCGAGCAGAGGGCCCACAGAATGGGCTCTGATTCCGATCCAAATTCTCCAGCCACTGTCTTGTGGTCTCGACTGCGGTTCCCTTCGGTTTTCTCTTCCACGCCATATGAGTACCAGGCAACACTAGCAGCTGAAATACGCTTACAAGTGAAAACGCCCTTTCACCCAGTTAAGTGAAGGAACCAAGCAGGTTGCTACAGGGTGCTCAGCGATTCTGCGGGCAGGAGCCAGGCCAGGACGCAGGAGTGAGTGCGCGCTTTATTCTAAACACAATTAATGGTGGGTGAGGTTTCGTGAAAGCCCGGGTTCATACATCAAATGAATTCCACTATTAACTCGATGATATTCAAAGTGCATTGCTGCCCAAGCAGATCTTAATGAGCTAGCGTATCTTCTAGGTATTCCAGATGAGAAGCTGACACGAAGCATGAAGACATTCTGGAAGATGAAGAGACGGCTCAGCGGTTACGAGTGTTTTGTGAGTTGAGTTTGGTTCCAAGCACTCATATTGGGTGGCTCACACTGCCAGGAACTCCAGCTACAGGGAGCAAATACCCTCTTCTGGCACCCACACGCATGTGCAAACACACACACACACACATGCATACAAACAAAAGTCTGTTTCTAAAAACGAGATTCTTCAGTAAATACACTAATGTATTAACGTTTTCTCTAAAACCTCTGATACAGATGAAGAGTGTTTTTCAAGAGTAATGAGAATGGACAAAAGCGGTGGTGGCGCACGCCTTTAATCCCAGCACTTGGGAGGCAGAGGCAGGAGGATCTCTGTGAGTTTGAGGTCAGCGTGGTCTAGAAGTTCCAGAACAGCCAGGGCTGTTACACAGAGAACCCCTGTCTCAAACGAAACAACAACAACAACAAGAAGGAGTGGACGAGACCAAGAGAGTTGGAGAAAAGAAAGAGGGCTCCCGTCTGTCGGCTTTGCACACACTGGTGGTGTGCGCAGAAGTTTGAAATGTTTAGAGAACACTTTCCTTTTCCCGGAGCCCATTCTTCTCCTTTCTTCTCTTTTCAGGTTGGTTCTTGGTTTGCACATTGATTCTGTTGTTGTTTGCTTTAGGGTTTCAGGTATCAGAGTACCACCCAAAGAAACTAGTCACTTCGGCACCTCTGCACAGCTTCCCGACACTGTCCTGGTCCTAGACTGTCCGTTTAAGCAGATCTCTTGATGGCCTTCATGAAACTCCTCATTAAAAGATTCTCAGCACTTCATAAAAATCTGCTTGCTCATCCCAAGAACATGCCAAGAAGAAGAGACCGAAATCCAGTCTTTGGTTTTTTTTTTGTTTTTGTTTTTTTTTTTGTTTTGTTTTGTTTTGTTTTTCGAGATAGGGTTTCTCTGTGGCTTTGGAGCCTGTCCTGGAACTAGCTCTTGTAGACCAGGCTGGTCTCGAACTCGCAAAGATCCACCTGCCTCTGCCTCCCGAGTGCTGGGATTAAAGGTGTGCGCCACCACCGCCCGGCTCCGAAATCCAGTCTTTCCTTCAAGACAAACACGCGTGGACATTCACTGACTATGGGCTGGAATGGGCAAACAATCTGATTTCCTCGGCGGAATTATTTCTGTGGGAAACACTTTCTCTTTGACAGTTGCAGCCAACATGACTCTTGAATCCCACAGAGCCGGCGGCCGTTCCCTTTGCCAATCTTCAGTCTCGATATGAGATCATTTGTCACAATGGCTTGCAGAAGTGACAGGGGACCTGGAGATTGTCACCAATGCCCTTTGCGCAGTTTGACCTCGAACTTGTTTCTATTATGTGATTATTGGCAGTTGATTGGCCTGCTTTCTGGGTACTGTGAGTATTCACCTCGCAAGAATGTTGCCCATCGTTAATGACTGAAAGAGCCTTCAGATCCGCGGATGAAAGGCGAGAGATAAGTACACAGGGTTACGATTGTTGATCCACATTGTTGAGAAGATTGCTGGCTGTCATTAGTGTTTTATTGGGCCCTCTCTCTAATGGTCGTGCCAGGGATGCTGACATGCCTTCACAGGATTCGTAGTTCACGATCAGTCCTGATTATCTATCGCTCTGTTCAAGCTGTCAAGAGCTTAAACTAAATGATTACAAGGGTTTAGCCAAAATAGATGGCCCAGGGTTGAAGAAATCACTTTAGCTTTTGGGAGCAAGGTAATTCTCAAAAGAGGGGAAAAGTGACATCTCTTTTGAAATTATTTTTTATTGATTATTTGGGAATCCCACATCATGCATTGTGATCACCCTCACCTCCGGGTCTTCCCGTGTCTGACCCGTCCCCTGTGACCTACCACCTCCCCCCACCAAAAAAAAAAAATTGTCCATTTTGTGTTGTCCATGTCTTCACCAGAGCATGGTCAAATTCCCAGTGACCAGCCCCAGAAGGTAGGAAGTGTCTTTCTCTGCCTACATCTGTGCCAGAAGTCATCAGCTGAGGAGAGCTGAGAGGTGGCTCTCTGGGGCCTATGCCACCACCTACACCTCGGTGCTATGGGACAGTGAGGGGCGGGACTGCTGTCCTGGACTCACAGACCTTAACATGGCTCCAGGCGGCAGCCCAAACCTCCAGTATCTGGCGTCCGCATGGGCTTCGGTGATAACACGGTCACAGACATCAACGCAGTCCTTGGCCGTATCAGGCCCACTGGCCCACTCGTGGCTCTCAGCGGCTGCACGAGCCTCAACATGGTACAGGTGGTTACACAAGCCGCTCACAGCCGCAAAGCCCGAGGACATCACCAAGGCATTGGGTAGCGGCACAGACTGCGTACGACCACACGGATCTCAGGCTTCCCCGTGGTGTGGGGCAGCAGCACAGACCACCGATACTAACATGGCCTCCTGGGGCGTCAGGGTCCACGGTGGTCCTCCGAGAGGGTCCAATCCAGAAAGTGAGCCTTTCGGGTCTCAGACCTCTGTCGTTGCCCAGAGCCAGGGGAACCCCACAGCCAGGCTGCAGGTTGGGGTGGGGGCTGAGTCTGCATCTGCATGGGCTCCAGGCTGTTGTTCACCACCCCGCCGGGGCAATGACAGCATGTCGACCTCAGCCCTCTCTGTCACCTGTCCCAGCCATCTCCTGCCCCTGCTCTGGCTGGTGCACACAGCACTCTTTTTCTCTCTCCCACCTCTCCATCATGTATTTGTTCTTTGTCGTGGTGCCTGGCCCTGAGGCCCGGGTGGCATTTGCCTGTCTTCTGCCACTGCCCTGGGCCAAGTTCCATTTCTTATGTCTCTCCTATCGTTCTCCTGAGACTGGAATTTTTCATTCTCAGCAACTCAAACATCTTGTAAGGAGGGTCACTAGCACTGGTACATTCTGATGAGAGGGTATAGGGTCTCCTTCAGGCTCTCTGAACATGGTATATCTAATTCCGTGGAGTCTGTTTCTACCGAAGTCACCTGCTTCTCTGATTTCTGCACACACACACACACCCCTCTTTCTTTTTTTAACTGTGTATCCCTGGCTGGCCTCAAACTAACATTGAGCCACCTGACTCTGCCTCCCAAGACGTGTGGGATTAAAGGTATGTATGCTCAACCAAGGCGACCGAATAGTAAATAGATTATGTGCATGTATTTTCAGCCTCAGCAATTCTCAGGCTAGTTAAACAGAAGGGAGATGATCAATGAAAATACCTTATAAAGGGGCCAGCGAGACAGCTCCCTGGGTAACGGTTGCCACAAACCTTGAAGACTCCAATTTGAGCCCTGGAAACCACACTGTAGAGGAGAACAGCTGACTCCTGCAAGTTTTCCTCTGACCTCCACACGGACTATGACGTGTGTGTGTGTGTGTGTGTGTGTGTGTGCACGTGTGTGTGTGTGTGTGTGTGTGTACACACTCACAAAAAAATGAAATAAAACTAAATACGTCAATAAAAGATATCCTGGGCTGGAGAAATGACTGTGGCTAAGAGGGCTACATGAGTGTGGTTCCCGGCACCTACACGGTGGGACACAACTGTTTGTAACTCCAGTTCCCGGCACCTACACGGTGGGACACAACTGTTTGTAACTCCAGATCCCGGCACCTACACGGTGGGACACAACTGTTTGTAACTCCAGTGCCAGGGGATCCAACGCCCTCTTCCGATCCCCAGGTCCACACTTACAAACGTGCAGGCGAAATACTTGTTCTCATAAAACAAGTTAAGAACATTTTAATACCTTCTGCTAAACAGAGCGATAGAAACCCACAGAACATATTGGTGGACTTCAAGAGAGAAGTGTGTGGAATGTAGGGCAGCATTGCCCAGTGCCAAGAGAAGCAAGGAAGGAGAGGACATGGTTCTCAGGATAGGTGGACTAACTGACCAAAGACGTACAAGAGCCATCTAGAGAGGGAAGATTGATAAATTTTATGATATATTGTAGTAGAAGGCTGCTTGTTTGTTCCGGCTGCCCAGAACCAAAATAACCACACAGGAACTGTATTAATGCAATCACTGCTTGGTCTGGTGCCAGAGGAAGGTGAAAGAAGGCACCGGATCACCTGGGACTGGAGTTACAGATATCGTGAGCCGTCATGTGAGTGCTGGGAATTGAACTCCGGTCCTCTGGAAGAGGCCATCTTTCCTAAATACAGGTTGCTCCTCTAGTTCGCATTTTGGATTCCCCTCCAAAGGCTCCTATGTGCAGTGGTTTGTAGTGATATTCTATTTGTGTTTTAATAAATAAAGCTTGCCTGAAGATCAGAGTGCAAAGCTAGCCACACTTGTCAGCCAAACAGGCCAGGCAGTGTTGGCACATGCCTTTAATCCCAGCAGTCACCTAGTCAGCTAGTGTGGAGGCCAGGGAGTGGTGGCACACACCTTTAATCCCAGGACTTAAGGCCACCCTGGGCTGCACGAGAGTGAATCAGTCTAAAACAGAAACGGAGCTCAGACCTTTGATCCTGGCACTTGGGATGACACGCCTTTAATACCAGCACTGGAGAGGAATATAAGGCAGGAGTTTAGTGTGGTCTCAGTCTTCGGTCTGAGGACTCGTGGAGACAGAATTTCGCCCTTTCGGTCTGAAGATTTGGGAGAAGTAAAGGTCTCTCAAGTGGCTGACCGCTTTGCTTTTCTGATCTTCAGCTTGAATCCCAATCTCTGTCTCTGGGTTTTTATTATTTATTTGGGCTACAGCGGTTGGTGGGCCAGACTGTGCTGCTCTGAGACATAGTAAGACCTCCAGGAGATAGGACTTAGTAGAGGGAAATTGTGACACTGGGGACATGACTGTAGGGACCACAGTCCCTTCCTGTCTCTCTTACTTTCTGCTGCTCTGAGGGAGATGGTGCTCTGCCTTCACCCAGCCTGAAAGGAACAGTCAGTTGGCTTTTAGGTTTATTGGCACAGGGACCGAGAGCTGCCTTACCGAGCACCCATGCATTCAATAATTGGATTTTTCACAACAGTTTGCTGAAGTAATTGCTGCTTTTAACTCCACGCCTCACAGATGAGGAAACGATGACCTAGGAAATTAAACAGATTGCCTAAGAAGTTACAGAGGCAGGGTTTGAACTCAGACTGTGGGTGATGACGTAGAGAATCGGGGTCCTAAACATTCCTGTTGAGAAGGGTCAGAAAGGGTTTGAGAATGTTCCTCAAAAAGGTGTACGTGGCATTCTCGGATGATCAGCGATGCTGAAAGCGTGTTTGCCAGAGACCCGCAACAACCAGCTAGTCTGCTGCTAAGTCTGTTCCCAGTGGCACACAGGGAAATAAGTGTTCATGACAGCTTCATGCATCATAGCAAGACTGTGAGAACCCCAAGTGTCAACCAACTGATGAAGGTGTACACACACACACACACACACACACACACACACACACACACATGCGAGGTGTCCACAATGAAACACTGCTCATCCCTTACATGTAACAAAGTAACAGTAGGCTCTGTAACCTAGCCAGACCTTGAAAGCACGCTAAGTGAAAGAAGTCAAACTCCCAAGCCACCCGTTAGCCCCTTTAAAGGAAATGTTCAGAATAGGCTAATTCACTGGATAGAAAGTAGATTAACATGTGCCGAGTTCTCAAGGGCCTGGGAATGGGCAGGGAATAGGAGTGACTGTTGATGGGTCTGGAGTGTCATTGCGGGGTGAACAGTCTTCAGTTAAATCTGGCTGCAGCTGCACGACATTGGAAACGAACTAAGAGGTCCTGAGTAGTATTCTCTGAAATGTGAATTTTATGGGGTGTGGATTTCATCTCAAAAGTTACTTCAACAACTCTGATGTTTTAATCTGAATGCCGCGAGTTTTCAGGTGCCTTTAGCATGAGGATTATTTCTGTCTGTCATCCTGGTGAGTCCTGTGGTCAAGAGGGAGTTGAGATACAATGTCACTGGACTGTTCACCCTGGAAGAACTTTTCACTAAGGTCTGACCCATACCGTGCCACAAAGAGCCTTGAGGACAAGTGATGCAGGACACTTTCAGAAAGACTGTCATGTGCGTGTGTGCGCTCTCTCTCTCTCTCTCTCTCTCTCTCTCTCTCTCTCTCTCTCTCTCTCTCTCTCACACACACACACACACACACACACACACACACAGAGTCTTCCCCCCTTTGATTCCATTCACTATCATTGTGAAGTTCAGGATGATTTCAAGGATAACAAACAAACAGCACTGATCTCCACTCGGCCCCATGTGAAAGGCCAGACTGGCATTGCATTAAATGACTAACAGACCCGGGCTAAAGCATGCCAAGTGCTGCATGTATTACTTTGTCCTAAGACTCCGGACCTAAAGCCTCCGCCACAGGACTCTGCTCTCCTCCTGGGGATGGCTGCTCTCTTGGCCAATCTTCTGCCTTCATCCAAGTTCGGCTGGACAGTCCTGATGGCTGGACTGCTCCTCCACCCCGGCCTTCCTTGAAGGGCTATAATTAGAAAGACTTTACTTGACCTTTCCTTAGCCATGATGCCCAACAAAATTGCGTCGAATCACATTGAGGAAGCGTTTCTGTATCTTTTATAAGTGTGGACAAGATTACAGGATAGGATTATTTTAGAATAATTACATTGTGACCTTCAGAGCTATTTGCAAAGGTCAAATTCTCTTCACACACCCTTGCTTTCCTTTCTCTGTTTTCTTTTGTCCTGCCAGACATAAATTTAGCAGAGAAAGAAGAAGAAAGAGAAAGTATTTTTCCCCCTTTGGATGAAAACTGGAGAAGATAGTTCAAAGTCCCCCTGGGCGCTCAGAGGGCTGCGGGCTATGATAGGCCATTTTCCACCATTTAGCTTTTGCGTTATCGCCACTCTGTTCCTTCATTATTCTCTAACTTATCGCACGCAGCATCACTACAGAGCCCAAATAGAGAGTTGTAATTACCAGGCTGCCACCCGATAGTACCTCCTCTATCATCTTATCTGGCTGGGCCTCGCTGTTTCATCGGCGGATAAAACTGGCCCACGGCAGTGTCTGTGATAGCGCATCTCAGAGATCCATTTAGAGCTTACTCATTTATCGCAGAGAAACGCTGAACCCAGGCAATTATTAGACACACTCCCCAGCTTAGTCTCTCCCTGAGGTTGCCTTAGCTCCCTTTGCCTTTCCTTCTCGGAAATGCTTGGGTCCTGACTGGAGACTGGAATGCAGTCTTAAGGAAGCGGTGGAGCATCGAGAATACTAAGGGGCCTATTTGAACACGTGTGCATGTGTGGATATGTGTGTGTGCCC
>JAQHUG010000028.1:8434743-8446992 GCA_028555095.1 Dicrostonyx torquatus
GTCAGTTTTTATATCTGTCTTATCCATGCCAGGATAACTGATGTGGAAAGTCTTTAAGGAAAAAACTTAGCATATGTAGACAAAAGGGTGTACTTAGAATAGTAACTTTTTATCTGCTCTAAACAAACCCATGAATCTAGACAGCAATCATCACGGTTAGCAATGTCACAGAGAAGGAATGATCAGACACCGCAGCAGGGTGTGATCAAGTGCATGTATCCACTAAGCCCTCTCTCTGGTCCAATATACACCTGAAGAAGGATGTGAGGATGGGGTAGGTGGGGGTAGCATGGACTGGGGGATTCCCTAAAGCTTTTAATAGGGGGTTAGCAATGAAAACAAAGTACAAGAATGCATTATTTCTTTATTGCTGTTGTCTTTTGTCTGCTTTCTATTTGGCTGTTTGCTTTATTGCTTATTTATAAATCTATATATTCTAGATCCTGTTTTCTCTTTCACAGGAGTAGGGAAAAAAGAAATAACAGAGCTGAATAAAGAGTCTAGATACAGCCTCACATTTACATGAAAACTAGATTTTTTTTATCATAGGTAAGTGAAAAAATGAAGGAAATATATAATAAATTCTATACATTATCTCTTCAGTGGAAAGTAGTCTATTTTGCTATGTCTCAAAATAGCAAAATATTAAATATATTTATATTTTACATAAGTATAAATATGATTTTAAATATAAAATCCAAAACCTCCATATTTTGTAGCAAATACAAAATGTCTTTCTAACCCTGGGACTAGCAATAATGTTTGTAATGAAGAGAAGCACTAACTGTGAAGCTAGGAAAAGATTTGTAAATTGTTATGTACTAAAATCAAGAATCTTTCATTTAAATTACATTAAAAATGAAAGCATAAGCCAACAGAGAGGTAGGGAAAGAATTATCCACACCATGCTCATCCGAAAAAGATAAAATATTAGCAAATATCACGGTAATTGTCTTACAAAAATCAGCAGAATATGGCGATAGATTAGAAGCTGCTTCCTTGTGCCTTCATGGGGGAGAAGAGTCGGGATGGGAGAGAGAGGACTGCCCTCCAAAGAGCATGAGAGGGGACAGAAGAGCAGATAGCCATAGAGAAACAGTGAAAACTGGAAAAGAGATGAAGGCACCGTCAGCCTCCCAGGGGGAGGACGCTAAAGACTGAGCAATGGCTGCTCACTTTCTTCACTCTGAATGACACTGGGTATTGCACCTCTTTAAAGAAGTTACCAAGATGACCTGACTAAAATCATCACAGAGATCATCCCTAGCAACGCCACAGATCTCGTCTCAGAAGCACAGAAGGCCTGAGAGGCAAGGCAGCCGGAGCCATTTAGAAGATTCTCACTCCTCGGCCATCAACAGATCTAAAAATGCTGCAAGGATCGAACGCTGAGCAAGAGACTCACATGTCTAGTTTTTAAGAGTGATCCATTACAATACTAGAGAGACTGCTCACCAATTAATAGCCTTTTCTGCACCTGCAGAAGACCTGAATTCAGTTCTGCACCCACAAGGGCTCTACCCTCTCTTCTGCCCTCAGAGGGCACTGCACTCATGCTGTACACAGACGTGGATGCAGGCAAAACATTAGTATACACACACACACACACCACACAAACCACACACACACCACACCACACACACATACCACACACACACCATACACCACACACACACCACACACCACACACACACACACCACACACACACCACACACACCATATACCACACCCACACCCACCCACACACCACACACACACCATATACCACATACACACCCACACACACACCACACACCACAAACCCCACACACCACACACACACACCACATACACACACACCACACACACACACACACACAACTGAATGTGGTGGCATATTTGTGTAAATCCAGCGCTCAGGAGAACCTCATTGTCAGTGAACAAACAAATGTCAGTGACCTCAAAGAGGACTCGGTTGTCCATTGAATGAGGTAAGAAAGCAAATTCAAGACCCAGACAAGAAAAGGCAGCAATATTGGGGGGGGGATAAATTCCGGAAGGAAATCAAGATTTTGAAATGGACAAAGAAGGAAACACCAATGCTAGAAACACTTTGCTGCACTAAACTTGCCAAACAAATGCAATGAGTCATGAAGGGGGCGGGTCAGCTGAGGGACTGTCGGACTGGGAGGGCTCAAGTCCACACCCCCTAACAGATCACCTCGATTGGAAATCATCTGACAACAAAGAGTTAGGGTACAGCCTAGACGGAGTACGCTCAGTACTATGGACGCATAGACCGTTCCATCCGGTGGGCAGCTGTCCACGGACATTTCTCTAAAAAGATTAGGTCCTAAAACAAGTTCTAATATGTATTTGTTTAATCGCCTTTAATCCCAGCACTCGGGAGGCAGAGGCAGGCGGATCTCTGTGAGTTCGAGACCAGCCTGGTCTACAAGAGCTAGTTCCAGCGCAGGCTCCAAAGCCACAGAGAAACCCTGTCTCGAAAAAGCAAAAAACAAAAAACAAAAAAGACCAACCAAACCAAACCAAACATACAAATAAAAAATAAAAACAAAACAAAAATCTCCAAAAGTAAAAGACAAAAAACTGACAAAAGATGAAAGCCATATACTTTTTCAAAGTTCAGTGTCAGCACGACCTAACATAACTTTGAGTCAACAGCTTTAAAAGTAAAACACATTTTAATTCAAATATATATGCAGATGACTCTTTAATTCAGATATATACACAGATGACTCTTCAATTCAGATAGATATGCAAATGACTCTTTAAATCAGATATATATATATATATATGCAGATGACTCTTTTGGAGTCATCATTGAAATTCAACTGCAAAACCTAGACATTAGCAAGTGTAACTCTGTATTTACATCGGGAGAACAAAGAAGGAGCAGGTACACTGCCCATCCAAGACACCTACTTATACAGCTAAGCATGAATCTTAGTATTTCCCCAAAATTTTAAAGCCCTTGTCAAAATATCACTTTTCATATTATGAGTGAAACATTTAAACTGGTATGCAGAAATCCGTATTTTCTGTTCCTGCCAATCTTGTTCTATCTATCTATCTATCTATCTATCTATCTATCTATCTATCATCTATTTATCTATCTCTGTCTATCTATCTATCATCTATTTATCTATATCTATTTATCTATCATCTATCTATCTACCACTCACCACCTATCTTCCATCTAATCATTATGTATTTTATACTCACACGGAGACTGGCACATATCACTCATCTAGTACAGCTCAAACTAAGTGGCCCCTTATGGTAGGTCTGCCAGGGTCACTGGTGACACCAGTTGGACAGGCACCCCTGCATCATGACTCACTTCTTGCCGCACCAGTTCTCAAGAGGGCCTTTCCTACCAGGGTACTGGACCCTAGCCACTCTCTGACACTTAGGACCTGGGCCAAAGTCAGCTTTCATCTTGCTTTAATGCCCAAAACTCAATCTACACCCACTCTTTCGCCTATTGCTGCCAAAAGAGGTACGCTGTACTGGGGGTACACAGCCCGACTTAGATCTCTGCTAGTGAAGAACAAGCTGCCCCCACAAAGCACTTAGGGGCCTAGTAAATGTTCCATCTCTTTGGCCTCGTGAGAAGGGATCTTGGATGCTTTGTAAGCAGGCAAAAGCAAGCCCATAGTGTCTTCCTTTGCAGGACAGTATCTAGCTGACTTCCATTTGCATAACAAGTGTACTTAAAATGAGCCCTCCCAGAAGTATTAATATTTCCTAGGTGCCTAAATAAATCCACCTGGATGTATTATCTGAAAAGCAAATCTTCCATCTGGACGTTCTCAGCCAGTGTTGGTTAGTTATCTTTCGTGTGTGCATGTCATAAAGCCCCAACGAAGACGGAAGCCGGTTATGTGTTCCTTGCCCAAGTGTTCCACAAGCAACAGATGTCAGAAGTGTGGATGGGGAGGACTGCTCCGGAGAGAAAATTTGATGAGGGGAAGGATTGAGCCCGTGGAAGTCGCCCCTCTCCGTGGAAAGCTGCGTGTTGACGGGTGAGGAGTGGGGTCCTGTGGCCAGCATTGTCACACTGTGAACTTCCTTCTGAGAAGGGGGATGTAGATCACAGCGCAACTTCTGAGAAAGAACCGAGGGGTCTCTTAGTGAGAATCCAGGCCCGCCCAGAGTCGGGCCTCCTTTGCAGCCTTCCTTCCCTGCTGTCTTGCCTTGCCCCTTCTGTCCTGTCGCTTGGGCAAACACGTACATGCACACGCATCAAGGCGACCCCCTCTGTCACTCAGAACACTTCTTTCCACCCAGCCTTTTAGTGGATTTTAAAGCTCACCCCACTCTCTCCAGCAGGCTGTAGAAATGCTCCCTATTGTGTGACTCTGCGACCTTCAGAGGTGATGGTGCGGACTTCCCAGACTGTCCCCTGCCCGCCATCAGCGGCGGCTGCATCATTCCTTCCTTTCCTATCACAGACGTTGCCCACGAAGGAGAGCCCCAGCCGACACTGATCCTGTGTGCCTGCACGCACCGGAAATGTGCTGTATCCCACATGATCCACTGCACTCCTGTGAGGCTATCACCCTTGCAGGGTGAGGAAACTGAGGTTGGAGAGGCTAACACGTCAAGTTTAAAGGCTCACTCTGAACCATGCGGAACAGCAGACGAGACCAAGACCGCAAACTCCAGTCTCCCAGCTCCCAGGCCTCGGCAGGGAGTGGATTTGTTAACCAGCTGTACAAGGTCTGGAAATCTGCCCAGCATGCCCCAGTCCCGACAAAGCGGAGATTCTGCCTCATCTGCATTCTCCCAGAGTCTCCTAGTCTCCTAGGATCGCCTTCTGTGCCACAGCTCACATGATTGCCCAGTGCGTTGGTTAGGGGGAGGTGAGACATCTCTCTGGAGACCCACCTCGCCCCTCTGCAGCCAGGGGCACACAGTGGTTTTCTAGCCACTGCGGCCTAAAGTCTCTTGTTCTATCCTCAAATGACCTTAAAGGGAGATTCTACACTAGCCAAACTGGAGCAGGAAGGTAAATATGGAGGCACGTGACACAGGAAGTCAGGGTATTGGAAGCGTCTTCCCTGGTCCCCTAACTGAGCCTTAATGTGGGTAGAGCTAACATAGCAGAAAGGATTGGCTCGGGGTGGGGGTGGGGTCCCCCAAAGATCCTGAGGGTCGTGGTAGAGACGAGGGAGCTAAGATAGCCCAGAGGATTGGCTGAGGGGGCCTCCACCCAAAGATCTCAACGGTAGCGGTAGGCAAGGGAGCTAAGAGAGCTGAGAGGATTGACTGAGGGGTCCCCCAAAGTTACCGAGGGTTGTGGTAGACGAGGGGGTCAAAAGAGGAAACACTTGCACACCGGGCACGCTTCCTGGCCGTGTTGGCCTTTGTCCTTAGCCCAGCACCACTGGCCACAACAATTGCAAAGAGACATCCCTGGGTCACAGGAAGTGAAGCTTCTCACGGTGAGGCTGTGCATGGCAGAGGTACCTGACTGACCTTAAAGATGGGGCCAAACTTCGGTTTGATTTTGGTTGTCAAGGTTGTCAAATTTACCTGCATGGCTTCCGGTTACTGCTCAGGTATGTCTGATAGATGCTGTTCCCCTTACACGGATCTGAGGCTGGGGCTCCAAGAGCTTCCTTGGTTTGCTTTGGTGTGTAAGCCTAGCAAACGGAGCTGTCTTGACTCCAGCCCAGACTTTCTCATGGAAAGATTGAGTCTCCAACCACTCTACTGCGTTTCTGCCTCTTCATTCACTTATTCAGTGTGAAGTATTTATTTAGTGTTCACGATGATTTCCTAGTAGGGTGAAACATAAGAGAATAAGTAAATAATATGATTGCAAACCATGTTTAAGGCTATGATTGCCACGAAATATTTGAGATTGTTGTAAAATTAAAATATTTCCTTAAGTATCTAGTCATCCACGGAGGGTGGTCCTGTGCAACTCTGCCCACACTGAATTCATCTATATAAGGAGTTTTACTTTAGGGAAACGTCTTTCCATTTAGCTGTTTTATTTGCTCTGAGATCTCCCGTGCTGAATCCAAACTTGTCCCGCTGCTATTGTTCAAAAAAATACTCTTATTTCCCATGTCTCCGAGTCAAAGGTATGCCTTTCTTAAGATTTATCTTTTATTTATTATGTATACAGTGTTCTGCCTTCATGCCAAAAGAGGGCATCGGATCTCATGACAGATGGTTGCGAGCCACCATGTAGTTGCTGGGAATTGAACTCAGGACCTCTGGAAGAGCAGCCTTAAAATGCACTCCAAATGACTAAAGGTTTTCTAAACCAACCCTGTGAAATGTTTAGGGAGCCAGCCCCGGGAAAGCTTGAAATTGGGCCCTAGGCCAGCTGAAGGGACCATGGTAAAGACTGTCTCTCCTCCAGCAGCTTTGCCCTCTTCATTTCCCTGGTTGAGCTGTGTGAAAATCTCCCAGGGAGAAGGGACAGGATGAGAATTAAACCCATCATTTGAAAGACAAGTCTATCAGATGGACAGAGATCTAAGAGTATTATTATAACATTGTTCTTCCGTGTAGCTGAAGATTTACATCTAGACAACCTTTTCCCCTTTATGTTCACAAATACCTCGGAGGAAGGAAGGTAGGCGGTGTTAGTATTCCCATCATTTCCTAAATAGCATGTAAATGGAAAATACCCGCCCTAGACCTGCATGCCCGAGACCTGGCATTTAAGTAGATCAGCATCTCTCAGCTGCTTGGGTTTCCCAGAGATAGGCATTGTGTAAACACAAGGTATTATTAATGTTATCATCGCATCGTTACGGCGTTGTAATTGTGTGGATGCTCCCATAAAGCTACCAAGGATGGAATGCTATCCCAGGCCATTACTGTCTTTGAGCTTAGATGAAAGGTACACACAGACTGTCTTGTGTTGTTAGCATCGCTGAGGTGGGTGGTTATTATGACATTTAGGATTACTGAAGAATGGACCAATTTTCAAATTCATCTCAAGATGTCTCCAGGTTGTTTTCTTTAATGCTTACTGGGTGACTTTGATGGTGTAGTCTTCACATTTCTTTGAAGATGGGGGGTAAGGCAGCACCTCCAGCTCCTGAGGAGCGGCAGACAGGCAGAGTCCCTGAGGACAGGTGTTTCCATCCCTCTCGGGGCCCCAGGCTTGTTGACAGCTAAACTCATTCAATTTTTCTGGTCATCGCCAACTCTGAGTGACTCTTTTTCTCATCTGCCACCTATAGGAGCCATAAATGGCTATTCGCCAACAGATTAAGATGGGATCCATCTCAGAAAGAGGAAGAAAGAAGAGCCAGAGAGCCAAACAGCACACCAGAGACTAATTTTAGGAGATGAAAGCTGTTGATTCATCACAAAGTAGGCCAGCTGGGAAACTTGCACAGTTTATTTGAGGAGGTATTCATAAATCCGAAGGTTTATGCTGTCCGCGGTGAAGACGAGACTTCGGAGTTTGGGGTCCCGCATCCTTCCATCTCACTGTGCTCTGTGACAAAGCCACCCTCAAAGATCATTTTCATTCATTCTATTGTATTGGCTTTTCTTTCGATAAATTCTACCATTATTAATCTCCGCTCAACTGCACTTATGAATATGGCTGCAGTCATTTTCATTAAAGTTTCCCCTGCAGGTGTGTGTTTTCTTTCATTTTTCTCTATCAGGAGTTCACTGTCTCCCACCACTAGAGCATCTGAGAACCGCAGCCTTTGGGAATGTAAGAGGATGCTAACCCCTGTCTGTTTCTCACTGTGTAGCTGGAGTCCCTTGCAGGGCTGAATAGCATCGCATTTAAATGAAGGGACTTTCTGCCTCCCCCCCCCCCATCTCACCCTTCCTCGATGAGTCTACTTTCCGCCCCACCCCTCCACTGGCTCGCAGAGGGTGGGCTCTTAGGATGGTATTTCATAGGGTACTGAGTTTGTCTCATAAGGAAGAACTCCACCGGGACCTGTCTGTGAAAGAACCAGGTGATGGGGTGTTAAAGAGCATTCAGGTCAGCTGTTTCTGCGGGTGTCCCCATCCCGGTCTTGACCCCTTTGCTAACGTTATCGCTCCTCCCCTTATGACTGGTCTCTGGAAGCGGAAGCTCGGCCCAGGGCTTAGCTGTGGATCCCTGCATCTGTTTCTTCATCAGTAGCTGGATGAAGGTTCTACGATGACAGTTAAGCTTGCAGTCTGTGGGGCCACTGGTAGTGGGACCAGGATTTATCCCTAGTGCTTGAACTAGCTTTTTGGAGCCTTTTTTTTTTTTTTTTTAGAGAGATGCCTTGTTCGGTCTAAATACAGTGGGAAGGCCCTTGGTCCTGCCTCAAAAGTGATGTGTCAGACTTTGTTGACTCCCCCATGGGAAGCCTTACTGTCTCTGAGAAGTGGATGGGGAGGTAGGGTGGGGGAAGCAGAAAGAGGGGAGGGAGTGGGAACTGGGATAGGTACCTATGTAAAATGAGGAAAGATCATTTTAAGTTAATTATTAATTAACTAAAATAAAAAAAGAAAAGAGCATTCGGGTGAGATGGGGAACCCTCTGGTACAGGTACAGACCCTGGACTCCGAGCGCTGGTCTTCCTATCAAGACCTCCGTTTCTCACAGCATTTGCCAACATTTCCCATCAGCTACAGGTTGCAGCTGTTCTGGCATGTGTGTGTGTGTGTGTGTGTGTGTGTGTGTGTGTGTGTGTGTTTAGACCAGCACTTTATTATCCAGACAGAGCAAGTCCAGGCTAATGTGTGTGGTGTCAAGACTCCCCAGGACTGTCTCAGTCTTGTTCTCAGGCCATTCTTTCCCGTTTTTCTGCTGTGGCACTCTGGATAATTGCAGTTTAATTGGGTGACATGAAATGAAAACTGTGTCCACATTATCCGGGATTATCTCTTTCTCCCAAAGCCTGCCACCCGTTGAAAGGAGCCCATTTATCAGACCAAAGGGCTGCGCCTGGCCGCTTTCACAAGCGGGGAAGAGTGTGAGAACAGGCAGGGGAAGGGAGAAAGGGAACTGACAGCTAAGAAAAATTATTTCAGTTGTTTATCATGGGGAAGGCTTATCTGATTCTTTACAAAATGATATGGAGGCTGGAGTGTCGAGCCATGAGTAATGAACCGGCCAACTTCACCCCCCAAAGGGCTGCACCCGCCACTGCCTCTCCCTTGTGTGAGCGCCCGATCAACTCCAAAGGCGTTTTTCAGACAGCCTGAATGCGCTTCATTTTACCAGAAGGAACTTTGTATTGATGGCTAGAATAAAGGAAGGTTGTTTATAAAGGAAGAGGAGACAATCGGGACAAAATGAGGACTTTGGGTTTCTCTTAGGAGCGTGTTGCCCCGTTCTTCCCAGCTGTTCGCACATTCACAGCACAGTAATGTCTCTCTGCTGTCGTCTTTTTCCCCTTTGCCACCATTCGCAGGGAAAACGGACTCACATCAGGACCACGGTGATAAATTCCACAGCGATGAGGATGTGATGTCCATCACAGCGATGAGGATGTGATGTCCATTTGCGTTAGTCAAGAAGATCAAGGTCAGCGTGGGGGCTGAAAGAACAAGCTGCCAGTGCTCCTTCGCCCTGCTCCGGATCCAGGTGAAGGAGGGCCTTGGTGTGGCAGGGCAAAGCCGGCCCTCTGTTGACACTGCTTGCATGAGCGTCTCAGCCTAATGCGCCGATTGTCTACTGCACTCAAATCTGTAGCCGCACAAGGTCCGGGCAGGAGGCGTTTCTATTCAGAAGAGGAATCGAAGGCTTTAGCTCAGTAAGCATGGTGTGGTTGAAGGTTACAGAGGACATTGTGTGTTTTTCAAATTAAAGTTTTCAAATAGGTGTAAATTTCGTTATCTTTAATGGCAGCAATGAATATGGAGCCAAGATGGGGTGAGACTGTGGGAGAGGTGGCTGGAGCCTCTCTCCACCAGCATTGCTGTAGATGGCTGACGGCCGGCAGAGGATGCTCTGGATAAGCAGGGTGAAAAGTCTGTCGCCTTGTGGATGTGAGCAGACACACATCTTGGCCACTTGGGAGCTGTGCATTGTATTGCCATGCACATAGGCTCTGTATTCTTTGTTTTAAAATCACATTTATGTATTTATTTGCGTGTGTGTCTGTGTGCGCACGTGTGCGGTGCACATCCACGTGGCTTTGTGCTACATGCCAAGCTCAGAGGTCATTTTGTAAGGGTTGCTTCCTCCCTCCCACCATGTGGTGCTCCAACACAGGTTGCCAGGTTCGGTGAGAGCATCTACCTGCTGAACCACCTCACCGGCCCCGATTTGTATTCTTTTAATGTCTGCTACTCAATTTGATATTGACCTTCAGAAACAGGAAGGGAAAGGCTCCAAGCTGGCATGAGAGGTCAGTGTTAGACACCTGCTGTGGATCAGGAATCTCCTGCTAATACTATCGGTTGGCCATGGCTTGTATATATATATTTTTTAAGAGCCACCCATTTCTTTCCAAACACAGAAGAAACTTTGACGCTCTGGCAGAAGGGACACGTCCTCGTGCAGCAGGCAGGCTCCCCTCAGACTGATTTAGAGAAACCTGGAGATGGGTGGCGTGGCGTGGGAAACCCGTTTGTCAAACAGTCATGCTGATGTTCATTGCCTTGGTCCTAGGCAGCAAGGATGACTCTGTGAGTTATACCAGACACGGGGAGGTTTGCTTTATCAAGTATCGGACTACCAGGTGTGCAGTCGTGCATGCTTTGAAATCCCCCGAGGGAGGGGTAAGTAAAAACAAGTTGGGACGTGGGGATTCTGTGTATTTACTGTCTGTCAAAGGAAGCAGAAAAGATCACATGTCCATATCACAGATCTGGATACAGGCTTCCTATAACACATGTGCGCATGCATGTGTACATACACACACACAGAGAGAGAGAGAGAGAGAGAGAGAGAGAGAGAGAGAGAGAGAGAGAGAGAGAGAACAGAAATTCTAGAAAACCCGAAAGGCCAGTGATACACAGCCCGGACCTCTCCTACCCATTATGTCTTTTCATTCATTTATATGGATTTCATTCAAAGTCTAAATAGTGTTTCACTTATTAGTTTTTCTCTCTTATCCATTCAAAGTTCAGTTGAAAGTAGAATGCAAGGACCTTTTGATAAATCTGAGCAAGGAGAGATCAATATGGCTTGCAGGTTTCCCTGTTATCCCAAGGTGACAATTGTGAACTCCAACCACAGCAAAACAGTGCCACATGGGACTCTTCGAAGATGAGCTGAGCATGAACTAGAATTTATCCACGACATTAGTTAAGAGGGCCGGTGGGATGACTCAGCAGTAAAGGTCCTCCCTGACGACCTGAGTTCAAACCCTGAGACCTGCTTGTAGAAGCAGGGGCCACACTTCCGCGAGTTGTCCTTGAACCTCCACGCAAAGGCCATAGCACACGGGACACGTGCACACTCCAAAGCGGCACAGATAAGTGTGTTAAACGAGAATAGCTAGCAGTGTCCTGGCTGTTGACTGTGCAAAACATTTTATTGTCCCTGCCATTTCACAGCGGCCCGAAGTGACGAGTGTTACAAAGTCAAGTCCTTTGTCCAAGGTAACAGCGCATTTTAAGCTCAACGGTATCCCTGAGAATTCACAAGGTGAGCAATTGATGCGATTTTAGGATAAACAAAGAATTACTACGGATTCCTATGTTGATGTTCTAATCAGCTGTCCCCCAGTGTGTGATTCTCTCTCCAAATGTGGTTGCTACCGACAAAATTAGTTGCTAATAAATCATACTAATGAGGACTAGGGTGGAGCTATGATCCAGTATGACTGGCATACTTGTTAAAAGGGCAGATTTTGACATAGCTATGCATGTGCAGATGTAAAACCCCATGCACAGATACGTGGACACACATACATACATGCATTCTTAGATACAAGCATAGACACACATATACATAGGCAAATTTCAGAGTCATTCAGGACAGAGAGAGTATGATGTCTCAAGGCATGCCAAACATTGTCAGCAAACATAAAAAGCTGGGCAGAAAGTCTGGGTCCCTGGGGGTCTATTGCTCTGTGGCAGCCGTGGTCTGTGTTGATGTCTCTGGCTCCTGTTCCTACTTCAAGCAGTGAGGATAGGGCCGCCCCTCATGGCTTCAGCACTAGGGAGAACTAGTGCCCTGCCCCTTACCTGCTGCATCACTCTGGAGAGCAGGCCCTGCACCTCACCTGGGCAGCACTAGAGCTGACCCTGTGGGCAGGGGTGCAGGTGAGCAGCCCCAGGGGTTGGGAGAGCAGGAGGCTGACCACCTTCATCTGCCGTGC
>JAQHUG010000028.1:8470447-8486564 GCA_028555095.1 Dicrostonyx torquatus
TACCTATTAACAGGTACCTATGGCCCCAACTGTCCCCCTTCTGCTCCATCCTCTTACTCCCTACCCCAGTTCTCACTCAAGGCAATCAAACTGGTCTACTGCCAGCCTACCTCAAAGAAGACAGACCGCAGAAGGTAGACCAAAGGACATTGAGCCCATCCCTAGGGACCCACTTAGTAACCTCATTTGCCCCAACACAGCCGTCATTAGAGCGGCTGAGCGAGACTTAGCAGCACTGTCAACTGTGACTGAGGACATCTGCCTCCAGGTAAACTCACACTAATTATTTTACTTTCTTCTCTTAAGTCCCAGGAGTTGAACCCAGGGCATGGAGCATTCTAGGACAATGCTCTATTACTAGGTTCTACTTCCAGCTAATAGTTTTTGTTATTCATTCCACGTTGCCTTAATAGCAGTGAGAAGCTTCTGACATGGTGTGGCTTCCTTTCCTAGAGAGAAATGCTCGTGTAGCTGAATGATTATGTAACCTACGAGGCAGCAGATTCAAAACGACAAGCACTGGAAAACAATTTATAACATCGCTTGCTATGAGTTTATCATGGGGCCCATCAAAGCCAATTCTGAAAATTTTACAAAGGTGTCAGCTAATACTCAAACATGGTAGCTTGCCTATATCATAGGCAGGTTAAAAAATATTCTCTATACATCAATCTATTAGAAAATTACTTAATGGCAAGCTACTGGAGAGGGTGGACATGGGAAGGCCAGGGCTGGGCCTGTCTGGTTTACTGCTAAGCACTCAGCCCTCATTCAACACAGAGCATAGAGACTCTACAAAATCAGATGTCACTTGTCCTGTGCCAAGTGCTAGGGACAAAGTTGGAACAATTCAGAATTCAAAGGAAAAGAAAATGGGAATCCAGGAAACAAAAACAAAAACAAAAATTACACAAAAATAAGAAGACGTGGCACTGTCCAGGGGATGACGTGGCGTTCTTTATGAGAGGACATGGTACTGTCCATGAGAAGACATGGCACAGTCCATTAGAAGATGTGGTACTGTCCACGACAAGAAGACCTGGCACTGCCCATGAGAAGACGTGGCACTGTCCATGAGAAGACGTGGCACTGCCCATGAGAAGACGTGGCACTGTCCATGGGAAGACGCGGCACTGCCCATGAGAAGACGCGGTACTGTCCATGAGAAGACGTGGCACTGCCCATGAGAAGACGTGGTACTGTCCATGAGAAGACGTGGCACTGTCCATGAGAAGACGTGGCACTGTCCATGAGAAGACATGGCACTGCCCATGGTAATGGAGATAGGCGTAGCTCTACAGTGTTATGTGTAATCATTTAAGGCTATCCCTTAATTGTGTAGGAACCTGGACTCAGGTAAAATTGGATCCTTGGTGATGGTGGTGGTTGTGTGTGTGTGTCCCTTCTTTTCATTTTGTTGGTATGAGATTATTTATTTCCTCTGTTTTTAGGAGTATAACTAATCTCCTTAGGTTGGATTTTTCCTTCCAGCATCCTCTGTAGGGCTTGATTTGTAGATAGATGTTGTTTAAATTTAACATTATTATGGAATACCATATTTTCTCCATCTGTGTGATATAAAGTTTTGCAGGGTATGGTAGTCTGGGTTGGCATCTGTGGTGTTCGTTAGAGTCTACGGCACATCTTTCCAGGCTCTTCTGGGTTTTAGGAGTTGGTTGCGTTTCCATTTTTAGGCCTTAAACAATTTTCTGCATTTCCTTCCACTATTTATTTGTGTTTTCCTGAATTTCTTTAAGGCACTTATTCATTTCCTCAAGTTTTTTGTTTTCCTAAATTTCACTAAGGGATGTATTTTCATTTTCTCTTTGAAGACCTCTCTCATTTTCACAGAGCTGGCATTAAGGTCTTTTTCCTTGTGCTTCAGCAATGTTGGAGTATTCAGGGCCAGCTGTAACAGGACAGCTGGAGACAATAGCCCTGGCTGTACTGTGTTTTATGCTGGCGTCTAGGCATCTGGGTTTGGGGTGATTATTGCTCTAGGTGCTGATTTCTGGAGTTCTCTTTGTTGGGTTCATATGTTGGTTCTTGGTTTCTGTTTCTTCTCTGGATTTTCAGAAACCGGGATGTCTGTGTGTTGCCTGTTTCCCCGGTCTGCACAGCTGTGGTGTTCACAGGGAATATCTGCTAGTGTCGGAGGCTGACATAGAGGATGGGTCGGGGGAAGGAAGATGGTGAAGGTCTCTGTGATGTCTCTGGGAATGGGGTCACAGAGGAAAGGGAGAGTGTGGAGTTTCCTGCTCCAGAGCTGGAGATGAGACAGGAAGGGGAGTAGAGGATCTCAGGAGCAGTAGCTTCCTGGTTTTCTCTTGTGTCTCAATACCAGAATGACTTTGTCCTTCAGCTAATGTTTGACCTCTGAACTGGTCAGTTAATAAGTTTCCTCTTTTTAAAATTGAAAAAGCTATCTTAGATAACCTCAAAGAATCCTTGTCAATCCCCCTTCTTTTTTTTTTCTCTCTCTCTCCCTCACCTCTTTCTTTCCAGATTAGATGAGTCCTCAGGTAGCTCAACTGACCTTAGACTTGCTGTATATTGAAGATGATCTTGATGGTCCTGCTTCCACTTCCCAGCTCCCCAGTGCTGGAACCACCAGTATGGACCAGCACACAAGGTTTATGTCTGCTGGGGATCCAGCCGAAGGCTTCATGCACACGTGCAAACACTGTACCAACTGAGCTATGTCCACAGCTCCTCCTCGACTCTCGGACTGCAGGGAAAAAGTCAAGCTGGGAGAAATGTATGCAGGGATCGTCTCTCTTCTGCAGCCTTTGGGTGGATAGAGGCGATGTGAGTCATCACTGGTTAGCAGAAGCACATATGTCCCCTTGCTGGGGGCCATCTAGAGAAGAAGGGGCACTGCAAGGTCCTGGGGAAGCTCCTGGCAGGAGGGAGTTACATCAGCACTGGTGGTGAGGCTGGCTGTTCCCGGGTCTCTGCAGCTCAGCGTTGCTGGGCAGCAGTTGGCAGGCTTTCAGGGACTTCTCATGCAGGACAAGATGCAGGCTT
Source organism: Dicrostonyx torquatus (assembly GCA_028555095.1). Taxonomy (NCBI): domain Eukaryota; kingdom Metazoa; phylum Chordata; class Mammalia; order Rodentia; family Cricetidae; genus Dicrostonyx; species Dicrostonyx torquatus. Next base: position 8,473,475 of record JAQHUG010000028.1, read on the forward strand.
TTCAGCAACGCTGCAGCTGCAGATCCTGTCTCAGCCATCCCCTCCCAAACCCCCAGAGAGGAGGCTCTACGGGAGATGTTAGGTCAGCATATCCAAACTGTAGCAGGATGAGGCCGGGCCACCTCCTTAGCACTGATTACAAATGCCAACCTGGCACTCGCAGACTGTTCCCTGCCTGCCTAGTACCTCCGTAAGGCTGTGTAGGGCACATTCCTAAAGCGGTAGCCCCGTGCCCTTAATGACTTCAGCCCCCACCTTTGAAGCTGAAGACTCCGAATGCCACATCGTCTCGTGCCTACTGCCTCTCTTCAAACACCGGATTTGATCTGGCATGCCAAACGAGCCCATTAGTCAGACCAGGAAGTCCAGAAATTCCCTGGTCACCAAAGAAGACAGAGTTAAGCAAGCAGAGCAAATTGGGATGGCATTTGGATTTGGTGCCTGGCACAGCTTAGGTCACCTGACTTTTCCAGCTGGCAAAGTAACAACCAAAGATCCTGATAGCCCAGGCGAGATGCGGTGGTTTGTTCCCATCTTGTCGGGGTCAGCAGGCGTCACTACCACACAACACGGGACAGCAGAGTGAGAGCTGACAGCTGCCTGTGTGGTGCCGGCACACAGCTGCTGTGACATCAACACAAGCCACTGGGTGAGAGATAAGCACCGTATCAGTGTATTCTATTTTATGGTCAGGGTGAGCATCCAATTCCAAATACTCCATGCTCGGAGCCCTACGAGCAGCAGCACAAACAATTTCATATGAAGTAACCGTAGCAATTATTCGCCTATCTGTACTTTTAATAAATGGGTCATTTTCAATTCAATCACTTATCCCATGCACGCCCAAAGCACGTGAGCCACTATGTGCAAATGGTGTGACTGAATCATGTGAGAAACAGGAACGGCATTGAAGGACAAGCCTTGTGCAAAACCTCAGGCTTGAAGGAAGAGTTGCGTGTGGAAAGAGAGGCGGGCTGAAAGCACATGTATTCACATGAAAGCATGCACATGGATGCACGCGCACCGCATGCCAAAGCTTTCTACTTTGGAAGTCATGGGGGTTTTCTTAGTGATTTGTGTCACCTGCATTTCAGGACGTTATACAAAATCTACACAACAGCCTCTCTGGCATTCCTTCTCTTTTTCTGTTTTCATACATATACATATATGTGATTTTATGTATCTATTTAAAATCTAGCAACCCCAGGTGAGGGAAAACATATAATCTTGGTCTTTCTGAGATTGACTTAATCAGTCAACTTAATATGATTATCTCCAGCTATAAGCACCTGCAAACGATCAGACTTACATAATGTCTGCATCACATTCCTCGTTTCTGCTGATTTGATTTGACTTGTGTTTTTTAAAAATATTTATTTATTATGTATACAATATTCTGTCTGTATATATGTCTGCAGGTCAGAAGAGGGCACCAGACTTCATTACAGATGGTTGTGAGCCACCATGTGGTTGCCGGGAATTGAACTCAGGACCTTTGGAAGAGCAGGCAATGCTCTTAACCACTGAGCCATCTCTCCAGCCCTTGACTTTTGTTTTAAAGACAATATCCACCACGCTGGTTTGAAAGGCTGTCACCACAAACCTGGCTGTGTCCGGGTGAAGGATGGGAAAGGCTTTCGGGAATGTTAGTCATTGCATCTTCGCACATTCACCACAGCGTGCGCTCCCACAAACCCAGGCGGTGTAGCCGGCTGCACACCTAGGTTCTACGGTGCGGCCACTGGCAAACAGTGAGACTAAAAACCGCACGCTTGAGTTGCTTGAGTTTCAGGACGGCTGAGCCTCTGCTCTGCAGATCACCCTCCCTCTTCCACCTTTGCTTCTCTGTGTTTCCTTAACTGAAAGGGAACACTAAATACCCTTGTGTAAACATCCACATTTCCACCCCGTCCTGCGTTTGGGGGTGTCTTCCTCTTCACCCAGGTGGGCCTGACCCGTTCTCTATGTGGAGATTTAACACAGGCAAATAAACCTGAACAGGAAAGGAAAGCAGAGAGAAGACGAGGAAGTAACATCGGGAAAGGTGGGGTGGAGAGAAGGAATTACACAGAAAAAGAGGACATGGAAGCTCCCCGCGGGTTTTCTGTGCAAGGCCTACCTCCTCCATTCGCTGCTGTGTTCGCACCGCCAGCGCTCAGCCTGCAGTGACAAACATGAGGCTTTATCGACAACTGACATCTTTTCAAGTTCTTAACAAACTTATGCTGGTGTCAACAGAAGGGACTTAGAGCTGTCTGCAAAGGCGCAGCAGTGACAGACAGCATTGGAAGAGCTGGGCAGGGTGTGAATTCTGCATCCTCGGAGCTGTGGGGCCGGCTGGAAGTTTGTTCTCCGCGAGCCAAATGCGTGCAGCGCAGTTCACAGTGCACAGTGATAAGTCTTCTTTTAATAATTACTCATAAACCTTCATTATAAAAGATAGTCCGCAAAAGCCAAATGGATTACAGTCACTACTCTGTTTTCTTAATTAGACAGAATGAACAATCAGAAAGCCAATATATATGTATATATGTTATCTATGTGTGTGTGCATGCATATATATATGTATATATGTATATATATATATATTTCCCCAAATAAGTGATTTTTATGTATTTGAATAGAAGGGTTTCTAAGCTGGAAATAATACATATGCTACTTATTTTACACATGGCACTAAGAAATTAACCAGTCAGCACACTTTGTAAAATTGCCCTAACAAGAAACAGGACGACCTCCGGGACCTGGAGGAGAAGTGGAAACAGACTCTGCCCTTTATATTCAATGTGAAAATATTTTATTTGTGCCAACAAAGCATTGCTCGTAAGCCAGCCTTCAGAGCTGCCACACTGCAGATAAGTTTCACATCATGCACGACCCTGAATTTTCTCCCGAAGGTGGGACAATTTGAAAATAGGGGCGCAGAAGGCACTCTGTAGCTGGGCACCTCTGAGATGAGTTGCTAACACGCCTGTCCCCAGGATCCTCCTTGGAATGCATTCATTTCCTTCTGCACTTACAAATTAATAAACCTCTTTATTCCTAAAATTTCACATTAGCACAAAGCTTGTACTGCAAGTTGCTAGAAAAGAAAATCCCGACCACTGCAAAAGGGGCTGAAGACACCAGCGTGGGGAGGTTTGCTCTGAGGGCCTCGGAAGACTCCGGAGTAGGGGGTGTGGTCTGTGTGGGAGCCATCCTTGCCTGTGTGGCTGTGTCTGCCTGCTCTCACTGCCTCGCTTCCCTCTCAGGATTCCTAAAGGACACTTTCCGGGTTTGGACAGGGTGGCCACCTGGCACCTGCCCCATCCCTCCAAGGCCCGGGACAGGACCGCCCAGGACAGGACCAAACAAAAGGAAAGTATAGGCTGCTGTCTTCAATTACAGTTGCTCAGGGCAAGCTCATCTTTCCCAGTCGCTCCCAGAAAAGCTAGGCACTGTGTGGCCACGCACAGAGGGTGTCTAGAGACTCCACCCTGTACCTTTGCACCTTCTGGCCACAGGATTGAATTTCCACTGCAGACTGGGATTAGGTTCCTGGTTTGGGACAGTGGCTATCAATGAAGGGAGTTGGCGGCTTTGTCCGCCGGGTGGTTGAGGTTTGAATGTACAAGTGTCATTTGCCATGGTAGCTGTAGCTCACGGTCACCCGTGGTAGCTCTGAGACTCCCTGACATGAGGGCTGTTGGGTTGGTGGTTGTGGCTAAACTTTCTAAATCAACACGCAGGACTCGACAGCGATGTGGGTAGGTCCGTTGAGCTATTTCTACCTCACTGTATTTTTTTTCTTGGATTTTATAAGAGTGTTGCTTTCTCTACATTCAGGCGAAAAATAGGCTGTATGGCTTTGGAGATCTAGTTTCTATGCGAAGGGGAGGGGGTGTGTAAAATGAGTTATCTCTTGTTATCCGTTCACTGGCGTCTACCGGGGATAAAAACACTGGCTATTCTGTATACCGTCATAGCAAATCCAGCCCCGCCCATGTTCTACATGCTTCTAAAATGCTCCCCAACTCCCGGATAGAAAACAGCGTGCACCCCTGTCCTGAAAGTTTTGGGAAAGTTGGTGAGGTCATTTTCTCACATTCTGTGTGCTGTGAATTCCAAAGAGAACCAGCAACGGAACTCCCTAACAATGGAACGTGCAATGTTCCTTCTCATTTAGAGGGGGAAAAAAAAATCAGAAACCAGTCTCCTTTTCCAGTCTGCGCAGACTTTGGATAGAATTGATGGATCACTTACATTTCACTCAAAAATGTCCTGGAAGGAACTCACTGAAAGCTGGCCCCTTCGATTTCATGCCATCTGCATCCCTAAGCCACGCAGGGATACTCCGGGGAACCAAGGGTCCCTTCTGCCTCCGTTTATTATGATCCAGCTGGAGCTTGAGAATGTTTGTCAAGGGCAGATGGTTTCTCAAGGGTTAAAGCCAAAAACGCTTGAAGAAAATCAACTTAAACGTGTCGTACAACAAAACATGTAACTGTGGGCATTGGAGTTGGGCTAAGATAATGAATTTCAGACTCACGGTTTCTTTGAGTGCCCACTAAAACATGCGAGGAACCACGGGTTTGCTTGCAGGGTTTGGCGCGGGGCTGGTGGCATTTCGTTATCAGAGGCTAATTGTAAGAAAACTGTTTTCACGGGCAGAAATTCTGATAGGGCAAGGGGAGGGGGAGCCCCACTCTCTGTGTGAGCGGTTACTTAAAAGAAGGATGGATAACAGCCACTGGTATCTAAATACTTCTGAAAGAAGGGCTCAGTCACTGATACTCGGCACCATAAATCCAGCTGCCGTATGAGGTTAACGACGCTTGCTTCTAAGACCCTCCATAGCCCTCAAGTAGACAGGGAGATGTTCTCATTGGTCAGAAGGGGAGTTCTCCATCAGATCATTAAGCAAGTCAATAACATTAAACAACCAAACTTGAAGAAAATGCACCATTCATCCCGTCTCCGGGTGTCACCTACTGTCGTCATTCAATACTAGGGGCCTGAGAGTTTACTGGAATTTTTAAAATTGGGTCCAGCTGCCATGCCTTGCTTAGATTCCAGGCAGGATGTGCACAAGACAAACCCAAGAGAGAGATGGGCACAGTGCCTGATAAAGGCTTACAGTGGAAGAGAAAAGCTGACCTACGGTCAGGAAATGTTAATCATTTTTACACCAAAGTGAGTGTAACGTTTCTATAGGGAAATTACTTCAATCTGGTCAGCGCAAGGAGCAGTTTGTATAATCGGATTGCAAATAAGGTTTGATCACATTCCAGCTTAATCTACTCTCTGAGCGCCATTTACGCCACTAAATCAAACCCAGAGAAGCTGCCTGCGCGGTTTTACAGTCATTACACCCAAGGGGCAGGGGCTTGGTAATAAACAGCAAATAAATGGAAGCACTGACTGGCCTGCTACAGGGCATTTCTAATTATCCTCTAGTTTAGCTGGAAATTGCCGGGCTCTCCTCACAGCCCTTCTTAACGGCCGCCGGAGAAGAGGGATACTTCTAGGTGGAATTAATTGTGAATATGGAAAAATGTAGATTATGCTTCCGTGCCACCAGCCTCCCCTTCTTCGCCCCTCCTGCCACTCCACCATCTTATTCGAGGCCTGTAAGGAGCCCTGAGCTATTCACGCTGCCTTCGTCTGTCCCCCTGCTCTTGGGAGAGGACCACAAATCCGGTGTCTCAGACGACAGCAGCATCGTGCTTCCCTTCGGATCCAAAGAGCCACCAGGATGGACAGCTGGACAGAGCTAACAGTGCTCACCCATGACATCTCAAGCAACCGATGAAGTGATAGAGGCTCATCACATGTTTGGGCTTCTGAGCGAGTGGAGTTACCGGTGTAATCACACCGCGGGAACTGAGTCAGAGGAAGGGAGGTGCAGGGGCCTTTGGATGGCCATTGCCGAATCACTAGACTATAGCAAAGTCACAGTCTGAATGGCCCCAGGTACTTCATGAAGGGATGACTGGATTGCCCACCTTAGGAATGCTCGGGAAATACCATCAGAAGGTAAGGACTGGCAGGGTGCACAAATCCTTAATCTGTGTGGAACCGCGAGATTGAAGTCACCCTCCACCCACGTGGCCAGAAGCACAGACATGTTCTGGCCGACAACAGTCTACCCTACCCCTCAGGTTCAAGGGCAGTGACTTTAAGATAAATATTTCTCAAAATGGTCGGTAGCATTGAGGTGCCTTCCTACATGGAAAAAAATACCTTCTTAGCTGGCTGAGTTTTTAAAGAGAGCTGTAACTCCCCCCGACCAAATGCAGAAGGGTCTAAGCAACCCTGATCCACTTCCAGCCTCCAGGCTCCACTCCCCTGACTTTCCAGACTTGGATGCAATGCTTTCTACCTTGGGAGCCCCAGAGTCAAAAATTAGCAGCATCCTGAGCTTGTGAAGCCTCCCAAGTCAGCCCCTGTCAGACAGCACAGAATCCTGGTAAGCCCCTCCCCACCCTCAACCCCCAACCTGGCTTCTCACCCAACACTGCAACCCTACAGCCAGCTGGGGAGGGGAAAGTCTTTCTCCACTCAAAGACCAGAGTAACTTGGTGATGAGAAACTTCTCTCACACTGCTATGAAAGTCAGGGCAGGACTTTCCTCAGCAGGCACCTTCACCGTTGCTGCAAAGACAGAAAGTAGGGTGGTGGTGGCCAGGGAAGCTGGAGGGAAGTGGCATTGGAGCAATTATTTAATACCATGTTTCCACAGGGGCTGCTGAGAATGGTCTGGGAGTGGATGGAGGTGGCAGCTGCCCAACTCTTGAAGAAGGTCATTGCATTGTGCACTTGAAGATGGCAAAATGATTGCTCTGAATATCCCGTCACAGTCGGATGCTACATAACGGTTTGGGAAGACAGTCAAGTCAGTAAAGGCCTTGCTTTTGCAGTCCTAAGAACCTGAGTTTGATTTCCGGAACCAGTGTAAAAAGGCTGCTGGGTATAGCGATGTATTCCTATAATCCCTGCACCAGGAGGCAGGAGCATGTGGGTTCTTAGGGCTCCCGGGCCAGCCGGCCCAGTCTAATGAGCCAGCTTCAGCTCCCACACAAATTCTCGTTCCTCCTTTGCTGCTAACATGCAAGAACGATCCGTTTAGCTGAGCTTTAGAAATAGACATTCTTGGGAGAAACTGTACATAGAGATGTCACTTATGTCGGTCTTAAATGATAGGGAGTTTGTCCAAGGCATTGCTTGGACCTGGCTGACCCTAACTACTCTACACAGCAAACTTTACCTCCTCCTCAATGTAGCATTCTCCCCTCTGAGATGGAGAATTTTGCCTGTTTCCCAGAAACCCAGCATGAGCTCCCGTGGGTGAGCATTGGAACTAGAAGTGATGCATGAACGTGTCATAGTCGAGCATCCCCAGCCGGTGTCCCCAGCACAGCAAACTGCATCACAGGGACAGTGGCCATTCTTAGTGTACCCAAACTAGCCTCAGGTGGGTCAGATTTGAGGCTCGGAGTTCCCAGGACTCTCTTTGTGTGCCCATGTCGTTTTCCAACCAGGTCATTTTGCGTTCATTTTTCGGTCCACAATTATAAAGTTATGCCATCTACTGTAAGGGCCCGGGGGGCTTGAGAGTTCTCTGCTCATCTGTAAAGACAGTGGAGTCACCTGAGCCAATCAAAGGATCATTTGAAATCAACACTAGAAACAGCTGTGTGTATATATATATATATATGTATATATGTATATATATGTATATATATATGGAAATGCATGGATTGCTGCTGACAGATAAATTGTGTCCCTACCCAAAGGTGTGTTCCTTTCCTAACCCAGGACCTTGGGTGCAGCCTTTTCAGGCACAATCTAGCTAATGTGTTGACACCAGGGCAAGCCCTACTCTTGATGACTGGTGTCCTTATAGAAGAATGGCAAGGGAAGATGGAGACACGTGAGGGCAATGCCAGGTGACAACAGAGACAGACAATGGGCACTGACGCTGCAAGCCAGGGTGCCAAGAATTGCTGGGCCAAACCAAGGAAGGGCTCTACCCAGAACCTCAGATGGAGCACGGCTCTACTGATGCCTTGATTGTAAACTTCCAGTCTGCAACGGTGGGACATGTGTCTGTTGGCTTAAGCCAGCAGGTTTGGGGCCCTTTGTTACCACAGCCCTAAGACACCTGTACCCTGCCGTCTCCCTGAGAATCCATTTGCCGCAGAAGCTGTAGGAAAACAGTGTCTCCATCTTCTAGGGGAGCTCTGCTTTTCCACATTGTGCTCTTTCTTTTAGTTTTGAGGCAAATTAATTAACATGATACAGAAGAGGGAGACTACGGATGCTGAAGCCCTCTCTGTAAGCCCTCAAACTCTTTTGTTCTCCATTATTGCACTAAATTATTTAATTGGGTCCCTCTGATTGTGCTCAGTCACAAGAAAGAACACGGTCTATTGTGAGGCGCCCTACACCCATAATGCAATATCAAATTCAATTCCCATCAAAAGTGCTCGCTGCTAAAAGCCTGCTCCGTGGCTGCAGATTAATGAAGATCCGCAGTGGGCAAAGTGGTGGTCGCAGAGACATTATTTTCCTCCAATAGAAAGCCTATTCTTGAGGAACAATAAAAGCAGAGAGAAGCGTTAGTCTGCTTATGGATGGCAATAAATCAAAATGAATAAGAGGCTTGATGGAAATAGTCTGAAAGCAGAGTAAATTCTGAAAATACTGTTTTTGTTTTGTGAGGACATTTTCTTTGTGAGTATGTGCGTGTGCATGTGGGCGGGAGGGGGTCTGTGCGCGTGGACGCACGCGTGTGTTTCCCTCTGTAACTCCTTCATACAATGCTGTTGGATGGAGAATCAAAAGCTTTGGCAGGAAGATGCAAAGTCCAGTCAGCATTCTGTCATCACAGCTCAACCCAGCCTTGCTTCTCCTCCTGCCAGAGGAGGGACTTGGGATTGCGTGGAAGCCTGGGGCGTGGGCACCACGTCCAATGAGGCAGGAATCCCAAAGATGGTGAGCACGATGGGGCTATGTGCAGCAGCCAGATGCTTGGATGGACTCTTGACTCTGTTCTCCCTGCTCTTGGACATGGGTTTCCATTCTCTCATGTGTTCTCTCCCAACATCACGCAGACCTTTCTGTGTGGGACTTATCCTCACCTCCCTTTCTCTGATCCTAATTTTAAACTTCATTCTAAATTCCTTGATGAATTCTTCAACCTGATAACTTCATCCCCTTTTCTTAACTTCTGCTCATCTTATCCATATCACACTTTCGTTACAGGCGTGTATTAAACTACATGTTATCCAAGATGATGGTCATGGGCCATGTTTGCTAATATAACTCTTAAATATGGCTAGGCTAAACTGAGGGATACTAGCATAAATTACACATAAATTAATACAAAAATGGCACATTGTTGTAAGAGGTGCGGGTTGTGTCCCGCCTGGCTCCCGGTGCGGGCCAGCTGGCTTATACCCGAAATGATTACACACAAACTGTATTCATTTAAATACTGCCTGGCCCATTAGTTTTAACCCATATCTAATAAATCTGTGTATCACCACATGGTCATGGCTTACCAGGAGATGATTCTAATCAAAGTCCATCTTGGGCTGGAGAAACATGGCATCTGTACACTTCCTTTCTTCCCAGCCTTCTGTTCTGCCCTGCTCCACTGGGCTGCCTCTAATTCTCTTTTGTAATTGGGCTGTAGGTCACTTGATACTGGTATGATCCTCAGTGATTCCAGACATGCCCTCAGAAGTAGCAGGATGACTCAGTCCACACCCATGGGATGTAATGTGTTTTATATCCTTGTCTACATGACTAAATTTCAAGTCTTTGGAAGACACAGAGGGGGATAATTCAATTCTGTAACTGTTAACCAACGCTAGTGCAGTGAAGACTTAAAAGAGAAAGTTCTGGAAGGTTTATATTAAACCTAGGTATTGGAAAAGCCAGGTGGTGGTGGCTCACGCCTTTAATCCTAGCACTTTAATAGGGAGGCAGAGGCAGGTGGATCTCTGTGAGTTTGAGGCCAGTCTGATCTACAAGAACTAGTTCCAGGACAGGCTCCAAAAGCCTTTTGTTGTGTTTTGTTTTGTTTGTTTTTTTGAAACCCTGTCTCAAAAAACAAAGCAAAAACAAACAAACAAAAGATCAAAACAAAACAAAACAAAAAACTCAGGGATTAATTTCCATGGTATATATATATGAAACATTTAAGGCCCTTAATGCCACAACTCTCCTGTTTTTCTCTCTCTTAATTTTTTTGGAGTATACAATGTGGCGACTTGAATGAGAAATGTCCCCCATAGGCTCCAGTATTTGGTCACTAGGTCCCCAGCTGCTAGTTTTGGGGAGGCTTTTGGAAGCAGCAAGGTGGAGCCTTGCTGGAGGAAGTATGTCACCAGGCATGGGTTTTAGAATGTGGAGCCTCAGGCCTCTTCCAGGTCAGCTTCCTACTTCATGTTTGTCGTTGAGATGTGGTTTCTCAGTTTCTTGCTTCAACTGCATTCTGTCATTTTCCCCCTGCTTCTGTGGTCGCTCCCTCTGGAACCGAAAGTCAAAGTAATTCTTTCTTTCTAAATCACTTTTGTTCCTGATGTTTCTTCCCAACAATAAAAGTAACTAATACAGACAAAATAGCAAACATCCTAGTAGTTCCATTTCCTTTGTTTTTTGAAACTTCAGAGCTAACCTCACTGTTTAATTACAGGAGAAAACGTCTCTTTCATTACAATGATATTCAAGCGAACAAAAGACCCGCCATTGGGCTGTCTTTGAGGACAAGCACATTTCCTGGCATATGGATGATCAATAAATATTTATAAAATAAATATACCTCCTCGTGGTGATACAATTATCTTACTCCTAAGGCCATTTTTTTTAAAAAATCTTATTTTGTGTGGAGGTGTGAATAGGAATGGCCCCCACAGACTCAAATATTTGACTGCTTGGTCAATAGGCAGTGGTGCCACTTGAGAAAGATTAGGAGGTGTGGCCTTGTTGGAGGAAGTATGTCACTGGGAGTGGGCTTTGGGTTTTCAGAAACTCAAGCCAGGCCCAGTGGCTCTCTCTCTTCCCACTGCCTTCCAGATCTGGATGGAGAACTCTCAGCTGTCATGTCTGCCTGTGTGATGCCATGATCCCTGACATGACAGCAATGGTCAGACGCTTTCCTTTATAAGAGCTGCTGTGGTCCTGGTGTCTCTTCACAGGAATAAAACATTGGTTAAGACAGTTTGTATATGATCTATTGTGTATTATTTTAAATCTATGTTAATTTTTTATTTGGAAGATGGTAAGGAAGGGAGGTGAGAAAGTCATGGAAGGGAGAAAACAGAAAATGGAAAAGTGAAGTAAAAACGGTCTGAGTAGCTCCACTAAAGAAGAGCACAGCATTGTGTCTGATTATCGCTTTTTAAAAAAATGTATTCTTTCTTGTTAACGCTTAAAACAGCAACATGTAAGCCCACGCATTGTGCACATAATTGTATTAGTGACCAAACACCTGACCGGAAGTGGGATGGCAAACAGCATTTATCTAAGCTCCTCATCTGAAGGGATGCAGTTCACCATGGTGGAGAGGGCAGCGGGATCTGGCTCCTGTTCGTGGGAGCGGGAGTGGGAGACTGTTCACATCTCAGCAGATCGGGAAAATGGAGAGCTCGGGCTGGAACCTACAGCCCATGAGACTGGGCCAACACATAGTGATCCTTTTCCCCCAGTTAGGAGCTACCATTTGACGGTTCCCCAATCACTCAAAACAGCTCTACCAGGTGGGAATGGACTAAGCAGCCAAATCCATGAACCTGTGGGAGGGGCTTATGGGAGGAGCCCATGGGAGGGGCCTGTGGGAGGAGCATGTGGGAAGAGCATGTGGGAGGAGCCCAGGGGAGGGGCTTGTAGGAGGAGCCCACGGGAGGGGCTTATGGGAGGAGCCCATGGGAGGGGCCTGTGGGAGGAGCCCAGGGGAGGGGGTTGTGGGAGGAGCCTGTGGAAGGAGCCCATGGGAGGAGCTTGTGGGAGGAGCCCAGGAGAGGGGCTTGTGGGAGGAGCATGTGGGAGGGGCCTGTGGGAGGAGCCCGTGGGAGGACATTCACACTCAAACCTTGACAGTGACCTAAGCAAAACCCAACAGGGCATTGACTTACCTGCTGTCTGGTGTGTCAGGTCTTCTGTTAAAACAATGGGGTATGGCCTGGGCATGAAGAGCCTCACCCACGCGATTATCACCCTTGAGGTGGAGCAGGCACAGAAACAATGCACAACTGGGGGATATGCACGGTCCAGTGAGAACGCGAAGGGATTGTGACACGGTGGGAACTGAACCCTGACGGGTGGCTGGTCTTTGCCAGGCACGCGGTTGGAGAGCTGCTGAGAAGCACGGGGAAGGATACTGGAATGTTCTAAGGCCGGGCACAAGGCTGATTACCTTAAACAGCAATGGTTTAAATTCTGGTTTGCTATGCATCACCTTAAGGCACAGTTAGAATTTTAAAAGACCATTTGGGGGAGGGGTGTTGTTGGAGGAAATATTTGCTCAGAACTATTGTGTAAACAAGATCCACGTATCGGGAGAAACCTTTTCTTTCTGAAAACCCCTCAGCTTTATTCTGAGTGCTTTGAATTCAACTAACCAAGAGACACCCTTTCAAAAGCGCAAAGTAATTAAAAATTGGATATTGTTATGATTAGAAACATCCTTTATGGAGAAGTTGATTTCTTTGAAATAATATTCGCTTCCCTTGGGGAAATAATCTCAACAAATGAAAATATTTTTACGCCAAATAACATATCGCTTTAAATTCATTTAAATTGATCTGATCATCCATCTTAATTCCTGTGGCAAATTTCTATGTGGAAAGAATTTTAATTAAAGTAGAATTGATAGAATTGCATAAAGCTAACAAAATCAAATAAGTACAAAGAACTTATAATGGAAAGAATAAATTCTTGTCCAGCCCTCCCCACCCCCGTCCAGAGGTAACCATTTTAATCAATCTATATTTCTACTCTAATGGCTGCTTCTAAATCTATGGATGATCGTCTCTGTCCCATCTCCTTAGTTCTCAATATCTGGCTTCACTTATATCTTCCATCTACATTTTTTTTTTTTTTT
>JAQHUG010000028.1:8518639-8544455 GCA_028555095.1 Dicrostonyx torquatus
CCTCTCCTGGGTCCAGGGTCCCAGGCTTCTCCCCAAACCCCTTTTCACTGGATGTCTTGCCCACATACTGCCCGCTGAGCTAACCCGAAGAAGGGTCAGTTGGGTTGAAAAAAAAAATACTGATTCAGGTCAGTGTTTCTTAATCTCTATATAGCTGGCACCTGTTAAATCTCCATCCATTGGTCAAGACCCTTTGTGACCAAGGCTGTTGTTCAGCACACCACCTGTGTTTAACATCAGTGTGAGGAGGTGGGCATCAACTCATAGGTGACAGATGCCTGATATTTGGAAATATATTTGTTAAACACCCTCGGTGCGATCTCAAGACTTTAGTTCCCCATAAAGGCAAGGGTTTATTCTCCCTCGGGCTAGGAAGTCAGTGCCGAAGGCAATCACCATTGCTCCAGGGCCTGACACTGACCTTCCAGCCACTATGACACCTCAAGGTAGTTGTCCACACAATTTAGAAAAGTCAAACTAATTCTCCCACAGTTACCTACGTACCATAGCTCGTCTTTTCAAGTAGCAATGTGGTGGGTATAATTCTCTCCTCGGCAATTTTGAATTGAATAAACGTTGCAAGTAGTCTTGGAAACGTATTAGGACTCCAATTTAGTGCCCACTCTAATAACATCTCGGCTCAGGATCTCAAGTTTTGACATTCATGAAACATTCAACAGGAAGAACCAGCTATTTGAACTGGGCCGGGAAGTTAAACTACTAATTCAGACTCCTGAAACCGAGGGATCCCTGCTTGCTTTATCTTCGGCTCAACACTAAAGTTGCGAGCCTTCGGGGTACATTTCCTCTTCATTCAATTACTGAAAGAAGAATACCGGTGCTTAAGTTATAAATAGCACAGCCTCGCCGTCTTAGGTAAGGATTTGTTTTATTGGCTTTTTGTTTGGCTAAAAGTTTGTATAAGCCAAGAAGGCATATTTGGGTATAAATTTATTCATGGGTGAATTATATGTTGAACACAATCAACTGTGACATGACTCCTTCATCCCATTGCCAGTTCGTTAATAGAAGAGGTTTGTCACTCACCTGTCACAGAAATAGCCGAATTTAAGGTTTATTAAAGATCTGGGGCTTTCTTATTGAAAATATAATTATTAGGTCATACTGATTGAGCACTGTTTATATAAGCAGTATGTTCTTTCTTCCTTTAAATAGTAATTTCAAACAGCTTCCTGTGCTAACGGCTTCGAGTGCTCTGAAATATCCTCTTTGTGGTGCTGCAGGGAAGACGGTGAAGGGCTGGCGGGGTGGGTGGGAATGAAGGGGGGACTAAGCTCATTTGCCATTGTCTCACCCCTAACTCAGAGGGCTGCTGTGCTTGTGTAGAACACTGGTTGCAGCTCAGATTTCTGTGGCCAAATAATAAACATTCAGAAGTGTCTGTTTTCATGAGCGAGAACAGTGTAAATGGAACTAAGACCATTCCAGAACATCATGTCCCTTCTCCCTACAGACCGGAAGGCAGGCTCGGGTGTGCACAGCTGACTGTGAACAGGGCAAGAACTTACAGCATATAACCTACAGCCTGTATCACTGTCAGGGCCAGTGGACATGACCTCAAGGGCGGTCACCGGTGGGGTCTTCGGGTGTGCCTGTGTTGGCTGGATGCCACGGTCTCCTGGTTTCTTCTACATTACTTTTTGTGGGTAAAATTTTAATAAGAATGATGCCCAAGATGTAAAGAATCACAAATAGTGCATGTAGGCTGTGTTGTGACCAAGAGACAATGAAAAATATCTCCCTCAGTACCAAAAGCACTAGGAGGCTCTAAGTTGAGTTTCCAACCATTCCAAATAGATTAGTACCAACCCAGGAGAACAATAAACACTGGACAACGTTTCGGTAACTAATTATGAATTATCAGTGCATATTTTTTAAAAGTACGTATATACCCATTATTAACGCTGCCTGGAGAGATGAGATCTTGTAGAAAAAAAAATCAACATTTTCTTTGTAAAATATCGAACAGGATCAGCTCTTTCTCCCAAACTGCCTGGTTTTTTGTTTGTTTGTTTGTTTTAAATATGAGTTCCAGAATTTGAACTCAGGTCTTTTGCTTGTACAGCAAATATTTTATCAAATCAACCACACCCTCACCTCCTCAACAAATATTTTATCAAATAAACCACACCCTCACCTCCTCACCAATTTTGAGAGTGTGGTGGACTAACGACCTTTCTCATTGCTATGACCGAATACCGAATAGAAGCAACTTAAGAGCAAAGAGGTTTACTCTGCTCAGGGTTTGAAGGGACAGGGCCCTTTCAGGCAGGGAAGGCAGGTCAGCTCGCAGCTCCAGGGTGGCAGGGTTGTGTGGAAGGCTTGTCCACTGAGGGGGCTCAAACTTCATGCCATGATCCTTTCTGATCCAGACGTCCTGCCATTCCAGGAGCCTGGCAACAGCCTCTTACAGGCAAAGAGAATAAGAAATAAAAAGTTGGGAGGGAGGAAAGCAGTAAAGAGCTGGGCTCACAGAGTGTTTCCAAACCCCACAAAGTCCATTTCCATAACAAACCTGCTCCCCAGTAGGAGGGAAGAGCCACGCCGACATTCCAGTAGGATTCCTAGGGGCTGGCTGATTCAGGCAGGAGAGGGTTTTCAGGAAATTTGGGGACTTTTGAATAAAACTGAAAAAGCTTAAAATATCCAAACTGACAAAATTGCATGACTACACCCTCCCCCCTTTTTGTTTGTTTGTTTGTTTTAAATGTTATTGTGATCATTTTCTACTTTTGGCAAATAGGAAAGGAAAAGAAACAATTTAATTCATAGCGTGGAGGAGGCCATGGCTCCGGACTTGTTGGTGTAGCTGTTGATTCCACTTGTACCTTTGAGCCTCTACACCACCTCCACAGGACAGACCACACAGGCCAAGGCAGCCGCACAGCGCTAGGCCTCAGGTTTACATATTACTAAGAAGTTGGTAGTGCTGAGCCTCCTGACCGGAAGGTGAGACACATAACACAAGCCCAACCCATGTCACCTTTAAATACATGCTAAAACAGAAACCCTTTCTGGAGTGGTGCCTATTGGGGGGGGTTACATAACCAGTCCTCTGCTCCCAGATAACTCTCAAGAGTTATTTATTACAGGTAAGGCCTTAGAAGCTCATGGCAAACAAACATCCCCAAATTACATCTGTTGAAATTAACTTTTTTTTCTACAGAACTCAAATTATCGGTGCTTTTGAGTCTAGTCTTGCAATCATCCCAGCCAGGCTACACAGCAGAATCACCTGCCTATCTATCTTATTCAAGTCTTTCTTTGCTTTCTTTTCTTTCCTTTTTTTTTTTTCTTAACAGTCATGGCCAAGATAGGAGAGTTATGGAGACCTGGACCAACACATAGCATTCTAAGTGAACACATACCTCAGAGGAAACTTCAGGAAGACCTAAGTCAAACCCTGTTGCACAAGAAGGGTGGCCCTTTGTTTGTCCCGGCTGCCCGGCTAGCTTACACCCAAAATAATAACACAGAATTGTATTAATGAAATCATTGCCTGGCCCATTATCTCTAGCCTCTTATTAGCTAATGCTCACATATTGATTTAACCCATTTCTAATAATCTGTATATCACCATGAAGTCGTGGCTTATCAGGAAAGATTCAGCATGTCTGATTCTGGCATCTCCATGGCGGTTCTTTGACTCTGCTTTCTTTCTCCCAGAATTCAGTTCTATCTTCTCCACCTACCTAAGCTCTGCCCTATCAACTAGGCCAAGGCAGTTTCTTTATTCATTATCCAATGAAATCAACACACAAACAGAAGGAAGTCCTACACCAAAACCCATCCTACCATGCACCATTTACTTACTAAGGGTACGAGAGTGAGAGAGAAATTTCTTTCAGCAATCAAAAGGCACAGTCCTAGGATCTGAAGAAACTTCACAGTCTGAAGACAGACATTTGGGAGGCCCAGCTCTCCACACTCAACAGGGGCATAAACAGGAAGCCACCTCTGACTGGTAGGATTAGCGAGCCTCTGGCCTTCTCATGTGCTCTTGTTGTCACAAGATTTTATTATGAAAAGATTAATTTATTTGCTTTGAGAAATGCTTTTATTTATTAAAGTACACAACGAACCATAAATACAAATCCTGAGTGATTCACTGTTGATTTAAAAACTGCATTAATGACATAATTAATAACTTTAATATAAAAAAGTGGCTGTCAGATGGACAGAGCATCTAATCAATGGGAACAAATCTTTCTCTCTTATATTTAATGATTCCCTTGAGAAGTGAACCTAGGAAAACAACAGAGTCAATCAATGAGGTGTCTGCATAGATTGTCTCTTTTATCAGTAGGACTGAAAACAAAGGTTTTCCTTATTGTGTAAATTTCAACCATTGGAAATCAATTCTTTTTCTACATAGAAGGAGGGAGGTGGCTGCTGCAGGCTCTAATTTCTGTGACATAAAATCCTGGCAGACTGGAGTATTGCTTACCATTACTTCGTGATTATTAAATACTCTGAAAATCAAGTCTAACTTCTTGTCTAAAATTCTGATCCCCTCCCTTGCTACCGGTGCTGGACATTGAACTCAGAGCTTCAAGTCATGTATTCTACCCCTGAGCCAGACCCCGTACCCCAATTTTAATTCTGAAAGCCATGCCATGTACAATATGAAGTTAAATAAGTCTAGGTCCCTCTTCCCCAGGAGTCTTGTTTTAGCTGACTTGTGTCCACTGAGGTCTTGGTAAGTCTAAGGATACTCTTCTAGATGTGTGGTCAACAGAGGAGAAGGTGTGGTGTAGATTCAGGGTCGTAGAGTAGGCTCAGAGCCTGAGTCCCTGGCTGTGGAGGGCTTCTGAGAGCTTGAACCTAAGCCATCAGTTCTCAAGCCTTTTAGACTCAAGTCTGGATCTAAATGCCTTCAAAGTACCTTCAAGTTTGAGAACTGTAGAATATGGCATTTAAATTAGAATATGGCTTTTAAATAACTTAGAGTTCTGTTGACGTGAGACACGATTGTTAGTGGCAGCACCGATCTACTCCCAAGAGAATGTTGGGCACCGAAGACACCACACTTGGAGCTTGTTTTCTTCCTGACAAAACTGGCCTCTGGGTAAAGAACTGCCCTTGCCTTGACTATTGACAAAATTCACGGTGTTCAAACTGGACGAGCAGGATACAAGCAAAAACGACTGTTGAACCTCACCAAAACAGGTAAGTCAGTCTTTCAAATTTTTCTGCCTCTGAAAATGGTCTGTCAGATACTCTAGGCTTTATTTACCACAGGAAACTGTGTTGAAGTCCCACCCTAACTCCCACGTCTTTGGGAAGCGGTGTTCACAGATGCAGCCCTAATGAGCAAAGCTGTGTGTGCAGAGGAGAGGAGGCTGTAGACTTGCAATTGCAGGCCAAGGGAGGTCAAGGATGCAAGGCCACCACAGGGAGCCCGCAAGAGGCAAGAAGGGATTCAACCCCAGTTCTACAGGAAGCAGAGCCATGCTGGCAACTTGGCTTGGCCTATTTGCTCTCTCCAATACTATAAGGTAGTAATTTTATACTGTCATTCAGCTTGTGGGACATAATCCTGCTAGTCTTGGGGAGCTCACAGATGCAGGGAGAAGATACAGGCAGGGCTGTGGTAAGTAACAACGGCCTGTGAGAAAGAGTGAGATTGGCCTTGAAAGAGGTGAGGGGGTAGACCTTCCAGAGATTTAGCAAGGAGTTCTAGGCTTATGAATGACAAATATGGACATCCCAGGTAGGTTCCAGCCTTACTGTTTTTTGAGAACATAAAAAGAGACCCCTGAATGGAGCAGAATGACGACTGAGCATATCCAAGGTCAGACACGCAGCGAGGGATCTGGGTCCCTGATGGCGTGGGGCACTGAATGACACTGGAAGACCAGGGGGGGATTCTGAGCAGCAGAATGACACGGGTTTTCGCATAAAGGATTCTTCTAGCATGTATTTTTAAGATAAAAATATGATGCATTTTTTTTTTAAATTCAAGCCTTACAGAGGAGAAAACTGAAAGTCTCTCTCTTTGCCCTGGTTTCACAGTTTGTTTACAGTTGATATTATAGAAAACAAACCTTAAATCTGCATATATAACATACATGCAGAATATCCTAGTTCTTATTCAATTGTGATTGTATTGCTATGATTCTTACGTTTCCTTCCTTAAGCATGGCTATGTTATGGTGCGAATATGAAATCTCTTCCACAGACTCTTATGCTAAAGGCTTGATCCCTGGCTGGTGCTGATATTTGGGGAGGTAAAGGATGTTTAGGGGGGAGGGCCTGGCTGCAGGAAGTCAGGCCCTGAAGGCCATGTCTTTGTCAATGACGCTTATCCCTGTGTCTGTCTGTGTCTCTGTCTCTGTTCCTCTCTGTCTGTCTGTCTCCCTCCCTCTCCCTTCCTATCCACCATGAAGTGAAGACACTTCTACACCATACCGACAACACCATGACGTTCTAGCCGAGTGCACAAGAGCAGGCAGTCATGAACGGGACCATCTATAGTTGTGAGCCAAATCCATCCGTACCCCTCCCGCAGTTGCTTTTGCCAACTGTTTCACGAAAGAAGCAACTCTTACAACATCTAACTTAAAGATAATTTCAAATCAATGTTTACAAAGCTACAATGTCTTTCGTAGCGGTTATATAACACACCGAATGCATGTTTCATGATTCAGTTCTCCTGTCCCAGGTTGCAGGGGAATTTTGAGACTTTACACAGACAGGGTTTTTAAGCAATGATGGTTAACGATGGATCATACAGAAAGCCTTCAGTGTCTACCTAGCACCGTTCTAAAGAACACGCTGTTCTCTTGCACCATCTTAATAAGCTGACACCGTTATCATCCCTAGTTTCGGATGAGGACACTAGAGCACAGAAGAATCAGGTGACTTGTTAGAACTCACAAACCACCAACCTGGTCCCTCCTCCAGAGCTTCTCTACGCTGCTATACCTTGTAGGACAAACTCCGACAAGCAAAAGTCGTTGCATCTAGGAGTGTGTGTTAAATTCTGGTGGAAAATTTCAGCAGCCTGCCAGGGTTGCTACCCATCTATCATGAGTCCTGTGTGAAGGCTTCTTTGTACTTGTTCTTAATAACACTGAGAGCAATCAGGTGTTTTCATCTCTACAAACTGGCAGGCTCAGAATGCCATCTCATCTCTGTTTTGATCTTCCTATTTTTAACGCTGAGGGAAGCTGGACATTTCCGTTGTTGCGGACTGTGTGTGTGCGTCCTGCCCATGGGCTTTGTTGAATTTCTTTTGGTTTGCTAATCATTGTCTTTCTTTCAGGTTAACTCGTTAGAGCTCACTCTATATTGGTGAGAGCTCCTTCAGTCATATGTGGACCTAGATTCCCTTTTTGCTCTTTGATTTTTTTGTCTATGTGAAAATTAATCAAATTGTCACATTTTTACTTCATAATTGCTATTTGCGTGTGTAAGTACGTGTGCGCATATTCATGTATGTGAGAATCATGCACACAAGCTGTGACATGCATGTGGAGGTCAGAAAACAACCTTGGATGCCAGACTTCATCGTCTATCTTGTGTGAGATGGATCTTTTATTGTTTGCTGCTGAGTACGCAAGATTTACTGACCTGTGAGATCCTGGGATTCTCCTAGTTCTGTCTCCAGTGTTACTGTAGAAGGGCTGAGGTTTTAGACATTCAAGGTTAGTTGACCCGTGAGATCCTGAGATTCTCCTGGCTTTAACTCCAATCTTATTGTAGAAGTGCTGAGGTAATAGACGTGTTTGCACACTCAGAGTTACCTGTGTTTTGGGGCTCTGAACTCAAGCCCTCACACTTGTAGAGCAAGCCCTTCCCCCTGTGAGCCATCTCTCCAGCCCTGTGTCATAGTCCCTATTCTTCCTAATTTTCTTGCTGAGACCTAAAATACCTTTTCTCCTTGTATAAGGTGCAATGAATTAAAATACCAACTTCAAACACATTTCTGAAAGAAATATTACTCTAAATTAACTGTTTATTTATTCCTTATAAGTTGCTTATAAATTGGAGAGATGGCTCAGCAGATGAAAGCACCTACACAGTAGCTCCCAACCATCCTTGACTCCAGTTCCAGGGGATCTCATACCCTCTTCCGACGTACACAGGCATCAGGCACACATGTGGTTCCCAGACATACATGTACATAAATTAAAATTCAAGAGCACTATTTTGGAGATCTATGTCCAAAACTAGTTGGGTGGATTCACATCCCATTAAAATACTATATTCTCAGTACAGGCTTTCTTCTTCTCCTCTTCCTCTCCTCCTTTTCTCCCTCTCCTTCTCTCCTTCTCCTTCTTCTTCTTTTCTTCTTCTTTCTCTTCCTTTTCTCCTTCTTTCTCTTCTCCTCCTCTCCCTGACCTACTTCCTGGCCTCTATAATATGAATGGCACTCTCCCTGACCTACTTCCTGGCCTCTATAATATGAATGGCACTCTCCCTGACCTACTTCCTGGCCTCTATAATATGAATGGCACTCTCCCTGACCTACTTCCTGGTCCCTATAATATGAATGACACTCTTCACCTTCCCACACTGGTGGTGGCTTGAAACTGTGAGCCAAGTAAGCCTTCCTTTCTAGGTTCCTCTGTCAAACATATCAGAGTGATGAAAATTCTGACATATTAAAGTCAGCACCCACAGATACTCCTTTGTGGTCACTGCTGGTGTTTCTTGGTTCATAACCATGGTTACAAGCCTTTTGGAACGTTTTTGAGAACAGAACCCAGAAGAGTTTGGACACAGTAGGAGGAGAGAGCCTAGCATGCTGCAAACACAGCTTGATGGGAGATTCTGATGGGAGTTCAGAAGACCGGAATACTGGAAGGATTGTGGACAGCAGAAGGTGTGTTCCTTGGTGGTGCTCAAATGGGAGGAAGGAGTCCACCAGGAACTGGAGTAGGGACCATTCATGCTGTGCTCTGGCAAAGAAGCTATCTTTATCTTTGTTGTATTCTGAATCTTTGTGAAGGGCTGGCTTTAAAAGTGATGGAAGAATTAATCTGGTGGAAGAATTCCCAAGGTAGGCCGCATTCGGACGATATAAGGCAAGATTGTTTCTGGTAGTGGGTAGCCTGGTTTCTGGTGAGAGCTAGGAGCAAAGAAAAAAAAAACCTGAATAAAGTTGGAGATAAGGAAAGAGTGGCTTCTGAAGAGATTAGTAAACACTAAAAATAAGCCCAGTTCAAGGGCAATAGGAAGGGTACCCCTAAGGGTAGCTCAGGAATTGGTCAGCACACATTCACCACCCTGTGGTCAATGGTGTGAAGACAAAACTCACTGAAAGACCGAGATAAAACACCTCCAGGGAGCCCTGCTGGCATGGGGCCATAGAGAAGTCAGTTCTCCAGGATTTGTTCCATCGTCCACAGCCACTAAGACACTCACAGGCCACTGCAAGACGGACCAAGTGCCTAACTGTTACCTAAGCTGAACAGATCTTGGTACAACCACTGGCACTGGTTTCACAGACACTAGGAATGAGAGTGATGGGCTTATGGGGGGCTTTCCACAGATTTCAGAGAAAAGCCTGGGCGGTGAGAAATCTGTGACGGGATTAGAATTCCTACAGGGAGCCCCGGAAAGGCCGCTGCATGAAGCTATAAGGACAAAGCCCAAGTGACAGCAGAGACCAAAGGATGCTGGAGACCAAGGAACGTGGGCTCTGAGAGGGAGAACCAGAAGCAATGAGCAGAGCCAGCCCAAGAAGGAGGCCATGCGGGCTGCAGCCGGCAGAGTCACGGGAGCAGACTTTCCAAGTCCACTGCAGACCAAATGATGCTCTGGATTGCAGACATGACATGACATACAGGATTTAATGCTTGCTCTGTTCAACTGTGGTCTTGCTTTGGTTAACCTTTCTGTTCCCCCACTCCTCTCTTTCGGAGTAGAATATTCGTAACACAACATTGAATTTTTAAATTATTTCGTTTTTATTTTATATGCCTGTTTTGTGTGCATGTATGTATGTATGTCCACCACATGCACACAGTGTCTGTGAAAGTTTGAAGATGGCACCAGATCCCCTGGAACTGGAGTTACAGATCGTTGTGAGCCATCATGTGGGTGCTGAGAATCGAGCCCAGGTCCTTTGTGGGAACAGACAGCACCCTTTACCCCGAGCTACCTCTCCAGTCCCACGGCACTAAACATTAAAGTGCCTAATTTTATTTTTTAATTTACCAGGCCTCACAGAGAAGGGTTTGAGTTTAGTATCAAGAAACTTTTATATTTTGATAATAAGGGAAATATCCAGACTCCGGGGACTTTCAAAGACGAACGGAACACACTTTTTATTCTGAGATAGCTCTGAGTTCTGTGCAAGCCAGAGATAGTATGTGATGGTGTCAGGAAATGTCTTGGGCTCATGTTGACAAGAGGTGGACTTGGGATGCTAACTTTGTTTGGAGGTACCCAAGAAACTGCAAAATGCACACTGAGCCTGTCCACGACGGCATTTCTAGAGAGGATGGATAAGGGTGGTGGGAGGGGACTTTTCAGAAAAGGGAGGTTAGCACGCTACACATCAGATATAAAGTAAGACTGATACTGACAAATCAGAACAAGTGGGGGAAATATGGGATTTTAGTAGAGTGGAATGGGAACTCTGCAATGAGCTTTCAAATTGTCTACATGGTTAGAAGACGAGAGAAACCCGAGTCACGGAGAATTCAAAACATTTGTTTCGGGAGTCAAATTGAATGGAAATTGTAATTCTGGCCACTAGACAGAATTACCAGAAAAGTTAATGGGATCTTGAATTACATTAGTAGGAACAGTTTGTCTAGAATGAAAACAGCAAATATACGCTCTGCGGGCATGCCTACTGTGACTCTGTCTACTCAGAGTGTCAATGTTTTAAGAGATATATTGGCAAAATGAATTTTCTCCAAGAATGAAAAAATAAAATAAAAATAAAATTAAATTAAAATTAAAATAAAGCCGTTGTGGGAATGATGAACTTTCAATATTTAGTTGAGGTGTGCTTACATTCAAGTAGCCACAGAGGGTGAAACTCCAACAAGTGGATTGGAATTATAAAGGAAGAATTGTAATCCATTTTTTAAAAAGTTATCTAAATGTCTAGCAGCCGACAGGCAGCTTTATGGGAGAGCCAAAATTTCCATTATGGGGACACTCAAGCTGGGGTTCAAGTGTATGTAGGTTAAACACTGGCTGAGCTCGGGTGATAAGGAGAGGGAAGGTTGTGTGGCCTTATGTGGGGTCAGGGTCTGCAGCTTCAGTGCCAGCCTTAGAACGGCGCCCCTCTCAAGAACTGGCTGCTTATTGGGTGTCGGTTGAGTCGGAAGGTGGGAGAAGAGGTTCCGTCAAATATGGGAGTGCGCCTGTGTCTCTCAAGCAATGATGGTCTATCGTGTCTGTTAGTATGGGGGAGAGAGGAGGAAAATAATTCCAGTGATCTGGAATTTCCCGCTGATTGCTGAGATCCTAAGGATGTAGATCTGGGGAAACTGACATGGCTTCATCTGGGGGAAAGTGGATCCAGGTGGGAAAGAAACAGCTGGAATCTGAGGTGAGGAGCAGTTTGGACACAAATGAAAGGGGAGCCTGGAAGGTGAGGAGGGTGGGGGTTGCTACATGGGAGGGAGCAGAAGTCTGGCTTTGGGAAGTATAAATCCAGTCAAGCCCAGATCTCTCCTGACACCGAGCTAGTTTCCCTTAGCGTCATCCCCACCTTCACCCTGCCAGAGCTGAGCTTGCCAGACCTTGAACACAGGAGCACAGGCCTCTTCTTTCTGGAGGACCATCCCTCTCCCACTTCTCTAGCTCACCAGTCTTCCTCATGACGTAAACAGCGGGTCTCTGGCCAGATATCTTCTCCTGACAGACTCAGTAACTTTGTCGTCTGTGCTCCAATGGCATCTGTACATAATTCACGTGCCTGCCTCTACTGTAAGACTGTGAGCCACTCCAAACTAGGGGCCATGGCCTATTGATTTTTCTATCATCAGTGTTTTAAGGGAGCCAGGCTATTTAGACATCAGTAGTTGTGCGCTGAGTGGATGGTGCTGACGATTTGAACAAGAATCATGAGCTCATGTGTTTGGAAACTTGATCTCTGGTTGGTGGTGCTCCTCGTGGGGAATGGGGTGGCTGGAACCGTGTCACTGGGGGTGTGGGGGGAAGTGATTGCCTTGCCCCATCTCCTGCTCACTTGCTCTGTTTCCGGTGTGCAAATGATTTGTGATCTGTTAGCTTCTTGAACCTGCTACCATGCCTTCCCCGTCATGATGGACTCTACCTCTCCGGATCCATAAGCAAAATAAACTCTTTCTTCAAGGTGTTTTGTTCGTGTGGTTTAATCACAGCAGGAAAGTAGCTGATTTCTATGGGTAGAAGGATGAATGAGGTACCAAGGCAGAGGATGGCAGCATAGTTGAACTCATATTGTGGACACAAATGTCCTCTTCCTTCCAGCTGATCTTTGAGCCCTCCAGGGGATTGAGTAATCCCAGGGGTAGCGGTTGAGGTGTTTCCCGGATAGAGGACCAAGCATACAACCATAAAGAATACCACATTTTCCGTGAGTCCCTGACACCATATTTTGTCTGCTAAATATGATGGTTCACACTAAACACACCACATACACACGTGAAGGGACACAGGAATGAGTACGCGAAAGTCTGTGTTTTCCAAGTGCACATCATTTTCCCTGAGTCCAGATATCCAGAATTGTATAATCGGGTCCCACTCATCCAGAGGAGTCTGGCTTCACCTCTCCCAAGGACATCCTGTTTCCTTTGGTCAGGTTAGTCACACCCATTCAGGTGAAGCCACCACTTCCCCCTGCTCTCCCCCAACCTACTGAACCCCAGGCCAGTCCATTCATCCCATTGTTCCAATGGCCTTGCATTTCTTGGGGCTACTCCATCACTCCCTGCCGTGGCAATGAAGGACAGGGTACATCCCTTAGGATTCCTTACTAAGGTTCACCCTTGTCTTCAGGCAATGGCTTTTCCTGCTCACTGGGTCTTGCTGTCTGTCCCCCGGCCACACTGCCCCTTCATAATCCCTGCTACAATATCCCTTCCCTTCCCCCAGGAGACCGCAGATCCCACTATTTGAACCAGGACAGCCTGTTTGATGCTAGAGTCATGCCAGGCACCACGAGTATGTCCCTTGAGGTAGAGGACGTGTTTTGTATGGGTTGGCAGGACCCACCTTACAAACTATAAACTCCAGACCCTTTGGAAACTCCTTAATGTGCTTTTCTCAAATTAGAGGGAGGATGAGAGAGCTGATTTTTTTTCCACTCTAACAAATCAACGTTAAAGAAAAGTACTGTATTCAGGAATTAAAACGATCCATTCTTAAAACAACCCCCTTCTGTCATTATTTTTCAGTATAATCCTACCATTTGTCCTCTTTCATTTTCAGAAAACATGAACTCTGTCACTGTTTTCAGACTCGTGTCTTCTTTACTCTTTGTTGCTTGGGACTGAGCCCAGGTCCACAGTGGATTCCTCTGGCTTGGGGCTGAGCTCAGGACCACAGTGGATCCATCTCAGTGTCAGAGAGAGTGGAGACACAGGAAAGCTACTGACCCAGTGTTCAGAAGCATGTTCTCACTTCATACACAGAACCCAGCATGTAAGTGTCATTTGTCTGTTTGTGAGGCAGTGAGTGTGTGCAGGAGCCAGCAGGGCCTGAGACAGGAAGAAGGTGGGACAGGAAAAGGAATAGAACAGGGGCTTGAGAGTGGAAGGGAACCAGGATAGATGGGTTTAGTGGTCTCCCTGGAAGACAGAGGAGGAAGAAGGCAATGGGAGGATGGATATGTCTGAAAAAATTCTCTAAGAAAGTCTGCCACTTCGGATGTAAATTAAATTTTTAACTTAAAAAAAATCCTTTTCAAAATTGAGAAACACGGACCGTTGTCACCAACAGGAGACTCTTAGACCCCAGTCTGTGCTCCTCGCTCTGGCAGGCACTGTTCTTTTCAAAGGAGAAGCACACAGACTCAAATGTAAGCCCCCGTCTGAGGTGTAAAAAGATAGCAGATATCTGGGAGAGGGATTATGGCACAGCACGGAACAACAAGACCCCGCTGCAGTGAAGCCAGAGCCGCTGGGAATCAGTTACCCTGAGCCCACAGTGATCTTCTTACATCAAAAGCCCTTTCAGAAGCAGCAACTTACCTGCCCTGCAGACTCTCTCCACCAGAGGATAAAGTGATTCGCCAGTACGCTATCCTCTCTCTTTTGTGAGCGCTTTAGAGAAAGCTCAGGCTGGTGGTGACTCTGGGATTAAATGTCATTATAAACAATACCTCGAAACCATAATGCAATCTTACTCCCGAAATTTGAAATATTTGCCGCGGGGCCGGGAACACACCTGGGTCTCCTGGTCGCTGACGGAATGAACCCGGGTTTCCTTTTCCTTTGCTCTCTAGCTTGTGCCTTGGCTGACTGAGTTGCAAATCAGTTGAATTTAGCCCTTCTTTTCTGCTTTGTTTCTGGGCCTGGTATTTGTGCTTTATCTCTTCCCTACCTGTTAATAAAAAGAGTGGAGCAGCCTGCCCGTGAGAGCATTGACGGTGGAAGAATGCGGGATTGTGTTGCAAAGAAGCTGGGGCCTGTAAGGCTATCACTCAGCAGGCCCGGGGCCCATCAGAAGGCACATGGTGTGCCATGACGTAGCTGGTCTCCGACCACAAAGGCAGACTTTTCTCCGTGAATTAGACGAACCACACAAAAGGCAACAATAGCTGGCATAAACACCATTTAATACTATTCACGGGCTATTGAAGAGATGGGCGTTGACGGAGAATTGCAGCAAAGCCGGACATTGTAGTCAGATGAAAAGGGACCTAATGAACAGGAAGCATCGTATGAACGGGCTGACAGTAACCATATAACAGCGGGATTGTGGGCTGGGATTTACCCCGAGGATCTTTACAGTCAGAGAATAAAGAGAAATTAAAGCGTAAGGGGTCCTCTTTGTGGACACTTAAGGCCCATGAAGCAACACAAGAATCTCCACAATTGTCTTCCCAAGACTCCTCTGGGCTTCAGAGCGTCGTGAAAAGGAAACATTTGGGGCGTGCTTGCTTATAGGATTCTATATCACCCGCTGGAAAACCCACCCAGAGAAACGAGGAAGTTTTCACAGCAAAACGAATCATTACATAAGCATTCGCCTCGGTTTTAAAACAGGAAGCGTTTACCTTCGGTTAGATCAGTCAAGCTACTTGATATTTCTGGCAGCCGCGGACTCAAAGTGCTTGCAGCAGGGGCTCCTCCTTTCTCATCGGGTGTAAAGAAGAAGAAAATTAAGGAAACGCTTGGACCTAAAATGCCTGTCTTTAAAATGTGTAGCCCTCAATCCAGTAAAAGCGAATCCGCACGTGCACGGTTCAAGTAGGAATTATTAATGTATTAATAATTCTGTTTTTGACTCTTTGACACACCCTTCAGATGTCTTTAAAAGCTTCATGTGTACATAAGATGCATTAAGGAAGTTCAGTAAGGAAAACACCAGGAGAGATTATAAGCTAGGATGAACCCTAGAATGCCCCAGAATGCCACTCTTCTGGAGAAGAAGGGAAAACCAGTCATACTCATGTAACTAGCAATGATCTCTAAGGCTAGACCCAGATTCTTCATCCATGTCTTCTTCCTCCTTTTGAGTACAAATACTCTTAGTTCAAACATAGAAAATCACTTTGAGGGTTGGCAAGAGGGCTCAGTGGTTAAGAGCACTTGCTATTCTTTTAGAGGACCAGGTTCAGTTCCTAGCATGTACATGGTGGTCCCAAACTTTAAATTCAGTTCCAGAGGATCCCATACCCTCTTCTGGCCTCTCACACACATATGTAGGCCAACATTCATATATGTATAATATTCTGTAGTCAGAAGTTTTTGCCCCATCCAGTCCCACAGCTATTGAGTACCAAATAAACACAAAAAAGCTTATATTAATTATAAACTGCTTGGCCTATTGCTCAGGCTTATTACTAACTAACTAGTTCTTATGACTTAAATTCACCCACAATTCTTGTCCATGTGACTTGGTACCTTTTCTCAGTGAAGCATTCTCATCTTGTTTCTTCTGCATCTGGCTGGCGACTGACTCTCTGCCTTTCCTCTTCCCAAAATTCTCCTAGTCTTGTTGTCCCATCTATATTTTCTGCCTGGCTACGGGCCAATCAGTGTTTTATTAGCCAATTTTAGTTACAGATCTTTACAGTATGCAAGAACATTATCCCACAGCAATAATCTTTTAAAAAAAGAAATAATTAATTTCAGTGAAAAGTAAACTGATTAATCCTTTAACTTTGCATGCCCACTTATCTCCTATAAGCCTTTGTTTTAATGACTATACAATTGGAGGCAGAAGCTGCTTGTTCATTTCCTGGCCACTCAGAGTCAAAATAATCACACAGAAACTGTATTAATTAAATCACTGCTTGGCCTATTAGTTTATGCATATTCCTAGCTAGCTCTTAAATCTTAAATTAACCTATCTCTATTAATCTGTGCATCACCGCGAGGTCATGGCCTACTGGCAAGGTTCCAGGATGCATCTGTCTTCTCTGGCAGTTACATGGCGTCTCTTTGACTCCACCTTCTTTCTCCCAGCATTCAGCTTAGTTTTCCCGCCCAGCTCTATCCTGCCCTATCACAGGCCAAAGGAGCTTTTTTATTCATTAATCAATAAAAGCAACACATATAATATACAGAAGGACGTCCCACATCATCTACCTTACAAGCTTGCTGAGAGAAGTTAAATGAAGGAATCTGAATAAGTGCCTGCTCCTATTCTTACCTGCTCCTAAAGCATCAGGGGATTTTAAAAACCATAACTTCAGTGAATTCTAGGACCATGGGAGGCATCTGTGGAACTTTCAGAAAAGCTTACAGCTCTAATAGCAAATGAGAGATCTGAACGCCAAAGAGAGGTGGGCTTGATGGAAACCCATGTCCTTTCCCAAGAGGCAATGGGAATAGCACCTCTCAAGATCTGCAAATGTCTCCTGTAAGAGCATGGTGACAATGGCCACAGGTCATGTGCAACAAATCTAGCACCGGCTATATGCACTGTCTTCTCTTCCTCAGGCAGCGACTCTCCTGCCTTCCCGTGTGTTTTTCAAAAGTGAATCTAGGGAGGTCTGTTCCCAATACATCACATTGTTTCATAGGTCTCATGGGTGTGGAGGAGCAGAAAATGGTATTTTCAAAAGATGCCTCTGCCCAGATGACTCCCTTGTGAGCTATCCAAAGATGGCTTGGAGGGAAATGACCTTAAAATGGAGGTGCCTTTTAACTCTCTCTATGGGTCCCTTTGACCCTCTTGTATGTCACTGGTGGTCAGCCAGCCTGTTTTTTGGACAACAGACAGAGGGACATTTTTAGACCAATTTAGACATTTTTAACTAGAAAAAGTGAAATCTGCCAAAGCCAAACCCAACCAACTGCCCTGAAACCCCACATTTCGCCTGTAACTCCAGTCAGCCATCTTCCCTTTGTGAACCTAGTGGATGATGTCATCAGCCAACTCCTCCACTCCGACACTCCTCTGAATGGCAGGAATATCAGTGTCAGGGCCTAGATGCAGAATCAGGAATTCAGCATCCATCTGTTGGTCACGTAGGTCAAGAACGTGGCTTCTCAAAAGCAGACATTTAAGTGAGGCCAAGTCTAGCACCACAGGCCTCAGCCAGGCGGCCATATAGCAGGGAAGAAAAAGTATACACGTTCCTCTGGGAACTAAGATCAAATTACCACAGCCAGGTGTTGTGTTTACCACTGAATCCAGTCCCAAGAACTGTTCGGAAAGGTTATGGAATCTTTAGGGTGGGGACCTGAGTGGAAGAGGAAGTCATTGGACCCAGGGGATAGCCACTGTTCTGGCAGCTGTGATTAGATGCCCACTGAAAGCAACTTAAGAAGGAAGGGTTTAACTCAGCTGCTGATTTAAGGGTTCAGTCTATGACGGTGGGGAGGCGTGAAGGCAGGCGCGTGAGGCAGCTCACCCGTCACAGGAAGCGGAGAGGGGTGAACACCGGTGCTCACGTTCCTCTTTTTATTCACTTTGGGACCCTATCCAGCTGTCCACACTCAGGATAGGTCTTCCCCCCACCCCCCAGCTAGGCCTCTCTGGAGTCACGGTCATAGACACATCTAAAGGCTTATGTCCATGGCGGCTCTACATCCCATCAGATTGAGAATCAAATTCACCACCACACCACACCTCGGCAATCTGCTTCCTCCCAGCAGGCGTCCCGTACAGACATCCTGAAGACTATTGTGGCTCCAGCTTTCACCAAGGCTCCTGGTTCTGGTGATTGTCTTGTCCTTGAGATTCTCGTCCGTATTCCTCCCCCACTACTCCCCACCCCCGCTGTCCATTTTCTGGTGTGAATCTCTTGTTTTCACTCTGCATGAGTTCTTGAGTTGGGATCCCTCAAGAGGCCACCTCTGCATTGTCCTTCTTCCTGGAAACCTCATGTCCCCTTCGTTCTTTATTGAGCATCCCCAGATGGAATGCACACTTTGTATTCTGTCCTTCCTCCTTGTGGCTGTCTGGTTCCTTCATCTCCATGAGGAGATGGGTTAGCCATGCCAGCTGAGAGTTTCAGCAGGATGGCCGAAGCTCTCTCTTTCCCGTTTGCCATGGTGTGACCCTGAACATGGTACTCACAGCTCTAACCAGCTCGCACGATAAATGTGTGTTAATTGGCTGTTCCACATAAAACACCTAGCTGTCAATAACACATTTTGGCAAGGATGGTGAACTGTGAGGATGCTCATGCAGTGCTGTGGGAATGTAAGACAGGAGAGCCACGTTGAAACCAATCTGGAAGTTTCTTAGAAAACATACATCATACACCTGAGCCTAAATCCCTAACGTTCTACTCAAGAGAAATAAAAGTACATGTTTGTGCAGGTTTATTTGTCGTTATAGCCGAAAGGTGGGAGCAATTTAATATCTATGAACCGGAGACAGAGAAACATAAGATGACACAGTTACATGATGAAATGCAAGAGGGAAGAAACGCGGACACAGGCTTTGCCGTGGAAGTACCTCCAAAAACATTAGTTATGAAAAATGCTAGCTGAGTGAATGAAGCTAAGACAAAAGGCTGCTTGCATCCTGTGTGGATATGTCAGTACAAAATAAATAAATAAATAGAAACCTGTCCCCAAAGAGTGCAAAAGTCAGAAGCAGGTGAGTGGTTGCCTGGGTCTGGGTGGGACCAAGATAGATTGCAGGCAGACCTATGTATCTCTTCAAAGAGAAGGACATTTTCTACAACAGGATTGCGTTCATAGTTGTACAACTCTGATCTAATGACAATTGTTTTCTATTGAATTGTTCATTTAACATTAACATGTTGGTTATGCGACATGGCAGTTATACCGATTTTAAAATAACACATCATCGCAGTGCTGTCCGGTATGGCTGGAGCGTGAGCCCTGTGACCTCCCTGCAAAGGTGCTGCATGCTGGCACTGTGGGCTGGCAAGCCACCGTGCGTGAACGTGGTTGGTGCCCACAGGATGAGCAGGAGTCATTCATCTTCTGACATTAGAATACCGTGCTTTGTTTTTTATTTTCCATATAATACTGTCTACCATCTAAAATGAAATATCCCCAGACATTGGCTATGAGATTATACTTCAAAAGAAACAAACAAACAAGCGAGAATCACTACACTGCGGGCTTGTCCAGGCATCCTGGGAGACAGGGAGGTGCCTAGGCTTGACTGAGGGGCCTGAGTTGGATTGGCATAGGTAAACCCTACTCCCCTCGGCCAACTCTGGACCCCTCTGCCAGATTCATTTGGTTTGCCAAGAGCATGTCCACAGGGTGCACCAAGGCGAACCACCTCACGCCTTGTGCAAGTCACTTCAATTTGTCAGTAACGAGGCTGAATCTAATAAATCTCAATTAGTCATCAAATCACACCGTTCTACCCAGAGACTTAGAGACTGGCAAAGCTAGCAGTCGTAACAGACGGAAGATCTTGCAGCAAGCTTACTTGCTGGACTTTCTTGGATCACCAGCCCCCAGCAGATATCGACACAGAGACTTATTATTAGTTATGAATGTTTGGTCTTTAGCTGTGCCCAGCAAGCTGTTATAACTCAAATCAGCCTGCTTCTGTTAATCTACAACCTGTCACGTGGCTGGGTTGCCTCTACTCTGTACCGTATGTCCATCCGACATTTTTTTCAGATTCATCAGTAAAAAGCAAACCATCTGACTTCTTAAAGAGTCTCTCTGGCCTCTCACCAGGGTAACCTGGTCCCTAGGTCCCTCCTCTTCCTCTCTCTCCCAGGAAATCCCACCTATCATCTCTCCTGCCTTGCTACTGGCCATTTAACTCTTTATTAAACCAAACAGAAGGCACCTTAGGAAGAGACACATTTTTCACTGTGAACAGATATACTGCAAAGAGAACTGACTGTTAGTGTCTCGGTTTTATTTTTATCCAGGTTTTTGTTGCTGTTTTGTTGTTTGAGAGATTGTCAGTATGTAGCCCCAGCTAGCCTGAAACTTTCTGGGTAGAACAGGTTGGCCTCAACGTCACAGAGCCCTGTCTGCCTGTCTACCTCTGCCTCTGGAGTGCTGGGGTTAAAGGCATTTACCATCACACCCAGCTCATTAACCCCCACCCAATATTTTTTGTTCTCTAAATCAAAAGAAAAATGGTGTTAACCCTAAGCTAGGCATGATGACACACACCTCTAATTCCAGCACTCGGAAGGTTGAGGCAGGAGGATAGTTAAGTTTGAAGCCAGCCTGGGCTACATGGTAAGATCCTGTTTAAAAAATAAGAAGAGTAGAAATAGTAACTCAGTGCTTTAGTAACTTCTTCCAGATGTTACCATACAAGAGGTACATCTTTGAGATCACCTCCGTGGACTTAAAGCACACTAGGAATTTATTTTAAATATAACCGGAAAACACGTGCGCACAGGTAAGGAGTAGTCCATTTATAAAAGCTAATTCAGGAGGAGAAATAACCACTCCAGGGGACCTTCCTTTAGATCCTGACTTGAGCTGGCCTGTGGATTTAAATGGGTGACTGAGTACAAAGGTTTGATCATATTTGTCCCTCGTCCTGGGCCTTGTGTTAGGGACACAGGTTTTCATATCTTTTGCTTAGGCCATCACAGATCTCCGGCCAGCACTAACTGTCCAGTTGGTAAAGCTGGCACTGTGTTCCCTTCTGGGGCACATGTCAGGCAGAGGCAAAGCCGTTCTGCTGCTGAGAAATTGCTTTCTCCGCCTGCCTTGAGAAAGGGTGGAGGCAGAGAAGCAGGATGCCCATTCCCCCGGGGAGTTCGCTCCAGAGCAGCCTCCAGATGGGCCAAGCTGGCTGGCAGCTTTCTTGGGGCCTGTGGGAACTGTGTGATCTCATGGCTCTATGAGCCGGGGGCTTTACTTTCCTGCACCTGCCCAGCAAGCAACAGCATTGATTTCGACTCCCAGAAGCCCTCAATAAGGAGAGCTGTTCACCGCATACGCTGCCCTTTTTATCACCCAGGGGGAAGGGTCCATGAGTTCGCTGCCTCTAGAGCGACAGATAAGACATGAAACTTTCCTCTTATCTATGTTTTCCGGGGCATTTATTTTTGTAAGATGTGGCCCAGATCAGAAACCCACACACAGCCTTTGGCTCTGGATCTGTGGAGATCGTGACAGCGCAGTGTCGTGATTAAAGAGATCCCGGCCACGGACTGGGAGTAAATCTCCATAAGGAGCCTCTTCAATACCCATCTTCCTCTTGAAGTAGATTGGTGCTGCCAGGAGCAGATATGTCTCATTGTTATGAAAAGTCCTAAGTAAGCCAGGCGGTGGTGGCTCACGCCTTTAATCCCAGCACTCGGGAGGCAGAGGCAGGCGGATCTCTGTGAGTTCGAGACCAGCCTGGTTTACAAGAGCTAGTTCCAGTGCAGGCTCCAAAGCTACAGAGAAACCCTGTCTCGAAAAACCAAAAAAAAAAAAAAAGAAAAGAAAAGAAAAGTCCTAAGTTTTTAAATGTTTTAAATGCTATGATCTGAAGGTCTCTGAAAGATTTGAAGAATATCTAACTGAAATATATCTAACTGAAATATATCTCTATATATCTAAAAAACCTAACATGACTACAAGCTTAACTATTATAGATGATTATCAATTTACCTATATTTCTTAATTATACATTACATTTTAAAATGAGCTGCATAAACACAATACCTAATCAGGAGCAGAAATACACATATAACAAAATTGAGTTAAAATTTGTATCAGTAAATCAAGATCCATGCCAATGAAAATCTCTCTAGCATATCCCCCTTTAAATGTAAACAAACATTTATAAACAATATTTGGAAATTTGGGCATAGATCTCTAGACTACTTCACATCACCCCCCAAAGAGTACTAGGGACCCCCTGATTTTCTCTTCTCTTTTGCTTTCTAACCATGATGCTAGCTAGGGTTTGCTCTGCCACACACTCCTCCCTACCTTTAAAGACTAGAGCCTCCCAAAGGGAGGGGTCCAAATCAGCCTCTTCTCTCCAGGTTGACTGTGTCATGTATTGGTTACAGTAAAGGAAATCTAAGGTCCTTTCAATTTTGCTTAATTGAAGTTGGATTTCTTCTTGAAGCTCTGGGCAGGTGGAAACCCCCTTCAGCCGCTGCCTCCTGGATGACTTCCTATGTGAACGCAGTTAACACACATCTTTGTGTTACTAGTCTTCTACGCGATTGTTTTCTGGTTACTGTAAAATTCGACACCTTAATAAGAATTACAATATTATTTGCAACAGTCTCCATCTGGGAATACGTGTTCTCTACAGTTCCAAACACTGCTCAGAAGGGACTAGTCCCGCCGGATGAATGGCAGCGAGGTCTGCAGGGGGATAGCCTGAATGGTAAGTAAATCCGTAATCTATGAAGACTTCTTTGGGCAAATATTTCCTTGTGTGTCCCTCTGGGTCCTGATTGGCATGTTTAGAAAGATTCAGACCGACCTGAAGCCTCTTTCTCACAGGAGAACTCTGGGCCCCTGGCTATTCTCACGTCTCTGACTCCTCCTACCTCAGCACAGTGTGAGAACTGTGAGAACAGCTGCCCAAGTTCCCCTTAACCGCTGCTCAGAAGACTGCACTGCCCTCTGCAATCCTGGGCTGCTTATTTTTGCGGATACGTTCTGGCCGATGAGGCTATGGAGACGCCCAAAAGTCCAGCTAAAAAAGTGTGTGTGAAATTCAAGCAGGCAAATCTTAAAATATAAATTCTTTAATGTTAAAAAAAAAGAGATTTTTCTTTTGAAAAAGCAGCTAACTGTATAAGAGTATATACCAGCAGTCTCCAGATGCCCGAAACTACCCTCTGCAGAGCAGGAGGGAAGGTGTTGTGTTGCAGATTTTTTTTCAAATCTAAAAGAAAGCGGCTAAGCTTGTTAATATTCACTGTAGAATGGCGTACACCTGTGCCGTACCAAACAAATGAGCAAGGGGGTGAGAGTGTGTGCTTGGATTTCCTCAATTATACAGGAAAATTACTTTTAAAAAGCTGGAGTCTTCTCTCATTTAGAATATGTTGATAATTAATTTATTAAAATAAGTCACAATTTCCATAAAGCAGAGATGCTTTACAGATGGTCTAAGATTTTGTCAATAAAAAACCCACCAAGATTGAGCTTTAGCGTTCACTTGATTAACCATTCTAATGGTTTGATTAAGTAGATGTCAATTCTCTAATGAAAGTGAAAATTACTTAATTTATGTAACAGGAAAAATAAAATTATATTTTAGTCATTATGTAACCTAATTTGAAACCATTAAGTTTTCTATTTTAGCATTGTTGATACAATTACAGCAGTTCTGTGAGTCGAAATAATTTATTCCCTAAAGATTGCTGTCAGACCTTAATTTAAGACCTGAATCTTTGAAACTTAGATAGAAAGACTGACAGACCCTTCAGAGTCAGTAGCACAGGGAATAACCCAAGAATCGACACCGTGACATTATAGGAAGTGAAAGGCTTCTGCCCAAGTCACCAAGTGTGGTAGCACACGCCTTTAATCCCAGGACTTGGGAGGCAGAGGCAGGCGGATCGCTGAGCTTGGTCTACAGAGCAAGTTCCTTCCAGGACAGTCAGGGCTACACAGGGAAACCCTGTGTGGAAAATGAAACAAACAAGACTATCAGATAAACAAACAAACTTCTGCACAGCAAAGGAAGCGTTGGTCAGAATAAGGAGACAGCCTACAGCACTGAGCGGGAAAACCTTTGCCAACTACACGTCAGATGAGGGACTGATCTAGAACATATAAGAAGCTTGAAAATATCCTGCAATCAATAAGTGGGCTAATAAACAGAACAGACAGTTCTCAAACGAAGCAATGCCAACAGCCAATGAGTGGCTGCAAAGGTGATCAAGGCTCTTAGTCATCAAGGAAACTGCCAACAAGGACTGCGCTGAAGGCCAGTCTGCTGTCTCTCCCAGTCAGAGTGGCCGTCAGCCAGAAATCGAAGCAGAGCACACACTGGTGAGAGCATGAGGGAAAGACACCATTCATTGCTGATGGGAAGACAGACTGACATGGCCGTTATGGAAAGCAACAGAGAGATTTATCAAAAAATAGGCGCAGACTTACCACACGACCAGCTCCCTTTCCTAGGTGTAGACACAATGGCTCTAAATGAACATTCCACAGAGATACTTAGATCCACATTCATTGCTGTGCTCTTCACGATGGCCAGAAGTCTGAACTAGCCCAGCTGCCTGCCAGCAGACGAACAGATAAGGACGACGTAGTATTTGTACAACAGTGTGTTATTTAGCCATAAAAAAAAATCAAACTATGGCATTTTCAGAAAAATGAATGGAACTGGGGATCTTTGTGCAAAGCTAAATAAACCAGATTTAGAAATGTAACATGTGGGCTGGCTTGTTGGGTTTACTGTCCTGCCCGGTACCCCACAGCTGGCAAGCCCCAAAGAAAATCACACAGAGGTCTCCATGAGATTATAAACTGATTGGCCCATTAGCTCAGGCTTCTTACTAGCTCTTATGACTTATATTAACCCATTGTTCTTATCTATGTTAGCCACATGGCTCGGTACCTTTCTTAGCGGGACAGCCTATTACACCCCTGCTTCTTCATGGACTGGGCAGGAATGCGGGAAGAGCTTTCTTCTTCCCAGCCCTTCATATAGCCCTGCCTCTACTTCCTGTCTGGTTGACCCGCCTATACTTCCTGTCTGGCCAATCAGCGTTTATTTAAAGCATGATTGACAGAATACAGGATTGTCCCCCACCAAGAAAGAGGAATACCACACATGGAGCCTAAATTAAAAACCATGTGTGTGCATTTCTATGTGTGTGGTATGTATGTGTGCATGTGTGCATGTGTGTGTGCATGGATGTGTGTATATGTGTGTATGTGTGTGCATGTGTTTGTGCATGTGCATGTGTATGCATAGATATGTGCATGTGTGTGTGCATTTGTATGTGAATGTGTGTGTGTTTGTGTGTGAATGTGTGTGCATTTGTATGTGAATGTGTGTGCATTTGTGTTTATGCATATGCATGTGTGTGCTTGGATGTGTGCATGTGTGTGTGTGCATGTATTTGTGCACATGCACGTGTGTGTGCATGGATGTGTGTATATGTGTGTATGTGTGTGCATGTGTTTGTGCATATGTATGTATATGCATGGATGTGTGCATGTGTGTGTGCATTTGTATGTGAATGTGTGTGCATTTGTGTTTGCATGTGCATGTGTTTGTGCATATGCATGTGTGTGCTTGGATGTGTGCGTGTGTGTGTGTGTGTGTGTGTGTGTGT
>JAQHUG010000028.1:8547240-8563267 GCA_028555095.1 Dicrostonyx torquatus
CACATACATAGGTACACAAACACATCCACACACATACATATGCACACACACATACACACATACACACACATCCACACATACATATGCGCACACATACATATGTACACACATACATATACACACACATGCACACACGTACACATACATATGCACACACATACACATACACAATACATAGGTACACATACACATCCACACACATACATATGCACACACACATACACACATACATACACACACATACATATGCACACACATACACACATACATATGCACACACACATACGCACACATACATACACATACACACATACATATGTACACATACACATCCACACACATACATATGCACACACACATACGCACACATGCATACACATGTACACATACACATCCGCACACACATACACATACATATGCACACACATACACACATACACATGTACACACACATACATTTGCGCACGCACACACATCCACACACATCTACACACACATCCACACATACATATGCATACACACACATACACACCAGAGAGAGAGAGAGAGACACTCAGAAGTTAAAACCAAATCGAACCTTCTGGCCTCCTGTGTTGGTTAGTTTGGTCTTTTTGCTTTTTGTTTTTTGTTTTTTTGCCAGGCTTACATAAGCTAGAGGCATCTGAGAGGAGAGAAAATATCCCCATCAGAGGGGTCTGTAGCCCAGACTGTGGGGCATTTTAAAAACTGACTAGTGATGTGGAAGGGCCCAGGCCGTTGTGGGTGGTGCCACCCCTAGGCCGGTGGTCCTGGGGATAAGAAAGCAGGAGGAACAGGCCAGGAGGAGCAGGCCAGTAAGTAGTGTTTTCCCAGGGGATCTGCTTCCGTTTTAGCCTCCATGTTACAGCCCCGAGTTCCTGCGCTGATTTCTCTATATGACAGACGACAATAATAAGCTGAAACAAACCCTTGCCCCCACAAGTTTATTTTCGTCACAGCGCTTGCTGTAGCAATAGAAACCTAGCTAGGGCGCTCTCACACACGGGGAAAGTCATGAACAGATCTGATACTGCGGGAAATCCGATGGAGACATTTCTTCAGGGAAGCCTTGGGGGATTTGTTTCCCCAGCACAAAATACACGGGAGACATTCCTTGGCCTGCCCATGTTCCAGAGCTAGCTCCCATCTCCAGAGTTCATGACCAGGATATCTGCTGTCCTTGCTAAGCCTGGCCAGCTTGGGAGGAAGCGTGGGTCACGTGCAGGAAGTGAGAGCTGTTGGCCCGTGGTAAGGATCATCGGAAGCAGTAGGTTTTTCCAGAGACCGGTTGGTTAATGATTGAACACATGAGATGTCAATCAGGAGCAAGGCATTTGTTTTCCATGAACCCTTCCACTTTTGTGACCTGGAGCCTTCCCTTGAATCCCATCTATCTAGGGAGAGTCCTCGCACAATAAATGAAGAGCACTGACATTTTCTTTTTCCCCTCCTGGAGGGGTCACGTTTTTCAGGAGACGGTGACATCAGTGTGAGACGTACCCTTCTTAAGCCTTCAGAAGCAAGTCCCCTTGTTTAAAGATTAGATTATCCGCCTTCCATTGTTTTCCACTAGGTTTTGCTTCCTTTCTCCTCTTTTGAGGAAGGCCAGCTCACCATTTTCAAAGGGTGATGGACCATGTCGGGATTTAAAGAGTGAAAGGAAAGAGATCGGTTTGGATTTTCCCGCTCCCTTTGTGTGCTCTAAAGCTCAATAAACTCCGAATGGCGGCGCAGGTAAAGGGGTTGCAGGAAGCTTTTGTGCCCTTAGAAAACCCGGGTTTCAGTTGGATTACAGAAGCAGGCAGGAACGAGGGGGAAAGTTCAAACTCTCGCTCCTTGCCCTGTCGATGGGTGTGTATCAGTCAGATTCCCGTGCAGTGAGACTGGGCGTGTTTAAGCATCAATAAGAAGAAAAAAAAAGTTAGAGAACACAGTGTAAGCTATCAAAGAAACAGGATGAGTTTGTTGTGGCCCGTGCAGGTCTCTGCATACTTTATATCTGAGCCTGAATTCTGAATAAATTGTCAAGGTGGTACAAGAACTCTGTGTGGGAGAGTCAGTCCAGTGTTAATCTTCCTGCTGCTGTATCTGGTGTGTGTGTGAGGGGAGGTAAGATGGGGGAGGGGTGTGTTTAAAAGACTCTAAGTGAAAATTTGGAGCTGATCTCAGCACTGCTGTGAGGCTCATCAGGACTTCTTTGCCCTTGTTTAGTGGCTGGGCCTCGTGTACAAAGTAAGTCCCTAGTTTATCTCTGTGCGCTTGTATAGCACACGGGAATTTCTTTCGTCTATGCCTATAACACGGAGCTAACCAACATTTGTCAGTCTGAGTGTATTTGTCCCGATCCAGCTTCATTACCCGGTTAACAGGTCCCACAAGAGTGGAGTAGCCCCTCCAGGGTTGAGATACTGACTTAAAGTTCCCGGCTTCAACCAGTTGGCCCTGTGGAGAAGCTGGAGGGAGGCTGTGAAGGACACCGCCAACCATGGGGTTGATAGACTCGGACTTCAGACCCCTTTGTGGAGCTCATTCACCTTTTAGAACAATGTCACCCTGAGCTCTTCGCCGATGGCTGCCTTCCCCTCTCAGAGAGGTGAGCAAGTCAGAAATAACTGAGAAAAAAACAAATGTTAGGTGAAGTAGGATCTCATGACCTGTCGACCAAAGTCCAGCAATAATTGGACAATGGATGGCATCCTCACTTCACTGTGGCTCTCCAACATGACCAGAGACATGCCATACGGGTCATCCGCCATCAGAAGGCCGCTGGCTCCCATCACCCTTCCTCACTCCTTTCTGTGTGGGTCCACATGTATAACAAGGGAGGATGAATCACTCTGCATGATCACAACATTCTCCAAACACGGCAGACTTCACCCAGTGCGAAGGCTGGGCTTTGCACGTCGTTGGTGTAGCTAGCAGACAGCCACCATCTACTGGAGACTCTATCCCCACAGGGCTGCAAAAATTCACACTCAAATGATGCATATGGTGTCTGCGGTGGAGCATTCTCGGTTTCTTCATTGCAAAATAGAACAACGCCTTTGATGTGGGGTAATCCTTGAGAACTCAGTGAACCCCCTAGACCAGCGGACATCAAAAGACACCAAGTCTGCAGGCTGCCAGCTTTATATGACCCTAAAATTTTGTAATTATATATTTTTATTTGGCTAGACACAGCCATCTGATTAAATATACAGAACACTTTCTCCTGATACCCAAAGATACCCATTTTTGCATTTTAAAAAAATTATCACAGCTTGTTATACAATTGCAGGCACCAGGACTGGGTTTCCTTAACAATGCCTGCGGCTTCCTTCTCTCCACTGCTTCCTCAGTGACAATACATCTTTCCCTCGGAGTTCCCAGCATGCTGCTCTCTGTAACCCATCTTCCGATTAGAAGCAAGTTTGTTGGCTCATTAATACAGAAGTTACATATTGATCTAATTAAAACATTTTGAGTCAGGACAACAATAATAATAGGATTAATTATTGCAATTTGTGCAGCAGGAGTAGATACATAAATAGGTAAGCTTTCTTCTTTTTTTTTTCTTCAGTATTGCAGTGGAAAATGAATTTCAGACATTAGGACCTGGGAGAGTAGGGTGCTCCAGCTGCCTGGTGAAGGCCCCTCCCTTAGTTCTGGCCAGCAGCCCCCGACATCCCTGCACAAAGTAATCACAGATCACGGCATTTAATCACTGAAAACAAGCACTCCAGAGGACAGCGGTGTCAATATCCCACTCTCTCATTATCTGTTTGGATTGCACATCCACACTGTCAGATAAACAGAGTGGAAAATTAAGATTAAAAATATGGTAATTTCATTTCAGGCAGCAGGCACCACTCACTGCCCCTATTATGCTATTGATTACCTCTGAATTCAATTTTTCTTTCAATGCAAACTTT
Source organism: Dicrostonyx torquatus (assembly GCA_028555095.1). Lineage (NCBI taxonomy): Eukaryota > Metazoa > Chordata > Mammalia > Rodentia > Cricetidae > Dicrostonyx > Dicrostonyx torquatus. The sequence continues at coordinate 8,551,170 of JAQHUG010000028.1, forward strand.
AATCTGTTTGCTACCCAGCAATTCAACTCCCCAAGGGCTATTTGAGAGTAAGTAACCATTTAATCTGATGCTAACTGAAAAATCACCGTCCTTAATGAATTGTGTAAATCATTCAGCTCTAAAGCACCTTTGACTTCTATTTCATTTTTTATTTTCCACTCAATATAGGGAAGGATCGGCATGTGAATAATTACAAAGTAGCAAGTATTTTTTTTACACAGCGCAAATATGATAAAAACCCTATTATAGCGGGGCATGTGTAATGAACAGGACTTTTTAATTTCAAAATAGCTATTCATTAAAAAAGAATGGAAGATTAAAAAGAGAGGCTCAAAGCTCCAGGTAAAAGTTGATAGACATTGTAATTACATGGTTAATTTCAAAGATTTATATGCTGTTATGATTTAAAAGGAATTTTTATGACCTGACATTTTCATTCGAGAAGATTTTTTATTTAAAATTAATCTTCGAGCTCCTGCTCTTAATTATTTCTTGGCAAGCGATAAATGGGAATACAAAAAAAATGCCTTATATCAAATTTTAAACTGAATAAATGCATGTGAATTTTCCAACAGCAATAAAATGGCTTTTACTTATTTGAATTGCTTCACGTGGAGATTTCCAGGATGGGGGAATTTGTGGGAGAGAGCACTGCAAATTATTGGCCCATTTAAGGGAGCAGCGATCTTAGCTGCCACACAGCGTTTGTGACACTTGAAACTATCAGATGGCAGGGAGGGTTTTGCTCGGGAGATTTGATTGTGTTTGAAGTCGGCCTTCGGAGTTTTCAACAGGTCTCTAGCCTGCTGGTCCCAGATCCGAGGGCTGCCGGGGAGCAGGGGGTGGGACGCTGGTCCTGCCTCTCCTCCCGCAGCTGCTGCTCCAGGGCGCCACGGGTGGCAGCAGCTGCGAGGGGTCCGCAGGGAGACTGGGGCGCCCGGGCGGCCGGACGCAGTCATCCGCAGCTCCCAGCAGACTGCAGGCACTGGGCTTCCGAGGTCGAGGCCGTGGAGGCTCCCGACGGGGCAAGGCTCCCGGTGGTCCCGCAGCCGCCGCCGAGGGTGGCCCCGGAGCTCCGCAGCGTCCCCAGTCCTTCTCGCCTGGATTGGGGACACGGTGCCTTTTCCGTTTGGCTCCCTGCGGGCGATCGCAGCTGCCTGCCCCCACCAGCTTCTTTTTCTCTTTTCCGTGCTGCCACGCCGCACCCCGTAGGGGCGACTCTGCCCCCTGGGAGAGGCCCAGGCCCTCCTTCATCCAACCCCACCCACCCATCCCTCTGCTCGGTCGGGCTACCTGCCCTGTTTCTCCCCGTGGTCCTCGGCGCAGCTCCTGGGAAGCCCTCACAAGGCAGAAGCATTCCAGACACTTTGGAAGTGTGGGGCAGGGGTTGTGGTTGGGGGCGACCAGAGAGCTGCTAGGAGCCGACGACTAGTCAAATCCAACGCCTCCTTAGAGAGCCGGGTCGCCCCTCCTCAGGGTCCAGGGGACACTGGGGGTGGTGGGGGTGGGGAGGTGGACTCATGGGCGCCAGGCTCTGCTACTCCCGGCGCGCGGATGGGGCTGGAAGGTTCCGGGTGCGCGCGCGGCTCGCAGTGATTTTTAGCCCATCAGGCCGGGGCTGAGTGAATTTCCCTTGTGGGCACCCTTAGGCCACCCCCTCTCGGCAAGAACTCCCCGCAGCCGCCTCACACCGGAGGGCAGCCCTGCAAACGCGCTGGAGATGTGCTTAGCCTGTGCACGCCGGCCGGCTCTCCAGCTCGCGGCAGCGCCCTCTCGGCTGCCAGGAGACAACGACGTTCTAACCTGGACTCTGATCCATCCGCATTCACGGTCCCCAGATCTTCACCCTACTCCACCTAGAAATTTCCATCCCTGTATTCCACGGGGGCGGGGGGGGGTATTAAGGAGAGCCACGGGCACCTAAAGCAAAGGGGGGTCTCTGCAGCTCCCTTAAAGATGGCTTTTTTGCGCAAACTCTTGGTCACTAAAGATTTCACAAATCTCGGGTCCTGGGGAGGAGTCTGGAGAGGAGGGTACTAGAGTCCTTGGTAAGGCCGAACACGGAGGCTGAAATTTTATTCCGGCCGCAGTATGTTCTGAATTGTGTTTTTGGGTAGCGGGAACCACCTTAACGCGCTCGTTAACACTGACAACTTTAAGGACAACTCATCTCAGCCTACAGGAAGACCACGGCCCCAAATCAAAACCTTTCTTTCGCTCTGTGGGTTTCCATTTGCTCAAAGATGAAAAGCTTTAGGCTTGGTTTAATATTTGTCGTCGTCGTCGTCATCATCCTCATCCATTTCTTAACGCGAGCAAAGACTATTTTTTTTAACTTGTTTTTAATATCATTTACTCTGTATTGAGCCCCAGACACTGTGCTGGGGAGATAGCACCTGGCGAGGTCCGGAGTGTTTAAAGGAGACTCTTGCTAGAATGGTGGCTTCATATATTTAAGTGCAAAAGCTTTCTTGGAACTTGTCGAAACTGCCCTGTGAATGACAGCTTAGAGACCAAATCATAAAACTTAACAACTCCTGGGTATTTCCCAAGACACGATCCCCAGCCCAGTACCTGGAGGTCTGACCTTTTCATATATTTGAGAACTGTAACCTTGAATTAGGAATTTATCTGAATAGGTCATAATGCTGGAAGATCTGGTGCATTCTCTTGTGGAACACATTTTGACTATACATTCATTCCCATGTGCCATGCCTACACTTTTAAAAGGGCTTTTGTCTGCATTTCTCCCAAATTTCCAAAGGGCACCACCATCTCAGTGTGGTCCATGAGGCAGCACATTTTCCAATTTTAAAAAAAATATTAAATTATATGCAATCCTCAAAAAAAAAATAAGGAGAAACAGCACCGCTTGTTCTGAACTTTGAAAATGCCTGATTCAATGTCGTTTTTAGCCGCTGGATTTTAAAGGAACCCTCCCACCGACAAGGACTGAGTGCCCAGGAGCTGAGCCCTTGGAGGTTTTCATTTCTCTCCATCTGAAAATGCATGCAAAAATCACACATTTGTACGTGCAGACCTAAGACAAGTTATGTAAATGGAATGTTTAAGAAGCCCAAAACTCCTTTAAAACAGTGACCAAGCCCCTGATGGGTTATGGAGAATGGATCAGATGTCATGTGATGTTTGCCCCCCTGGCTCCCTAATGTCCGATGACTTGTACTAAAGGACTTACACCCCTGAAGAGGACTACATAGATGGAAGAAGTCGAGCTGACTTCCCAGCATCGATTTTCTTGTAAGTGTACTCTGGGCTGCAAATGGTTGTTTCTTTTCGGTTATATATTATGTGGAAGAAACTGGTAGGAGATTGTTTTAAAAAATGCTAAAATAACCAATTAAAAAGTTGCTAAAGCTGGCATACTCTTCCATTACTCTGTTTTATGGGTATTTTCTTCTCTCTGTCTCTCAAACAACATTGTGAGACAACCCTGCACTTGAGGCCAGAAAACACGCAAATATCAATTTCCCCTGATTTCTTTGTTAATCTGACAGTATCAAAGAGAAAACGGCACAGAGAAGACTGTCACTTCCACCCTAACTGTTAGAACCAAGTGAGAAAACAGGCCCAGTCAGCTCCTTTGCCTCGGATTCTCCCAGTGAGACATTCCTAGGTGCCCACTGAGCTGACTACAGAAGAAGGCAAGGTGTCCCCATGAGGGGTCCTTAATCCCTGATGAGGGGCCAGGAGCATTACCAGAATCTCCGCAGAGGACATCTCAGCCAGCAGAGCTCTGAAGAGCCAGACGGCTACCTGAGAGAGCCACCGGTCTGCCCAGGGAACACCTACAGAAAATACGAGGACCTGTGCATTGTCAGTCTAGATGAGAACCTTCTATTTCCCGTCTGTGGCAAGGCATTAGAGAAACCCAGAAGCAAGATAAGAAATGAATTTTCGTAGAACTGAGTATAAAGTTGAGGTCGCCCGAATGAAAGGCGAAGGGAGAGACATGCCACCTGTCTCTGCTGGGGGTCATTCATTCTTCTGTTTCTTCAGCAAATGTTCAAGAAGCACCTGCCAGCTTCGGGCTCTGATCAAGCCATGGGGCGTGCAAAGGTTCCCTGAAGGGGCTTCTACTGTGTTCCTTAAAGGGAGCCCCCGTCATTGTTGAGGGACAAACAATTCACACTTGTCTAGATGCTACAGTCATTCTTTCTCTCAGGGCTGCCGTGTCCCTCCCTCGAATGGAACCAAAAACATTCGGAATACTGTTTTGCCCACTGACTCATTCAAATTTAGTTCCCCAAAGCCGTTTAAACCCATCCACTTTCCCCAAGTAGAGGGAAGTTAGTTTTTGAGCAACTGCCCATGGTATTAGAAATAGGAACTGGGATATTAGAAATAGCCCCTTGAATGCATAAAAAGACACTTAATGGCAAGTCTTATCACCTTCCCACAAATGAGGAAACTGAGGCTCGCCAATGCTAAACTTTGTACACTCTGCCACTGAGTTGAAGCCAATTTTGAGTCTAAGTTGCATGAGAATTTCATCAAGCTAATCTCTGAAGCTGGAAGTGTAAGGCATGTCTGTTCTCACGTCATTTCAAATGCCACGTCTTACAGTGGTGGGCAGCACGGCACGGCCACCATTTCCTTACTGTCGGTGAAATGGCCAAGCATTCTCCTCTTATTTTCTCATAAGAATTAATTTTACATCAACTGTCTGAAACTAATAACTTCTTTATTTAGAGATGTCATGAATGATGTGGTTTCTGCCCCCATGACCCTAGTCTCTGGGAAGAATTTCAATTCTCAAGTTAATGCCTCAGATCCTGGCTGTGTGCGGTATTCTGCCGTGTCAAAGATTGGGTTTCTTCTAATTGGGCATTTCTCCAGAAAGAACTCGATTAGGACGAGAACATCACCCAAACCGTTTCCAGCTCCTCATACATCCCACGTTCGCACAACTCTACAAAATGCTGCCAACGCTTGCCAGAACCTCAGAATAACTGAGAATACCTGAGCGCTAACCGGAGGACACAAAAGGCCTCAGCCGTTTAATTACCAAACTCCAGGAAACCATGAATGAAACTTTGGAAGTGGGGCCAACGCTACCAACACAGGAAGTTCCCTGCTAGGCATTGATGGGTGGAGCAGGCGGTGACATCACAGCTTTGTTTAACCACAAAGCTGCTAAGAACTTATTCCCAAAGTGATCGCCCTTTGCCTGAGGACCTTGGGGGTCATCAGACTGGAGGAACCAACTGTGGAAGTGTTCAGTTGTACACAGTGAGTGGTTTGGCTGAGGGAATCTAGTGTCAGTCGTGTGACCCACGTGCCCAGTTGTGTACACCTGCAGTAGTGACTGGGAGGCCACGTTCACTTTGCTCCCCAAACCTCGGTATTGCTTTTGATCGGCCCAATGAAGCTAAGATTCTTGTCCTCTGAGCAGTATGTTTGCACAGAAGTCCTTGTTTACAAAGTGGGCTCTGTAACCCCCAGTGCACTCCCCAGAACCATATTTCATACAGGTTAATCCTGACTAGAAGGGCTGCTGATGGAAGAAACAAGCGGCACTAGAAACCCCTGCATTTCAGAGCCAACCCTTAAAATCTCCGCCAGAAGGACTGCAGCCAGTTTCCCTCTCCACTGCCCCTAACCAGCTCCTGCCACAAGGACACCCGTGCAATGCACCACGCCACACTGAGCCACCAAGGTCCTATATCCCTTTAGACAGATAAACAATCACACTATGAATTAAGACTTATGAATTAGAGAAACACTCAGCTCTTCTTGAAGCATTTTAAGGTGACATTATGCTCTTATACACCTTTTATTCCTGGCTAGTTGGCAGAAGACACATCCTCTGGGATATTTCAAATTCATGCACAAAGGCCACTAGCTATCTAACTATTGGCACTTTCGTCAGTAAGGGTGAGTGAATTTACCTCAAATAGGTGTCAGCTTTGCCAGTTTTTGAGGAGTTATTCATAGGAACAGAGTATCTGGAGCCTGCATTGTATCAGGCATGTAATCTGGTATTGGGTGTTGGGTTTTCATTACTTATTTTTCAGTTACTTAAAGAGGTTTCGTGTGGGGAGTCCTTCTGTATTGTGTTGCTCTTATTGGTTAATAAATAAAGAAGCTGCTTTTGGCCAATGGCTTAGCAGAATAGAGGTAGGCGGGAAAAACTAAACTGAATGCTGGGAGAAAGAAGGCAGCGTGAGGAAGAAGTCATGGAGCCACCAGAGGGGAAAGACTCCAGCCGGAACCTTGCCAGTAGGTCACGAGCCTCGTAGTAAAATATAAAATAATAGAAATGGGTTAATTTAAGATGTAAGACCTAAAAAGAAGCTAGAGCTAATAGGCCAAGCAGTGACCTAATTAATACAGTTTCTGAGTGATTATTTCGGGAGTCTGGGCGGCTGGAAAACGAACAAGTGGCCTCCCGCAACAGAGGTTCTTTCTCCTCTCACATGTTTGTCTTCAGCTGATCTGTCTCCATCAGTTTGAGGGATATTTGATGGATCTTCCACCTTCTCTCCTACTGATAAGGAACTCATCCTGGGTCCAAGTGCAAGCGGCATTTCAGCCTCCACCGAGGTGTTAACCGGATTAGTGTTCTCTCTTTTTCCTACCCTGACTGTGCTGAGCGCTGTCTCTCTAAACCGGCCAGTCCTCCTCTTGTCTCTATTCTCGGCAGCCACAGCATGCAAGTTTATGTGGTTTTCAGTCCTCAGCAGAATCCTCTCTCTGCTCCCCTCCTAGAGCAGCAAAAATCTCTGGGCTTTCCCCTCTGAGATCCTGAGATCTTTGAATGTCTGTCTCAGGTGCTTACCGGGAGCCCCCACAATCAGAACATGACCACACTTGCTTTGAATGTGACTGTCTTATGCACACTTGCCTGGGGTCTTCTGACTGCTTGCAGCCCCCATGCATTGCCTACTGCAGCCCCCATGCATTGCCTACTGCAGCCCCCATGCATCACCTGCTGCAGTCCGACGCACAGACGCTCACATGCCATTTTCAGCTCTGCAGGCTCCTCCTTCGCAAACCCTGGCCTGTTTACTTTTAGTGAGCATTTTAACGCTGATAACTTGGTTCAGGCAGTAGGAGCCATTTATTCCTAAATGACCAATATGAGGACAGTTCTGAAGACTAGCCTTACAAAGTAGCAGGTCTCCTTTTAAACACTAAGTCTTTCCGAGTAGACGGTAACAGAGAAACCATTGATGATTACGGTTTGCGTGTTGCAGTGTACAATGAGCAGGCTGGCTGTCCTAGGAACAGTCATCGGGCCAAACCCAAGACAAGGTAGGAAGGGCGGAATTGGCAACACCTCCCAAGCCACGCTAGGATGGCACAACACCTCTCTTTTTCCAGATCTGTAAGATGGCCAACTTATTCCAGCGTTGTCGAAGACCATGTGTCTTCCCCACTGCTGTGATGTTGCTAGAGACCCGCACAGTCTGAGCTGTTTATCTCGGGCTACGATGAGGTTGAAAGCAAAACGATTTTATTTCCTTTCTAGAGGAAGCTTTCTGGGGACCAAACGAGCCATGTCCCAGCTGTGACTTACCCGGGAGAATGTGTGACTGAGTCCCGATAGTTTAACACATGCCAGTTTCTCTGCCTAAAGCCTCAGAGTTGCCTTTTCCTGAAGGAGGTTCCTACAAGGACCTGGGCTTCTCTTCATCTCAATTAGGGGTAATTTGTACTCAGAGTTGGGAAAGAGGCATGCCACAACCCTGACCAACCCTTATCAGCATTCCCATTTCAGAGGCAGAATAAAGGAGGCAGAAAGCCAAGTGGGTGCTCACGGTCATAGATAAAGTGTATCTTTACATCATAGTGTTTCCATGGAGCCCAGAAAGGCGGGGACAATGGTGTGTTCCCACAGTGTCATGAGCAGAAGGACAGGACACAGACAAATCTTGGTGGAGCAGCCTCACACCAAAGAAAGATAACGTACAACAGCCTGATTTAGGCCGCGTTTATTCACAGAACAACCACTAGATTATCTAATACATTGTTTACGAAGGAAGTACTCTGCAAGCACCATTGTCTCATGTATCCCACGGGAAAACACCAAGAACTATTAAATCAATCTTTTAGGATCTTCCCAGGTAAGAGAAGCAAGGCATTTTACCAGCACTGACTAAGCGCACAGCATCCTGGTGCCTGGTATCATTCCTAGGGCACAGTAGATGATCAAGAGACATTTGTCAAATCAATGGCTATCCTACCACACCTGAAATCACGCTATGCCTGGGACGCTGTGTGCTTTGAAGGTTTTATTTTATTTTATTTTATTTGGTTTTTCGAGACAGGGTTTTCTCTGTGGCTTTGGAGCCTGTCCTGGAACTAGCTCTTGTAGACCAGGCTGGTCTCGAACTCACAAAGATCCGCCTGCCTCTGCCTCCCAAGTACTAGGATTAAAGGCTTGCGCTGCCACCACCCGGCGCTTTGAAGGTTTTACAGACAGGTTTTAGGAAGGTAAGTCTTGAACTGAATTTTAGAGGAAGTTAAAACATCATCTTAACCTTTCATCTTTAAGTAATGTGTGACTTTTAGAAAGTGGAAATACAGGAAGAGAATCCCCAAAGGCCTTTTACCCAGCTTCAAGTGTTAACATCTAATGCGATCTTGGCAGAACCAGGAAGCTAAGATATTGGGTTTTATTATTCATCCTCAGATTTCATTCAGCATTTCCCATTTGTCCCATTCCTGGCCGTGTTCTTCTGGGGGACTCAATTCAAGATCACATGTGGCCTTCATGGGTCACTGTGCCTACCCGCTTCTAATCTGAATCTGTCTTGCCCTTTGTGACCCGGGTAGAGGGTTGGTTGTTTTGTCGAGTGCCCCTCAAATTCATGTTTGTCTGGCATGCCCTCTTGAATAAATTTAGGGGAAAAATTTTATTGCAAGAATTACCGTGGGATGGATATGATGTTGTCTTTGTACTCTATGCTGCGCTGGGAATGACACTGGCTTTGATCTCTTGGCTGTGGTGGTACCGGACAGGTTTCCCCACTAAAGTGTAACTCCTTTTCCTGTATAATTAATAAGTTTCTTATGAGGTTGGACGTGGCAGTTGTGCAAGGATCTTCTTCCTCATTAGACTTCTGCCCACTAATTTTACCCATCGCCCATGCTTCTCACGTATAATTATTTACTGTGGTGCTTGCCAAACGGCAATTCTCCATCCCAGTCTTTCTTCCCTACATCGATTAGTTGGAATTGTGCTATAAAGGAGTGCATTCTCTCCCCCTAGTTATATATTTATTGAAGTTTTTTTTAAATAAAGGATGGAGTTCTCATGATGGCAAATATCAAGCCACTAACTCCTGGGGAGGGGAGCGGACCCTGTGAGATGGACCAGCCGGACCATTTAGGTGGAACACAGGGCAGAAGCGAGGGCTGTGATCAGAGCTCTTATTTTTCCGGGGGTAGAAGATGGAAGTCTTTTAATGGCTCCTGAAGGCAGAAACACAACCACAAAGGGGTGCTCCAAACGGGCATACGGGGTATGATTGACGGCCAAAGTGGAGCAATGAGCACAAGGCGGGTGGAGATGCGGGGAGTGGAAGACAAATTAACTCCTAAAAGGAACGAGCGCCCTTCTGACCTGAATGTTACTCTGTAGGAACTGGGTGGTGCAAAATACTGAGGGTTTTGCAGAAAGCTCAGGAAAGCTCCCTGAAGAGAGGTTAGTCAGCAGAGCATCCAAGCCTTCTAAGATACCTCGGAACTCGGATCTTAGCAAAGAATGTGGGAGGGCAAAATCTTCCTAAAATCAACCAGTCTTGGGGGACATTGACCTTTTATTGCTCTCTCTGTCTCTGTCTTTGTCTCCCTCCCCCTCCTTTCCTCCTTCCCTCTCTCCCACCCTTTCCCTCCCTCTCTCTCTCTCTCTCCCCCCATGTCTGTGTGTGCATGTGTGTGTGTGTGCGTGTGTATGTGTGTGTGTGTGTGTGTCCATGTCCGGAAGTTAACCTTGAATGTCATTACTTGTTTTTCAGACAGGGTCTTTCACTGGAATTTTGGGCTAGGCTGGCTGGCCAGTGAACCCCAGGAGTCCTCCTGAGGTCTAGGATTACACGGATTCATCATACCCAGCTTTTCACATGGGTCCTGGGGATCGAACTCAGGTCCTCACCTTTGGCCGCAAGCATTCTACCCACTAAGTTATCTCCTTATCCCTGGTTATTTCCTGATGTTATCTCAGCCAGAGTGGCCTATAGCCGCAGGATGGCAAGCACTCATGGGGTGGCTAGCGATTAGATGGACCATCTGCACTGCTGTCAAGGAAGGCACAGTGGTCCTCGCCCCTGCTCCCTCGTGGGTGTGCGTGGAGATCTGCTGCATGCACTCTCCTCCTGTCGGTGAGTGTGATGAAGGAGAGCGTGTCAGGTGATATCCAGCCTGCTCCAGTTCATCTCCCAAGAAGTAGCTTCTCCCAGGGTCTTGGCTGAAGGCACCATAGATTCCCCATTCAAACACTGGCCAATCAGGGGTCGGGGTGGGGGGACGACAAACCAAAACAACCTTGGCTGTCTCAAGACCTTGCCATGGCACCGGAATATTAGCCTGTCCATCTGGAGCAGGGTGGCAAAGCCTTTTGACAGGCAGGATGGCCTGGGGTAGCATTGCTATCTTTTCTCTAATCTGTAGCTGAGTGTTGTCTCTAACGGAGAGGCAGTATGTGGTGTGGCAACAGTAGAGAAGCTTCAGGGGGAAAAAAACGTGTGTGGAAAGTCTCCCAGACTTCCCTCTGGGAACACAGAACTCCAGGCTGCTTTCCTCTGTGGATGGGACGTTGCCTAGACCTGCTGCAGCAGGGAGAAGTATCTTCCGAACCAGCAGAAAGAGTCCCCACATTGTCCAGTGATGGAGTCTGTGTCCTCCTGCGGAGCACGGAGCTATGGGGAGTAACAAGGGTTGAGTCAGCTCTATCTGCATTCCAACCGCAGTGCCACCGAAGCCCTCTGTGACTTCAGGTAAGTCATCTTTGTTCTAAACTGAAATGGCACTTGGGTAGCTTTCCGTGCACACTGTCTGTGACTAGCATCCCTAGGGAACTGGACGTCCCTTGTCATCCCTGCGAAGTTTCATAGCTTATAGCTCGCAATCAGGTGCTTCCCTCATCATCACCCATGTTCCCTTCCTATGCCGCCACTACCGTCTTCAACTCTGTCGTGTGTAAGGAAGTGAACACTGTCTTCTAATAAGACTAGAGAGCCTTGCACATCATTGAGTAAGGATTATCAATACGTCATCCAGCAAAAGTTCATAATATGGTATTTAAGTATCGGTGAATGAAAACTAAAAGCAGAACTCAGCTAACCAAAAGCTAGGCAAGCGAAACTGCGCTCCGCTGTTGGTCCCTCCCACTCATTTGACCCTTGCAGGCCTGACACATGGCTGTGTCTGGGAGAATCATCCGGGAGAGCCACACTTCAAGATGGAATGTGTGCCTTTCTTTTTTACAAGTGTGATTTAGTTTCAATTATTTGGGATAATTCTTAATAGCATATATTATCCAAATAATGATGCCCTAGAATGATGAGCCCTTACTGTAGATCACTGTTATTAAGTCTTAATGAGCAACGGGGCCTGGCTGCCAAAGTTTTTATAAGAATTACGGGTTATGGGGCTAAAAGCAAGGTGCGGCAGGGCTGCGGAGTGCATGGCAAATGCAGAAGACTCTAGAATATGTGGGTGCTAGGTCTCGAGACAGAAGTTTGGGGATTGAATGCATTAAGGGCACCAGGTGCCAATAATCTCATGGGATTTCTCTGGAAGAAAAATTGTATTAATGAGTCATTGTGATTTCTTTACACTGAGGGTGAGAGGTTTGCATAGATTTTTAAGGTAATTCATATGTATGTGCATGAGCCTGAGCGTGTTTATGTGCACCGTGTGTGTGCCAGCACCCTTGGAGGACAGAAGAGGGTGTTGGGCTCCCTGGCACTGGAGTTAAGAGGCAGTTGTGAGCCACCACGTGGGTGCTGGGACTGAACCCAGGTCCTTCTGTACGGGGGCATCAGCTTCTCTCAGCTGCTAAGCCACCACTCCAGCCCCGGAGATTTCCACCTAACCCGATCACATTCCCAACTGGGATGAATGTGCCTGTT
>JAQHUG010000028.1:8578742-8618333 GCA_028555095.1 Dicrostonyx torquatus
ATGATTAGTTCTTTGACCTAGCAGTTTAGTTCTGAAAGTCTCAACGAAGGACGACTAAGTTGACTCAACATCTCTGCTGCCCATTTTCTGGGGCTTTTCTGTTCATTTGTTTGTTGTTGTTAATTATGGCGTGTGTTTCTTGTGAAGCAAGGTTTTCTAGATCGAGACCTTTATCTTAGACAACTACACATTTAAAAATACATCTCCAAAAACATCCCATGAAGAGACCAACTGAAAGACTTCATTTTCACCAAAGGAATATGGAGCAAATTATAAATTTTTCTTTGAGTTAAGGAAGGCATATTATTTTTGTCCTTTGCTTAATTAGAAGTGGCTGGGTGCATTTCATCTGTTTTCTTTCTCTAAAAGTTGCCACAGGATGTTAAAAGCGGATGTAGAAGGATTGCTTCCCCAAGTTAAGATTTGGGGAGGCAGTTATGATACCTTAATGTTTACTTCTTTTAAATTTAGGTTCCTGTGTTGTTGTACTCTAAATGCTCACATGGAATAGCTCATGAATGAGAGTCCCCAATGCTTCTTAACAATTTCTCTCAACTGAGGAAGTCTCGGTTTTCAGTTTTTGTCTGTGAAGAAACAAGTTACGCGAGACAGCGAGAAGGCACGGGGTAAAGGTGCATGTAACGCAAGCCTCGTGACCTGCGGTGAGCGCCAGAATCCATGCAACAGAGCAGAAGAACTGAGTCCCCAGAAGGTGTCCCCTGACCTCCACACCTGCACTATGGCCTGTGTTCACCATGCTCCCATTAAATAAATAAATAAATGGTAAAATGTCTAAAAAATAAATTAGGCATAACTTGTTTTTCCCTTTATATGCTATATTACAGTCTGTTACATATTTTCCATAAATACCTAAAAGCTACTCCAGGCTGTTCTTGGTATTGACCTCTGTTTTTAATGAACAAGTCATATATATATATATATATACATATATATATTATATGGGGTATACTATAGTGTGGTGCTTCAATATACATATAAGATATATAATAATCAAATCAGAAGAGTTAGCATTTCCCTCTCTTTGCAGCCTTCAAGTTCCTTCCCCCCCACCCCCCAGGGCTTCTCAATTACAGTGTAGTCTTTTTTAAACTACAAACACCCTACTATCCTACTGAACACAAGAGCTTACTCCTCGGTGTATTTGGGGATTCGTCTTCCAGTTTCTCTCTCTCCTTGCAGCCCTCTATCGTGCTGAGCCTACAGTGAGAATCAGTGCAGCCCCACCTTCTCCGAGATCAGCTCTTTAGCCTCCACACACGAGACGGACCATGCAGCGCCTGTTGGCGTTCGTGCTTCATTTCTGCAGTCCGCAGGCTGCAGGGAGACGCGGGGAAAGACAGTTGCTGTGATGGCCAACTCGTCTCTAAGCCTTTCCTGAGTCACACCTGTCTTTTTGTCCAAGCCACAGTCAAATGGGACATGGAGGAAAGATTTCCAGAGCGGGCCCTTTGGCAGAACAGGAAAAGCCCCCAGTGTTTGGAATGAGTCACAGGGTGGTGCTCTGCGTGGTTACACAGCAGAGTGCTCTCGCTGATGGCTCCTGTGTGGTGTCATACAGCCTCAGGTCAGTGGAATTCCACAGAATTCAAGCAGGTTCCTAAAACCAACAATAGCTCTTCGGGAGACAATTATCAATGAGAATTGTGAAACCTCTTGTTTTCCAGAAAAGACTCATCAGGGGAATTTTAAAACTTTCCTCTCTGACGGTGCTTAGAGAAGGCGGCTGTCGCTTGTGTTACCTGTCTGTGTCCTCTATCTGGATGGGTCCATGTCCCATTTGACTGTGGCTTGGACAAAAAGACAGGTGTGACTCAGGAAAGGCTTAGAGATGAGTTGGCCATCACAGAATCCTGGATGGAGGCTTGCCGAGAGATTCTGCACTGTAACTCTGCCCTCGAGTGCCTGGTAGGTAGAGGGTGGGGACTGGAATAAGTTTGCGTATAATAATTTTCCATTCACTCACTGTCTGAGGTACGGTTCCCACAGTCAGTCGGTTTGCTTGTTTGGGTCATTGCAGAGCTGACTGTCACCTGCTTGACATATTAATTGTTTACAAAACAATTAGGTTTTATAAACAACAAAAGCAAAGGGAATGATCTAGATTCCAGAGGACGGGTAGTAAGCTCGAGTCACCAGTAGGTCAGGAAAAGGAGTGTGATTGCAGGCTTGGTTATCACACATGGTGGATGGCTCTCCATTTCTTCTGATTTGAATTATCTAATGTTCTAGAAAGATCTCGTCACTGAGTGCAGTCTGTGCTGGATGCTGGGCCCAAGTGGCACGATCAGTTGGCATCTCTTCACAGACTTTTACCTTCCTAACATTCCACCAGAAGCCCAGATTACCGAGCACCCGATACCCAGTTACATCAGATGCTAATGAAGTACTGAACGCCTGTCTATCAGTGGATTCATATGGTTCTAGGGAGAAGATGCAATACTCATAATATAAACATCAGTAATGTATTATATTGCTTTGATGGCAATGTAAGCTTTGCTACAAAATTTCAATCAGGAAGTTTCTTTTCCTAGGAAAATCAGAAGCTCTTTGGGAATATTTTAGAAATAATTAAGATTCATTCTTTGCTGGTTGTGGTGGCATATGCCAGCCCGTGGGAGGCTCTGACAGGCAGACCCCTGAGTTTGTGGACAGCCTGGTCTAGGACCACCAGGGCTGCACAGAGAAGCTCTGCCTCGAACATATGTCTCAGTGGTTCAGAGTTTCTGATGCTCTGTCATGAAGACCAGAGTTTGGACTCCAGGCCCCATGCCAGGTGTCTCACAAATGCCTATACCCCCAGGTTCAAGAGATCCCATTCTCTTCCCTGGCCCCCATGGGCATATGTGTGTGCACGTGTGAGGGCACACACATGCACACACACACAATTAAAATCAGAGTTCATGTTCTCTTCTCAGACCCTGCCACACAGTCTCTCCGGTGCTGGGGTCTGAATTCTGAAAGCTCCCACAAAGGTGTTGCCCACTGTAACCCTCTGCCACGGTCTTAGTAATTCTCACAACTCCTTCTCCCCCAACTTTAAAAACCTTCAGATAAAAAAGAATTCATTTATAATGCTTCAGAAAATTGAATTTGGACTATAAAGCTCTATCACACTTGTCTAACTTTGAATTTCTCCATGCCAAGCTTAGCAGCTGTCATTCTCCTGCTCTTGAGAGTGAGAATAACGCCATTCCTCCCTGAAATTATGTGGTCAGCGGATGAGCAAAGCAAGGATTTCATGTGGAAGAGTGCACAGATCAAGGGCAAGAGTTTGCTCGGTATAAAGGTCTATGAATGGTCTACAATGGTCTACAATGGTCTACAGTGGTCTACAATTGTCTACAGTGGTCTACAGTGGTCTACAATGGTCTACAATGGTCTTTGAAGTGATTTTACCAGAACCATGGCTCCATTGCTTACAGACACTACAGACTTAGATCTGGCATCTTAAACACAGCGAGGCTTGGTTTCCTAACCTGTGAAAGGAGCACATAATGCTATCTCCTAAATGATCATCATAAGATATTAAAATAATATGTTCAGAGTTCTCAGCAAAGTGTTTGGTATAATTTGTCACCGGTGTTCTGAGAATAATCGTAGACCAAGAACATATCAATTAGAAATAAGGCTGGCTTCCTGATGGAAAAAATGCTTTAATGAGTTTTGAAGGATAAATAATAATTGAATAGATGAGGAAGGAGGGGGAGCAATTAAGATAAGAAGTGTTGGGAAAGAGCAGTGTCAATGAAGTTAGGTAAGGACCTTAAAGATAAAAGGCCCCAGACGTGATGCTATCAAGAGTCTGGCTTAAAAGGAAGGAAGCTACAAGATAGAGACTCTGACATAGTGTATGGTCCTGTGTCTAAAAGTTTTATGTCTGTGGGAATGTCTTAGTGTTGAATTTGTTAATGGAGGAGGAGGGAGTTAACAAATGAAAATACATTTCAGGCTCTTAGAGCTTAGGGGTGGAGGAGGACCGTCTCTGCTGGAACCCATTCATATTTCCATGTAGGTAACAGGAAAGGCAGGTTCCATCAATGTTCTGGAGTGTAGAACAGTCCCAGAAGGTGAGGTCTAGAAACCATCAACGCTAGAAAGCTGTCTTGAGCACTGGATTAAACTGGCAGGGCTTTGAGCTACTTTACTTATTTTTCCAGACTTATAACCTGCCTTTCCTGATTTATTTGCATCAGTATAGAATGTAGGGGCTCCAGCAATTGGGGGACCTTTTATTACATGAGGGATGATCCAATTCGTTCTTTTTATAAACTGAACTCTCTTGCTTTGGGGTATCTGTTGCTAATCTCTCCTAAACACTTACTGCAAGTTTGTCAGTGTTCATTTTCCACCCTTAACAAAGCAATTTCAGCATTAGTGAAAGGTACCACAATTTTTGCTGGGTCTCTTTCAGCAATTTGATGAAATCTTAATTTTCCTTTCAGAATCAATTCAGAAACTGTTTCTATATAGTTCTTTAATTTTTTTTACTCTGTTGCTGTGGTTAAAAATATCCATTCTAAGATATTGTCTCGTCTCTGCATAAGAATTTCTTTGGGGAATGAGTAGAAGGCAGGATGGCTAGGAGAGAACCAAGTTCTGGATCCATGCATCCACATGTACATCCGTAGTTTCTTCTCCGCCAGAGCCAAGTCTCTCTCAGCCTCAGCTGATCATTTTCTTGGAGTATTTAAGCCCTTATCATCTTGTAAGTTTTGAAATCAATTACTGACTGCTTACGTTGTTAATCCAGTTGTGGGCCTTAGCCAGTTAATATCTCCCAGCAATTTTTGAAAAATCATTAAGAGCTCATAATTGGTCTCTCCTGATTTGTACTTTTTGTGGTTGAATTATTTTGTAAACCTATCCTATGGTCTAGGTAATTAATAGAATCTCCTTTTTGTGTTTATTTTTTTCAGGAGCAATTTGTAATCCCCAGCAAGGCAAAATTCTCTTTACTTCATTAAAATTGATTTACTTCATATAAGGTATCTTAATCTGAATCAGCTAATGATATATCATTCATATAATGATAAATTATAGGTTGGGGTAACTGATTATGAATTATTTCTAACCACTATTGTACAAAATATTGACACAAAGTGGGACTGTTCCAGTGGTGTCTTCTAACAGGTTAAGAATTATAAATGGGTTCCATGAAGGCAAACTTTTCTCTATCCTGTAATTGTAAAGGTGTAGTAAAAAAAAAAAACAGTCTTTTAAATCAATCACTCTAATAGATTATTGCTTAGGTAATAAAGAAGGCAAAGGGATTCCAGGCTGTGAAGTGTCCATTGGCTGGATCACCTTATTAATAGCTCTCAAATCTGTTACCGTTTTCCATTTTCCAGGAATCATTTTAATGACAAGTATAGGAGAATTCCAAGGACTGGTCAATTCTTCAAGAGGTTGAGCATTTAGCAGTTCCAGTACCAACTGTTCCAGTCAAAGGCCATTGTTCCACTCACGCAGGCTTGTCAGTTAACCATTTTGAAGGTAGGGCTGTTGGTGCCTTTGAAAGACCAATAACTGTTGTGTCCTGCTTATGAACACCTGAACTGTCAGTGACTATTCTTGATAATACATTTTAATAATTTTCTTAGAAATATAGTTTGTTTCTAAGATTGGAGGAGTTTTAATTCGTATTTTCCATTGCTGTAACAAATCATGTCCCCATAAATTCATAGCTATGTCAACCACATATGGTTTTAATTTTCCTATCTGTTCTTCTGACCTATACACTCAACCCATCTTGCAATTTGTTTTACCTGAGACAAAGCTCAAGATTGCTGTAGGTCCTCCATACTCCCTATGGCTAATTCTTGTCAACTGGTCACTGGCTCCACCCCAATCCAAGGTTAACTTTATTAACACATTCTCAGAGTTTCACAGTGAGATCAAATATTCCACCACATATGAGTCCAGTAAGGTGTACACCTATAGTGCCAGATACTTACACAACTGAGGCAGGAGAGTTTGAAACCAGCATACAAAGAGTCTTATTATGAACAAACGAACAACAAAAACTTCTCCTTCCAGATTAGAGGCCTTGTAAGCAAGTGATAACGGTAAACTAGAGGGGACAAATCAGGCATGATGGCACATGTCTGACATACACTACCAGGATCTTGGGAAGTTGAGGCAGGAAGATTAAGGGTTCCAGGACAGCCTAGGCTATGAAGGGAGATGTTGGGATGGGGGAGAAAGGGGAGGAGGAATGACGTCACTGAAACTGGCTCTTTTCAGTCTCAAGGTACATCAGGCCAACCAGTCCTTAGGAAATCAGCTGAGGACTTCACAACTGGGAGCAGAATTCGCTCCACACAAAAAGAAAAGTATGCTATGCAAAACCAACTTTTTGAGAGTGGATATAAATTTATCATGGAGATTTATAAATGAATATTACTCATTAAAAGCAATATGAAACCAAGAAGCAAAATCATTCAAGTATTAAGCTCTTGCCTAGCATGCCTAAAGCCATGAATTGAATCTCTAACCCAGACGAGAGAGGGTAGAGTAGCAGAAGCAATTGCAAGGCAGTAGAATATATAAAGAGAGAGAGACAAGAGTGAAACTGGGAGTAAAAACGAGTTAATGAGATAAATATGTATTAAATCACATGCGGGATTAAACCAAGTAGTTGGCCGAAGAATTTAGCACCAAGATGAGGAGATGCAAACACAATGAAGATACATATTCAGTCCAGACTGAGATGTCTCAATACAGGCGTAACCGAAGTGAGAAAAGTAGACGATGCTGTCTAGAAGAGCCAGACAACAATATCCAAAAGAGCAAAGCTTGGAGCGTGCTCCAGTGCTTATGAAGCACATGACTGCGAAGTTGGGAAAATAATGTTAAATAGAGCCAGATAACGAAGAAGTCATGTGTTAAAATACCATAGACTGACAGCAGTAAATCATCAAAGGTAAGAATTATAAAAGCTGGGGCTGGGAAGACAAGCCCGTGGTTCAGAGTACACAATGCTCTTGTAGAGGACCCGGGTTCAGTTCCTGGCACCTACCCCAGGAAGCTTACAATTACCTCTAATTCCGTTTTCATGGGATCTGACACCCTCTCCTGATCTCCACGGGCCACAGGCATGCATGCACGTATGCAGACACTCACACATACACATACATCTTACTAAAAAGTATTTCCTAAAGCTAGCATGAAAGAAAAAAACATAAAAAAGGATGTAGAAATGATTGTGGACTTTCCATCATGAATAGATACCAGGAGGCAAGAGAGTCGTGTGTTTTAAATGACAAAGGAAAGTAACTGTGAGACCTGTGTCAGTCTGGTCTAAACAGGGGGTTCCAGCCAGGGCTGCATGGTAAGACCCTGCCTCAAACAACAGCAAAACCACAGAAGGCAAGCAAGACACAAAAGCAACACCTGTCAATTCACCCCACTGGACGGCTCTCATCCTGCCGTGAACCCTGTAATTCAGGAGATGGTAATGATGTCATCCAATGTCCCATATGCATTAGAACCTTCCTGCTGCGGGTTTCCAGGTGGAAGTGTCTAAAGGAGGGCTGTTCAACATACAGCAATTGGAGTTTGTGGCTCTGAACACCTATGAAGTTGAGCAACTGAGAGCAAAGACGAATAACTTCGGCCTCCAGAACTGGAAGGGGAACTCTCCAAGACGAAATAATTAATGATTTTTCAGAGAGGCGCATTGCGAGAGCACCCAGATATTGCAGAACGTTCCGTCTGTGCTCTCTCCTTGCCTTCGCTAGAACATTCTCTAGGCTCCAACAAAAACAGAAGGAGTGAATAGACCCAATGTCGCGTCTGATACCGAGTTCTGACTCAGTCCCATTGTTCCAGATAATACATGGCACAAGAGTGTCAGACATAGGCCACTAATCGTCTGTTCTGTGGATTGTGCTCTATAAAAAGCGGTGTAACCTCAATGGGCGTTATATCATTCTTAATGTAGTTAATTCTCAGTGAGATGAATTGTTATTATCATTGGTGATACATACTCAACATGTATATATTGCCTATTAAAAACACAGGAAATTAAACCAAAGCTTTTTTTTTTTTTATTAAGCAAATAAGATGCCCAACATCACCAGCCCCTGGGCGAAAACATTAAAACCAAGTGAGTTGCTGCCATGCATTCATTAGAATGACTGAAAGCGAAAAGACTGGCAAGGCCGAAGCTAGTGGGAGTCTGGAGAGTGGATGTTCTTATCAATGTGTGAAAGAGCAAAGGCGTGTTCTACAGTTTCAGAGAGTAGAGGTTCAAAACCAAGATGGGAGTGGAGCCCTTGGTCTGGAGGTTTCCTTCCGCTCCCTGTGACCCCAGCGTTCCTCATCCTATGACCGTGTCTCCATCTTGGCCTCTCTATGTGCCTCTCTCCTCTGTCTCTGCCTCGCTTATAAAGATAGCGATGGCCTTTAGAGTCTACCCATAAGTCAGGATAGTCCCCTTCTCGCCAGATCCTCAACCAACACAGCATTTATCATATTGAGAAATATTTAAGGTTCTAAATGTGGGCCTATCTTCAAGTCCACTACCCAACCTAGACTCAAAGACTGGTGAACTGGTAAACCATTTACTCTACATCCTAGACCGCAGGTGACCACTCAGGAGCCAACTCATTGATAAATGTAACAAGATGGCTGCCTTTCAAAGCCTCTTTTCTAGTGAAAGACGATGGACCCCAATGATTACAGACCATATTATTACATTCGATCCAGTTTGTTATAAGAATTTTCTGGATAACACTTGATAGTTAGTTGTTAAAGACTGGCAATTCAAGAAGCAGATAGACTTAAAAGGGGCACTAGGAGCCGGGCAGTGGTGGCACACACCTTTAATCCCAGCACTCGGGAGGCAGAGGCAGGCGGATCTTTGTGAGTTCGAGACCAGCCTGGTCTACAAGAGCTAGTTCCAGGACAGGCTCCAAAAGCCACAGAGAAACCCTGTCTCGAAAAACCAAAAAAAGGGGGGGGGGCACTAGGACATTTTCAATGGAGATGGGAATGCTACCCATCTTGACTATGTTAGGGTCATTTGACTATGTACATTTCAAAGCTTACCTACTAGATGTTCAAAATAAGTGAATTTCGTTTGCTATAACACATCAGGACAGCCTGATGGTTAATGTTGTTAACTTGACAGGGTCCAGAATCCCCTAGAAGATAAAGCTCTGGGCATCTCCGTTAGTAGGCTTTTAGATTGGGTTAGTGGGGGTGTAAAGACACTCATAATACTGGTAGCACTATCCCATGGACTGTGCAGAACCCAAAAGCAAAAGGGTCCCACACCAGCGTTCGTGGCTCTTGCTTTTCGCCTGTGAATGTAGTGTGACAATTGCGTGACCCTGCTTCCGTCGAGTCTTCCCTATGGGGACGGACTGCACTCTTGAACTGGG
The DNA here is from genome assembly GCA_028555095.1 of Dicrostonyx torquatus. Lineage (NCBI taxonomy): Eukaryota > Metazoa > Chordata > Mammalia > Rodentia > Cricetidae > Dicrostonyx > Dicrostonyx torquatus. The sequence goes on from JAQHUG010000028.1 coordinate 8,588,150, forward strand.
AGCCCAGGCAAACCTTCTGTCCTTAAGTTGCTCCTTTTAGCTATTTTGTCACACAATGGATAAATCAAATTCAGTAATGCATTTCATCAGCTACAACCTTTAAATTTTTTTTCTAATTCTTATAGCAGGCTCTGGATCACTTGATAAGCTGAGTCTCCCTCCCCATTGTTCTGTGATTAATAAAAATGAATTGAGAATTGCGTGTAAAAAGTATCTTTTAGAAGTGTTAACCTGGAGGAGGTAAAGATGCAACCTCTTTGGGTCATCCTAAATCCAGGATCATCAACACCAGATGTCCACACGTGCCCAACTCTGAGCCAAGTGAAATCAGTTGGTTACCTGAGTTACACCTGTACTTGAGGATTACACGAGTTCCTACCTAGTTGCTCAGAATTTTCCTTGGATCAGTCTCCAAAATGACAGTGATGAGGTGTTTTGTTTTGTTTTGTTTTGTTTTTGGCAATCAGTGACTGGAAGCATTTGCGGATTCCAGTGAGATTAAAGAACAGACAGTTCCAGATGGGGTGGGCTCTTTATTCTACTGCCAGATTGTCAAAACCCCTGAGGAGCCACCAAGAGACAGAAAGAAGCAGGTGGAATTGTTTATTTAAATAAATAAATAAACACAGTAGAAATCTCTACATGATGCATACATAATTGGTACATAATTGGTTTGGCTGGTTTTGGTTTTTCAAGACATGGTGGTGTCAATATAGTCCTGGCTATCCTGGAACGCTCTCTATAGACCAGGCTGGCCTCAAACTCAAAGAGATCTGCCTGCCCCTGCCTCCCGAGTGCTGGCATTAAAGGCGTGTGCCACCACCCTGCAGAAATACTATTTTTATATGAGATTGCCAACGTTGTTTGACAGGTGTGTCCTTAGATGACTTTCTGGAAAGATCCTGGAGACTGTCTAATCTGTGGCTGCCATGTTGATGGCTGCCCTCATGAGTGCATGTGGCTGCCATGTTGACGGCTACCCTCATGACTGTGACCGTCAAGTTGACGGCTACCCTCATGACTGTGACCATCAAGTTGACCGTTACCCTCATGACTGTGACCACCATGTTGATGGTTACCCTCATGACTGTGACCGTCATGTTGATGGTTGCCCTCATGACTGCGTGTGGCTGCCATGTTGACGGCTGCCCTCATGATTGTGACCGTCATGCTGACGGCTACCCTCATGACTGTGACCGCCATGTTGACGGCTACCCTCATGACTGTGACCGTCAAGTTGACGGCTACCCTCATGACTGTGACCGTCATGTTGACGGCTACCCTCATGACTGTGACCGTCATGTTGACAGCTACCCTCATGACTGTGACCTCCATGTTGATGGTTGCCCTCATGACTGCGTGTGGCTGCCATGTTGACGGCTGCCCTCATGACTGTGACCGTTAAGTTGACGGCTACCCTCATGACTGTGACCGTCATGCTGACGGCTACCCTCATGACTGTGACCGTCATGCTGACGGCTACCCTCATGATTGTGACCGTCATGTTGATAGTTGCCCTCATGACTGTGACCTTTTGTTGATGGTTGCCCTCATGGTATCACAGCCGTACAGCCGTGCAGCCCTGATGGCTGAGAACCATGAGATAGAATAGATGCTATTTTTTTAGGTTGGCTTATGGCTGCCCCTCCTTTCTCATCTCTTTCTTAGAGTACGTTCCTGGCTACAACAGAGAGGCTCAAGTGAGTTCCTCCCCCAACTGTATCTGTCCAATTGACACAGCAATCCTCTAATTTCTAGAATTCACTATGAATTTCAAGGCCTACATGCTTTGATTCTTTCACCCACATCAGTTTCTGGCCCTTGTCTGTCCCCACTTGGATCCATTCTTCATAGTGATGCTCTAAAATTGCTTTTCAGATAAAAAATCGCATCTGGACTGGAAGGTTGAAGTGCTTGTCAGCAAGCACAGAACTGGAATTTGGATCTCCAGATGCCACATAAATGCTTAGTTGGCATGGCAACCTCCCTGCAATTCCAGTGCCCCCGGAAGACAAGAATCCCCAGGGCAAAAATGGATAGTTCTGGGTTCAATTGAGAAACCTACTATCTCATTGAAAACTGTGGAAAGCAACAGGTAAGATGACATACCTTTTTGGGGCCTCCTTCTGTACATGTACTTAAGTGCGTGCGCACACACACACACACACACACACACAAGGCTGTAGGAAATGGGGCAAGACAGTTCAGAAGCCCACCTCCAGCTCACAGGTATAGAATGCCAGAGCGAGCCTCATGATCACGCCCACTTTGTGGGCGTATCTAATCTCTTTAAACTGTCTCCAAGTTTGTTTTGCCTACTCCGAGGCACTTACTTCATTCGTTCTTTACATGAGACCGTGAATTAACAGGAAGCAAAACCATAGTTCTAGAAGAGGCCATATTCAGTCCTGAGCAAGAGTTCATAATAAAGTAGGTATCACGTGGCCAGAATAGGGTGTGTCTAAAAAGCCTCTTTAAGGGCAGAGCACCCCCTTGCTGGTGCCACCTTGTCACTTGTGGAAGACACTTTTCAGGGGAGTTAGGAGAAGCCCATGCTTGGCCCTTGGGCTCCCCGTGGGAACGCGCTAGCCATTGCTCTCCCCAAGGGCTGGGGCCGCGCCACCTCCCAGCCCGCGGGGGTGCGAAGTCCTGGCCTGTGATCGCGCGCCAGGGAGCAGGCGGGCTCCCGCGCAGGCCGGCCGAGGGCGGCGCCTGTGATCTGCAGCCAGGGCGCGCGCGGGACGTCCCCGGGGCCCCGCTGTGATCGCGCGCCAAGCGCACCCCCCCCCCCTGAGCCCGCGCGCGCGCGCTGCCTGCCCTGAGCTCCCGCTGAAAGTGTCCCCAGACTAAAGGGTCGGGGAAGCGGGTTCAAGCCGGCAAACGAGGTCTGGTGAGTTCTTCTGAAGCTTCGCACCTCACTCTTCACTATGAGGCACCCCCCCTCACCAAACCTTCTCTAATGCCCACTCGCTGCTGAGCAGGAGGACGTTTGGCCCCAAGCAATGAAAAGAGAGGCTCTTGGAGACGCTCGTCACGCGGCTCCGAAAGAAGCAAAGGAGATCGCAGCTCCTCTCGTGTCCAGTCAGAGGAAGTCCTGCCTGGCTTGGTATTGTGATTCTCGTAGTGATAATCAAACAGGTGTGAATAGTTTAGCATCAAAGAACCGTTTCTTTCTTGAACGGCTCCCTCTGCCGAGGGAAGGGAGACAAAAGCCTCTATTAGCATAGGGTGTGCAAAGCCACCTGTTCAAATAACTCTGCCAAAGAGAGCAAGCCAGCCTTGGAAAGAAAACCCCAAAGCAGAGCAAATACTGCCGTGAAGTTGACGGATTAAGCTCATCACGGTCGCAAACTGGGAGGAGGCGTTCTCCGTTTGTAATAAAAGTTGGCAGAGATTATTTTTAGCAGCCTGTTTGATTCCTTTCGATGAGGAGATAACACCTTTCACGGTCTTGTCAAAAATAAAAATATGAGAGAAAAACTCAGTCGGCCCTAACTAATCCAGCAAACGTTCCTGTTTGGAAATCCCGATTTCAGGTCATGGGTGAGCAGATAGGATTCTGCCCAGAGACAATGGCTCCGTACAGGCCAGGCTGTGTCTGCAATTGTTGTCATTGCTGCCTCCCATTCCAAGAAAACAAAACCACGATTTCATCAGCATCGATTTTTTAATATTTTTGAAATGTTATTTTACATTTGTTTTTGTGGCGCAAGAGGAGAGTGTGGGAAGGAGTGGGAGGCAGCTGAGAGAGGAGCCAAGAGAAACTTGACTTGGAGAGAGTGGGTGGGAGATCAAAGGATGACAATGGTGGCAGACAGGGTGGAGGACCAGCGCCCAGCACTGTGGGAAATAGCGCACACTGGCACAGGTAGGTATGCCAGCGAAGAAGGGGCTAGAACCGAGCTGGGACCCTGACAAGAGGCCTCTGCCCTGAAGCGTGCTCTTTAGAAGACCCCTGTCGGCTCTCCCCGGTCCCTGTTGGTTACCCTGGTGTGAACTCTCTGAGAACCTAAAGGACACACCCATCTAGGGAGGGCTTCGTCCTTCTGGCCACTGGCTATGCAAGTGTGACCCACAGACCATGAGCCTTACCTGGCAGCTTGCCCAGAGTTTGTGTTTTCCGCTCATCTGTCAAGGAGGTAGGGGTACATTCAAGGCCCAGAAGTAGTGGTCTAAATCACTCAGGGTGCAGAAACCTAAAAGGACTCTCCCAAAGGTGCCAGCCTTGTTCAGAAACCTGTGTGGGCCTCTTTCCCAGGTCCATCCTTGCAAGGGTACTGCATAAAGCAACACCCACTAGTGTGAGTAACCCAGGGTCTGAGCCATTGGTGAGGCTGGAAGAGATGGCCAGTCTTCCCCTGGGTCCTCTGGGCTGTCCTTTGAATACACAAAGCCCTCCTCTGCCAGGCCGTGGACTCTCACGTGCCTCCCCGTTTCAGAGTAAAATGCCAAGCCCAAGAATTTAAAATTTAAAAGGAATTGTAAAATGGAATCAGGACTTCCAGATAGTCATGACGGCGTACCAAGGTGGGTGTGTGGTTAACATGTACCGGCTTCAACATTTCATTAATTTCCTTTGTAGATATATCTATTTAGACACATGATTGATGGCTGCTAATCACATTCTTGCCCTGGGCTGGAAAATATTAGGGCTGGGCCCGGCAGGTAGCAGACACTTCCTACGGAGAAGGGAGAAGGCAGCTGAAGAAGCCATGCGTGTAGCATTCTCCGCATTCTTCGATGCCTAAATGCATCCTCTTGACTCAGTGGTCTAAAACTGCAAACTACATCTGTGGTTTTTTTTTGTTTTGTTTTGTTTTTTGTTTTTGTTTTAGGCTGAGATGTTGGTGACAGTTGCTTGCCCCAAAGAAGGATTAAGCTTCGCGACCAAACAGAATTGAACTTGTTCCACTAACGCTCAGTATGAAAGCCGTTCCTTTTTGCCCTCTCAACCAGCATTGATTATTCCTCCATTATGGTCCAGACACCATGTTTAGCCTGCCTCTGATGAGTGAGCCTGGCTGCCCTCAAATCTCCTTGGCCACTAAACCCAGGCAAACCTGTCTTTATCACGTAGGCCTGCTTCTCCAAACTTCCTTGTCTTCCACACGAGGAAATGCTTATCCAGATGCTCACCCAGTAAGGACTTGGGAGATAGCTTGGGTGAGTAGACAAGATGGGTAGGCGGCTAGTGTTTCAACTTGTGTATATGGCAGCATAAGATCCAGGCCAACTCAACTGCCTATGTCCTATCTATTAGTCTTGTTTAGGGCACTGGCAAGTTCCTTATTGTGACTTGATATTATGAAATGTTGTCATTGAATAGATTCATTGGTGATGCGTTACGTCCGGTCTCCCAAGGATAGGTCAAAACCACGCGCTGTCTGAAACCGTGTGTGCCTATCACTGCCTCTACCAGAAGGAAAGCACTTAAGTACACTCTCTCCCGCTGAAGTGTTGGCAACTTTATGCTTTTTATCTTCATGAGAATTGTCTCTTATTTTGAAAAGGAACTCGAGGGCCTAGGGAGATGGCTCAGCAATCAAGAGCACTTGCTGCTCCTCCACAGAACTGAACTTGATCCCTAGCACCCACATGGTGGCACACAGCCATCTGCAGCTCCAATCCTAGGGGACGATGCCCTCGTCTGGCCTCCGTGGGCATTGCACACATGTGGCACGCGTGCCAGCAAAATACTCATGCACACAAATGATAGAAACTTTTAAAGGAACTCAAGAACACAAGGCAGCAACATGAACGGCCAGTGACGGCTCCTTTAGCATCTGCATGGGATATAGTTTATGTCAAGTTCCCAAATCCCTTAAAACACAGTACATGGGCAGTTTCATGGTTTGCCAACTCAAAACTTAGCCCCTAAGAGAAGGCTCCCGGCGGGAATGAGATGAGCGAATTAATGTCCTTACTAGGCATGGCTGACTGGCACAGGGATCCTCTCAGAAGGCTGTTTCCATCCCAAAGGCCAGCAGTCAGGAAATCCTTTAAACTGGGCTCATAGTATTTTAAGTGGGAATAAAACTGAGAAAAAGAGAACGAGCCATGTTGTGATGATGAAGCAATCTTCCCCTGCCAGGGATGAAACAAAGGCCAAGGCGGTCAGGAGCTGGTACCGACAGGATCCACACAGAACCTGCGTGTCAGCTGCTTGCAAAGTCATCTTGGCTCGGGGAACAGCCAAGGTATTGCTGGAAACCTGTCCCCGGAAGAAACAAGCTTGCTTACTGTTCCAGCCTCAATTCCTCCTGACTTGACTCCCAAGTCTACCGTGAAGAAGGCAAAAGACAGCCATGGACACCGCCACGGGGTCAGCGCCAGCATTGCTGACCAGACAGCTATATAGACAAAGGCAAGGCAATGCCCCGTGGATGGAGAGCCGGAAGCAGGAGTTTCTCCTCCAGCTTTGCTGTGGTGCCCAGGATGTTGCTAACAAATTTGGCATCTCGCTAGCTAAATCTAAATGTCGATTTTCACCATAAAGGGAAGGGGACCAAAGCTAGACACAGAAACGCTCACAACTCCGATTTCACCATTATACAGGTCTACCCTACCCCATAAATATATTCATTTTAAAAATCACAGTGCTGGGCTCCTTATCTACTGCCCATGAGGCTCTTAGTGTGCTTCCTAGCATTGTAAATCTATAAATAAAAAGTAATAAATGAGAAAACAACAAAACCACATAATCATTTTTTCGAAAGACAGAGGTTAACTGAGGGTGAATATAATTGAAAATACATAATGTACATGTGTGAAAATGTCATATTGAAACCCATTATTATGCATAATTTAGTTGACAGCAATGACAACACTAAACGTTTTAAAGGGCCAAGTCTGTGGAAAGCCATCCTGTCGTCTTGCTGTGGTTGCCTTGAGGCTGGGGTGGCCCTGCTGACACAATCCTCACTGTGGCAGCCGAGTGGCTCCAGAACGACTTGAAAGCCCAAATCCCACCAATAGGAGTTGATTGGTTCAAGTTTTTGTTCGTCCCTTCCTTCGCTTGCCCCACACACGTGAATGAGAAGCTCGGCATTATTTTGGTCTTGGGAAACACCATTTTCCCAGGAAACCTTGCTTAACTATTTCTCTTTGCCTGATAACTGAGTTTGCCACACACAAGGCATGTGGCAACAAGTCTAGATGCACCGTGCAATTCAGAAGCCATTATTTGATCAATGACTGACAAGAAGTAGACCCTTAGTGTCGCTACTAAGGTGCTGTCCCAACACACAGTAGGCTGTGTTCACTCCCGATAACTCTTTAGCAATGCTTTTTTTTTTCCCCAAAGATTTCTTTCTAATCAATGTATGTTCACATGTTCCTATGTGGGTATATGCATGAGAGGGCAGGGCCCGCAGAGGCCAGAAGTGTGAACTGCATCGCCTGGGAGCAGTTGTACCTGGCGGGACGTTTGTGGTGGGAACTGAACTCAGGTCCTCTGCAGGAGCAGCACACGCGTGCTTTTACCGGCCGAGCCATTGCTCCAGCCCAGAGAGATCTGTCTTTATTACATTTATGGGCGCTCCGGAGCTAAGGCCCGTATGTGGGGTCAGAGCGCAACTGGGAGGGGATCTTTCCTCTCCTCCTATCTCCCACAACTTCGCCGGCACATCGTTGCTTTCTGTTTGATGTTTAGTTGGTTTTTGAGATAGGGTCTCACTGTGTACCCTTGGGTAGCTTAGAACTCACATTACTGCACTCAATCTCACAGACGTCTCCTTCTCTCTACTCCCCAGGTGCGACCACAGCAGCTCCGTTTGATGGTGGCGACTTTGCTGTAGTCCTGCCAAAAGACAGCCTAGTTTTGTTTTTTTATTTTTATTTTTTTAAGTGTTTTTTTTATTGCTGTGAAAAGACAGCATGCCCACAGCAACTCTTATAAAGAAAACATTTAATTGGGTGGCTCCCTTGTAGTTTCAGAGATTCAGTGCGGTGATACCTTGTTTGTATAAATAAAGCTTGCCTGAAGATCAGAGGGCGGAGCTAGTGGCTAGCTAACCATAGAGGTCTGGAGGTCTGTATAAACAGACAGGAAGTGACATGTCTGAGCAGAGAGAGGAAGTGATAAGGCAGGAGAAACAAGAACTGGGTCTGTTTCAGCTGGGAAGGTGAGCCGTGAGGTGGCTGTGGTTTTGTTCCTTTGGCTTTCTGGTCTCTCAGTACTTCCCCCAATATCTGACTCTGGGCTTTTATTATTAAGACCTATTAGAACTCGTGCTACGTGTCACTAACGGTCTTATAGAGTACTAACTAATTCTAGATAAAGGCTTCGTTCAGTTTTCTGCACTAAACTAGATTTCAGGCTTGAGTCTCCATCAGTTTTCTGCAATGAACCATGACCAGGACTAACAGCAAACTGTGAAGTCTCCAAAAGGAGATGGAGCCCCACAATGACCACTCCTCCAGGACGATGATAATGCCACTAAACTGACAGAAACACCACCTAGTGTTCAGCTCTGAACTACAAACTGCTCAGAATAATTTCAAGGCGACTGAGATGATCCAGCCTCAGAGACTGCGCTAGCCAGGACTTGAGACAAGCCCTGCACTTTCCCATTATGCGGAGACTGGATCACAAATGATACAGCTACCTCTCTCAGGATTTGACAATTAACTCAAAGTTTTTCTCTTCAGGATTCCTTAAAGATGCCATTGACCCCAGACAGCAGAAAGTAAATTTAAGAATATGACGCCCACATTCCGAAGAGGAAGGGTGGGTGGTTTTTGTCGTTCAATGAAGTTATGGACATCTGCCATTGCTTAGGGGGGGTTGGTTACAAGTTGTTATTGATTACGGTCAGGAAGAAAGTTGAACACAGGAATTACATTCAAAATTCTTGTTTTGAAAACAAAGGGGGGATATAGATGTGATAGGACGATATAAGGGTACATTATTGAATCTACCCTGAAAAAAAAGGGAAGACATAGAAATATGATTAAAACTTAGATTATTGAATCTACTTTTAAACCAAAAAAGCAACTACAAATTTTAAATATTTTATATTGACTTGGGTTTTTTTTGTATATTGATACAAAGTTGAGATTATTTTTGTTCTAACACACTGTACATACATTTTTAATCTTGCTCAAGATATGGTACCTATGTAAGTCATTTAATGATGTAATACAAATTTCAAATCCTTGAAAGTTACTATTACCAACTATTTAGGATAATAAAGAAATTCAGGTGAGCAATTAAGTATGTTTTCAAGGTCAAACAGATATATTTAGATAGACAGGTCATCTTCAAACACTTCAGAGATCAGCAGAATATGATAGTTAAGGTGTTTTAACAACATAGGTTCCTTTCTTTCTTTTCTTTTTTTTTTTTTTTTAGTAACAATGAGACATGTCTGTCCCTGGCAGCAACAATCTACTTCAGAGAAAATTATAGGCATCAAAGAAACTCCACATGGAGTTTACTTTCTTTGTGGCCAAGGTTAGCCACTGGGCAAGAAAATACTCTTGTGTCCACTGCCAACAGTTTACTGTACAATATGGACAAGAAGGACACGAAAAGAGGGCTGAACTTTGCCAAGGCAAGGTAGAACATCCTTCAGAATATCCTGCTTCACAGAAAAGTCTGTCAGAGATGCTAGGCCTATAGGCCAAAGATGGATGCCCCAACGTTGCAGAGGTACCTTTGGTGACTGTCCAGGAAGCCAGCTGTTTCTGACATTTCTTCTTCTTCTTCTTCTTCTTCTTCTTCTTCTTCTTCTTCTTCTTCTTCTTCTTCTTCTTCTTCTTCTTCTTCTTTTTGATTTTTCGAGACAGTGTTTCTCTGTAGCTTTGGAGCTGTTTCTGACATTTCTCACATTTTTTTTTTTTTTTTTTGGAATTCGCTTGCTTGTACTTCCTGCTTAGCCAGTTAATATTATTTTCTTTTCAGGTCTCTGATAGAGTTGAAGACTTTATAGTTATAGTTTTCCTTATTACCAGATTCAGAAAAGAAATTCACTAAAGAAATGTGAAGTATATAAGGTTGAGAAACATAAAAAGATAGTTTGGGTAATGCAAGTTAGAATAGAAAGTGAATTAGGTACAACTTTTGGACTAATCAAGATAGGTTAGATATGGAGTTTTTTTTATTTTTTTGAATTTGTCAATGGACTAGACATTGTTGATGTATTTATTATCTGTATATATTATATATAGTTATAGTTTTTTATATTAGTTATAACCATCCTTTTAAAATTTTTAGACAGAAAAGGGGAACTGTGCTGATATCTTGTTTGTACAAAAAAAAGCTTGCCTGACTGAAGATCAGAGGGAGGAGCTAGTGGCTAGCTAACCATAGAGGTCTGGAGGTCTGTACAGACAGACAGGAAGTGATATAGCTAGGCAGAGAGAGGAAGGTAGGAGGAGACAGGAACTCAGAGTCTTTTCACCTGGGAAGTTGAGAGGTAAGGTGGCTGTGGTTTTGCTCCTTCATCTCTCTGATCTCTCAGCATTTTCCCCAATATTTGGCTCTGGGCTTTTATTCTTAAGACCCATTAGAATTCATGCTACACTATTATCATCACGACAGGGAGCATGGGGGCATGCAGGCAGATGTGGGGCTGGAGGAACAGCTGAGAGTCCCACATCTTGTAGGCAACAGAAAGTCAATGGACTGCCACACTCAGGGAAGCTTGAGCAAAAGTGACCTCAAAGCCCGCCCCCACAGTGACACACTTCCTCCACCAAGGCCACACCTCCTACCAGCACCACTCCCTTGGGAACCATTTTCTTCCACCATGGATACTATTTTCTGTCTTAAATCTTGCCAATTAGAGAATATAGATCCATCATGTTCATCGTATTCACTAACAAAACAGTACAGAAGAAAATTGGGAAATCTTGTTAAGAAACGTAGCAACCAACATCCTTCAGATTTCAGTGAATTTTACAGTAACCAGAGATGCTAACCTCTGTTAAATCAGACATCTTGACTTTTTTTTTTTTAGTATGATTTCAAACCACCGAGGTGATGCGTTTTAGAAATTGTATCTATAAGGAGTTGTGGAAGCCTGGGCTCAGCCTCTCTCCACTGTGCTTTCATGCTGGCTTGGTTATAACATATAAAAGTAGCAACAAATGAGTGACGCTTCTTCCTCACACAGCCCCGTGCCAGTGGAGTCTAGTGGGTTAACCAGGTATCTGAGAGAGGTGATGAAAAGAGCTGGGTACTTTTCCTATTTAGAAAGCACCTTTATTGGGCTAAGAATCCGCAGCTAGACAGTCACAGGCCCTCGGGGAGAACCTTCTACTGTTATGCCGTTAGATAGAAGTAACATTTAACCGACTCCTAATAACTAATCATTATACCCAAAGATCAATGAGATGCATTCTCAACCCACATCTGAGAAGCTTCTATTTGCAGTAGATGGTCATTAACACAGCGGCCCACAATTGGACAAGATGCAGAGACTGCACAATGCTCGGCTCTAAGGGGAACATATATATATATATACTGCGCCCCCACCCACCCCAGGCTCAGAGATCACTGGAAGAGGCGGAGGAAAGAGTGTAAGAACTGGAGGTGGTAGATGATTACACGGGACGTCATCATCTGCACACTTGAAATCACGGTGGTTGTGATGGCATGCACAAAACCTGGACAAAACCAAGTCAGACGAAGTCCCAGCCAATCCCATCTCATGCCATGGAGCTGTGGGAAATTGTGAGCTCCTGGGAGTGGGGCAGACAGTTGTCACTAAGAGCAGCCCCTTGTAAGTTGGGCATGCTCCAGTGAAAGACCACACAGCCAAGACGATCTGGGCAGCACAAACTGGTCTTGAGAGGTATAAAAAATAAAGGGACACAAAGCTGGGCGGGCAGCAAAGGGTGAGGGGTAGGCATGATCAAAACACATTGGATAAAACTCTCAAAAAAACTAATTTAAAAAGGCAAAAGATGGGGGGCTGGAGAGATGGCTCAGAGGTTAAGAGCATTGCCTACTCTTCCAAAGGTCTTGAGTTCAATTCCCAGCAACCACATGGTGGCTCACAATCATCTGTAAGGGGGTCTGGCGCCCTCTTCTGGCCTGCTGGCATACACACAAACAGAATAGTGTATACATAATAAATAAATAAATAAATAAATATTTTTTTAAAAAGGCAAAAGATGAAAGTGCACACTGACATAAACTTGATTGGCACAGCAACTGTCAACAGAGCTGTTTCATCCCAAAGAAATGCACAGAGGCTTACATTAATTATAAACTGGTTGGCCTATTAGCTCAGGCTTCTTATTAACTAATTCTTACATCTTCAATTAGCCCATAATTTTTGTCTGTGTTAGCCATGTGGCTTGGTACCTTTATCAGCGAGGCATTCTCACTTTGCTCCCTCTGCATCTGGGTAAGGGCTGCAGACTCAGCCTTTCCTCTTCCCAGAATTCTCCTGTTCTCATCACCCTGCCTCTACTTCCTGTCTGGTTGCCCCTCCTCTACTTCCTGCCTGGCTACTGGCCAATCAGTATTTTATTAAAACACAAGTGACAAATCTTTACAAAGTACAAGACCATTGTCCCACAGCAAGCAACAGATAAAGAGACTTTTCTATTGTGGAAAACCATAGAACTTTCTGATAAAAGTGAACTTCAACTCCTCTAATTACAACATCCCAGTGCCTCAGGCCATCTGCATGGTGTCCCACGAGCAGCACGAGTCACTCTGCAAGCTGCTGTCACCAGACCCTGTCACTCAGAGGCCTTCTGCTGATGAAAGTCGTTCTTACTAGGAAGTTACGGGACGGCATGAGCTTTCAAGGTATTAAAAGCTCCAAACTTCGAATCACTGATGAGCCAGATTTCCAGGAGTAGCCAGGAGTGGTTCTGCCTGCATTCTGGGAAGGTGCTAGTTTACATAACACTTGACACACATGCATGCTTCACACAGGTATGCAGATTGAGTGATAGTCTTTCGCCTTAAGCTCCGCACAAGGGAGCAGTTCAAACCCAACTCAAAATTAGGAGTTGCCTGATTTTTCCCGAGCTCATACAGTCAGCTCCTGCTCATCTCGGTGTGGGCTCTTCTTCCCTCTGCAGCTGAGCTGTAGACAGCATTTATGTTTGTTTCTGGCTTTGTGTTTTGAACAAAGAATAAAAGAGAATTCAGCGATACAGCTTCTGGGACCTTCATCTGGATTCTCACTTAACATTTTTCTTCTGCATTTGCCTTCTGTCATGTTAATATTTTTATCTGTAAAAATGCATGTGTTATCTATGTATATACTATGCATATATGATGTGTATATTATGTATATGCACATATAAACCTAACCATGTTTGCTTAACCATTGGAGGATAAGTTGCAAATATCATAGGCCTTTACTATTAAAGACTCAAGTGTGTATTTCATAGGGTTATTTTCTTACATTGCATATAATAAAAAGCAAATTCAGGAGGCTTAACGGGGGTAAAACTCCACTAGCAACTGTACAGCTTTTATGCCAATGTCACCAACTGTCGTTGCTATCTTTCCTATTGTTCTTTTTAATCCAGGATCACTGTGTATTTGGTTGCCATGTCCTTTAAGTTACCACCTACACAGAAACACTTCTGCAACTCCTAACGGCTACTGACAGTTTTTAGGAGCACAAGCCTGGTGTCCTGTAGAATGTTCTCAGTTCGTTGGATGGCTGATGGCCTCAGGTGTGTCACGAAAGTGAGGCAGGCATAGTCACGGCTGCACACATCAAGAGACAGGGGAATAGCTGGCTTCACTGCTGTTAACATCATCTGCTCCCTTAGGTCAGACCTGGTGCCTGGTTAGGAGGCATCTGCCAGATTTTGCTATGGTAAACATAAAATTCCCCTCGTGCTATGGGAAGACACATTTCCACGAATGTGTATTCGTTGTTTCTACCAAGATATCCATTCTAGGCCCACTTAGCACAACCAGTGTTGGAACTGTCTGAATTACTGCTGACAATGGGGTCTCCGCAGTGCTTTATTAGTTGCTATTCTATTACAAAAAGCTTTTAACTCCATCTCTGTGTTCATCTATCCCATCTCCACTCCCATCTTATTGTTAGTGTGGATACATGAATTATTTTTAATTAATTCATTTCTTATAAATGGAAAGTTTCTGCAGTCCTAACCTGTGACCTCACCACTCCTGACTTAAGAAACTACTAACAAGATATAAATGCTACTTCACACGTCCTCATTTTAGCTTTTGTCAGAGCAATCTGCAAACTTTGATTTTAAACGTGTTTTTCACATTTAAATAACTGTGATTAACTTTTGAATCAGACACGGTTTTTGCAATAATCAATTCCCTTTTTCCTGGTGGGATGGATCCTTGTAGCTTATCTTCATGAAGATGTGTTGTAGGAGGAACGGGCCGTGTTCCCGGCACCCAGCTAGCTTAACCCCCAAAATAACCACACAGAAACTGTATTAGTTAAATTACTGCCTGGCCCATTATCTCTGGCCTCTTATTGGCTAACTCTCACATCTAGATTCAACCCATTTCTAATAATCTGTGTATCACCACAAGGTTGTGGCTTACCGGGAAAGATTCAGCACGTCTGACCTGGCGACTCCATGGCAGCTCTCCCTGCCTGCCTTCTTTCTCCCAGCATTCAGTTCTCTGTTCCCCCCATTTACATTCTGCCCTATCAAAAGGCCAAGGCAGTTTCTTTATTCAACCAATGAAAGCAATACAAATACAGAAGGGCCCTCCTACACCAAAGACTAAGTTTAATAAGGACCTTGCAGAGGTGTTGGAACCTGGTGATCTGTCTTGACCTTGACCGCTCTTAAAGAACTGCATTCCCCTCTTGACTCACAAAGTGAACTAGGCTTGCAGAGTGAAGGTGGTAGTCACTTTTTAAATTCAGTTTTGTTCTATGTGTGTGAGTGCTCACGTAAATGTGTGTACCATGTGTGTACCTGAATCCCAAAGAGGCCAGAAGAGAGAACACGCAGAGCTCAAGTTAAAGGTGGTTGTCAAGCTGTCCAGTGTGCTGAGACCTGAACCCAGGTCCTCTGCAAGAGCAGCCAGTGCTCTGAACCACTGAGCCATCTCTGCAGCCCCCAGTAGCTGCTTGTGAGTTCTAAATTCAAATCAACATACCCAAGGTTTTCAACATAACTGCTATTTTAGTTTTTGAAGGAGATTACTTTCCTTAGAATATTAAGTCTAAAAGATGAAAACCCACTTTCCCTAAAAGTCTTTCTGGTTTTAGAAGCATACCAGCAGCCTGTATATAAACCCTGATGCTCTCACGGTGCCTGCTGTGTTCTCAGCTACGCCTTCCGACACAAACCATGTTGTTGATTCAAGAATGTAATTAATGTAAACATACGCATAGGAGTATACAGTTGTCATAATGCCGTGTTAAATTGTAAAAATCCTTAACATTGAGAAGCACTTCAGGTTTTCTAGTTAAAAACATCACCAATGGCCAGTAGAGCATTTTGAAAGTCTGGGATTTAATTATAAGTATGACCACTGTGGTGTAACTTTTTCCAGGTTTGTAAAGATCTGGAAAGATCTTGGAGTGCTAACTCGGCACCTTAACCTAAAGCTGTGCATTTCAATGATCTGAGATCAATAATACATTTTACTTGATATTATTATTATTATTACTACTACTATTACTATTATCAGGGTCTTTCTGTATAACCCTGTGTAATCCTGACTGTCTTTGAACTTGCTCTGTAGACCAGCTGGCTTCAAACTCAGAGATCCACCTGCCTGTCTCCCAAGTGCTGGGATTAAAAGTATGCACCACCACTGCCGAGCTACTTAAGTTATTTTCAATTTTGGATCCACTATAAACTGACATGTGATCTACCAGGCATGGCTGGTAGGATGTAGCTTTGTAACAAGGGAATCTTACCATGCAAGTTCAACACTAAAATTTGTCTCTAGATCCCTCACAATCATCAATCATTTTAAAGATTTGTGTGTGTGTGTGTGTGTGAATGTTTTGCCTACATATATTTATGTATGTCACATGCATGTCTGGTATCTGTGGAGCTCAGAAGAGGGCAAATGGGTCCCCTGAAACTAGAGTTATAGATGGCTGTGGCCACCCGATGTGGGTGCTGGGAGCCAAAGCCAGGTCCTCTGCAAGAGCAACAATTGTCCTTAACCACTGAGCATCTCTCTAGAACTGTAATGGTTGATCTTTTTTTTATCTTGGTATTTTAATTTTAATTTATTTAACTTTTTAATTTATTTTATGTATTAACCACAGTTTCCCCTCCCTCCTCTCCTTCTGTCCCTCCCTCACTTCCATTTACCCCCCTCCTCATTCTCCTCCCTCTCCATTCAGCAAGGGGCAGACCTCCCATGGCAAACCAAGTTGAGGTAGGACTGAGGTAGCTCCTCCTCCTGCATGAAGGCTGGGCCAAGTAATCCAGCATGGAGAACAGGTTTCCAGAAGCCAGCTAAGCACCAGGGGCAGATCCTGATCTCACCGCCAGGAGCCTTACACACAGACCAAGCTACACAACTGTCATGCACATGCTGAGGGCCTAGGTTGGTCCCATGCAGGTGCCCTCACTGTTGGTCCAGAGTTCAAGAGCTCCCACAAGCTCAGGTGAGCTGTCTCTGTGGGTTCCACCATCAGGACCTTGACCCCACGGTCATTGACTGTCAATTTGATCGGAGCTGTAATCAACTAAGAGACACACCTCTGGGCAGGTCCAGGGAAGGCAGTCCCAGAACATAATTGAGGGGAGAAGATCCTCCTCCAGATCAGGGAGCACTCCGTGGCAGCCCAGACACAGCATCTGCAGGGGAAGCCTTGCCACATGCCTGCCTGCTTCCTGGGAGGGACTGCTTCTATCTTTGTTGCTGTTGCCACCCTTACTGACATTAGACTCATTTATTCAGGCTCCAACATGGACTGAAGACCAGCGCCTTTTCAAGAATCCTCCAGGCTGTTAGCTCCAGGTTGAGATTGTAGGGCATCCTGCTTTGTGGACCAAGCAGCTGGTTCTCAGCCTCTCTGGCCAACCTTTGCAATGGAAGCCAATCTAATAACCTTTTATAACAGATATTCATCCCACTGCTTCTGTTCCTCTCGAGAACCCTTACTAATTCCACAACAAAGGATCTGCTGATCCCGAGTTTGGATACCCCCTGGCAATGTGGAAGGCTGAAAAATTTCTACACTCCCATTGTGGACTGTCTACACTATGTGGATTGGCGGTAGGGCCTAGATGGGTTCCATGCAGGCTCCCTAACTCTTGTTCCAGATTCCATGTATTCCCATAAGAGCAGATGAGCTGTTTCTGTGGGTTCCTCCATCATGAACTTGACCCCATGGTTAATCAATTTGATCTAAGGTCACTATTGCTGAGTGATTTACATTATCCTTTGAGAAAAACACTCTGCCTGTTCCAAGTTTACAGAAACGGAAAGCACGCATGGTAGCTTCCTAAGTTCAGGAGACAGGCAGCGGGTAGAACACAGACTCGCACCCAGGCGTCCAGCACACAGGACTGCTGGATTTGGAGCCAGGAAGCCTGACTTCCTAGCTCACGTTCCTCAGGTGCTTGCTTCATTTTCATCTTGTGGAGTGAGGTCAACCAGGAACACGAGATCAGGACCTCCTCTTCGTTTTCCCAGGCTACCTTCTTGGAGGAGGAAGAGAACCCTCTTCTTATCCAAGAAAAACACAATTACTTCTGAATTCTTTCTTCTGCGCTTCCCAGGGTACTCTCAGTCCATGAGTCATCGCAACCAAAGGCAAATACTTAAGGGCAGGAATTAGGTTCAGAGACTTAAACGGGTGGCTACAGTTATGGCCACCATTTTCATATCTTACCAAGGACAGTCCCAGTTCTTGGCTCTGGTACCTTGGCCGGAATAAGGAGCCCCCCCCCAATTCAGTTTCTCAAGCCTTCCAACTCTGAGTAGTAAATTCTTCTGTTACTAGAGTAACAGAGGTATAATTGGCACCCAGACCTGTGTTACTGACCTCAAAACCAGAAGTCCATTACCATAGGCTAACCCTTAAAACTGATAATTACCAAGTTTAGAAGCCAGCCATTGCTATCCACTCGGCAAACATCTTGTGGTTCGCGGGACAGCTGCGTACAATGACTGATGAAGGCCCAGCTTCCTCACACGTCAAGACAATCGTGTATACCATTTAGCTTTGTCCTGTCTCGTGGTGTGATGCTGGGGGAAGGTCATCTGGATAAGTCTCTAGCTCAGCTTTCCTTCTGGCCAATCAGGAGTCTTCTTTCTTGACGTTACAAGTGTGGGTCCCGAGGGCATGTCTGCCCATACCAATAAGCATCCTGAACCCTAAAATCCATCTTACTCTTCATTCTACAAGCCAACCTGCAACCTGGACCCAAAGACCTGGTTCTCAGGGAGGATTTTCATTAGCAAATTACATGCATACGCAAAATACTGATTTTTACATCCTAGACGATGAAAAGGTGGAAACAGGAACGGTGCATTTGGACGTGATTAGCTTCGGGGTAAAACTCTTAGGCTAACAGGGTTAGCATGACCTTTCAAATACACACACCACACCAGTTAGGGCACATGCAGACCTTGGCTGCTCAAGCACCCAGAGTTGCAAATGCTTTGCTTGCTCCAGGCTACAAGATAAGCCCAGAACAGCCACGCAGTTGAAGAACTCGGGAGAAACGATTTCCCAGCCGCGCATGAGTCATGAGACTCGGGGGCTGAAGCCGCGATTCTGACAGATAGCAGTGAGCACAGCTTGGCTCACTTAGTCATGGGGTACTGCATATTAAAGGCGCATAGGGCAAGGAGAGCCTGGAGTACTGGTCTACACACTACTCAGGCCAACCAGCCCCAGACACACACACACACACACACACACACACACACACACACACACACACACGGTGGGCGGGGAGTTAAATACTCTAAAAGGCCCTTTTGTTTTATTATTATTATGTGTTGGATCCCCTGGAATCGTAACTGCAGATGACCGAGCTGTCCTATGGAGACTGGGAGTTGAACCCGGGTCCTCTGGAAGAGTAGCCAGTGCTCTTAGCCACTGAGCCATCTCTCCAGCCTCTAGAAGCTTCCTTTGCGTCTCAACCGACCGCCAATAGCTTCAGGGTCCTAAGATCAGTGCCGCTAGGCCTTTGCACGTTACAGTTTAGTTATAACTAGCTTGGAATTCTGGAAAAAATGGAATCACAGGTCTTTTGGGCCAGACATCTTTGAAACGAGATCATGTTCCTAAAATCCGTGTGTTGTGCCCGTACTTTGCGTTCAGCGCTGTGTTCTAGCACGTGCTGCTTCTGTGCTGGTGAGAATTTCACTTATTTCCACGCTGAAATACTTGGAATCATGTTCCCAATGACACCCTGCACACTTCTATGTGCATACGCCAGAGAGGGAACAAGGGGCCTCTGGCTTCAGCAAGTTCCCCAAGATATTCACGTGTGTGTATGTGTGTGTGCACACGCAACATTGAGGTCAGGGGACACGTTTCAGGAGTTGGTTCTCTTCTTTCACCATGTGGGTTCCAGGAATCAAACTCAAGTTGTCAGGCCTGGTGGCAAGTGCCACTACCCGCTGAGCCATCTCACTGGCCCAGTTTGTTTGAGTTTACTGAGTAGGTTCATGTAGCATTACAGGAGCATCCCTGCTGCTCCGTCGGCCTTTAGCGGCTGATAGGCTCAGAGTTTTGCTCTGTCCCCCAGCTGCAATGTTCAACTGTCCTTTTTTTAAAAAAGTATTTATTTATTATGTATACAATATTCTGTCTTTGTGTATGCCTGCAGGCCAGAAGAGGGCGCCAGATCTCATTACAGATGGTTGTGATCCACCATGTGGTTGCTGGGAACTGAACTCAGGACCTTTGGAAGAGCAGGCAGTGCTCTTAACCTCTGAGCCATGTCTCCAGCCCTCAACTGTCTTTTCTCAGCAAGAGCGAGTGCTTTGCCAGTTCTGGCCCTCTGGGTAGTCTCATCAATGAAGCACCTGTCCCGTCCTCTAAGTGGACCCTGAGATGTTCCTACGGAGCTGGAGGGTTTTTAAGGTTCCAGGACATCGGTTCTGAGACTCTCTTTTTGTGATCTGGAATGATGTTACGGCTTCAGAAGCCAGACCGCACAGACTCAGTACATCTGAGTGAGGCAGAAGACGCTTCCTCTCACGATTCCCAGGTAAAGTTGCTGCCGGCCTAGGCCGCGCTCGCTGAGAACCAGCATGCAACAGCGCTTTAAACGGAATGGCAATCGATTCTTCCTGTGGGTCTGAGGGAAAAGTCACCTTAAGGAAATGAAACCCTGCCGGGCGGTGGTAGCACACACCTTTAATCCCAGCACTCGGGAGGCAGAGGCAGGCGGATCTCTGTGAGTTCGAGACCAGCCTGGTCTACAAGAGCTAGTTCCAGCACAGGCTCCAAAGCCATAGAGAAACTCTGTATTGAAAAACCAAAAAAAAAAAAAAAAAAAAAAAGAAAGAAAATCAAAGCCATAACCATCTGAAGTGTGTTCAAGCCTGGGGATGAAGCTGATATTCTGCTCTAGGAAGGCGTTACCGACCCCTTTGGCAGCTTCAGGAGCAACTGCTCCAGGCTGTCTGCAGCCCACACCTGCACTCGGACCGTCCAGTGCCCAGGCGGTGGCGGAAGGTGATTTTACCACAGCTCACTGGCTCTCACCAGCAAGGACACGAGGCAGTGCATAATCCCTCATAGAATAAACAGGATCTCTGAATGGAGATGAAGACTGCCGTTTATTTCAGTTGAATTTGGTTTGTCCTGTGATGGCGTAAAAACAGAAATGAAACAGAAACACATTTCTATGACTGCCTTTAATTTCTCAAGACCAAATAAACATATTTACATTCAAAACATTTCTAAATATTCAAACAGACCTTATTATTGTCGTTGCTGCATCCCAGGCTCCTGAAACAGTAACCATGACTACGAACGAACAGATGTACATCACTTATTGGACTAGACATTATTTCACTAATCGCAGACTTTTCTGAATACCGAGAGTCAAGCAGCCACCGCACTCCATGTTTTGGTGTTTCGCTATGTGTGTGCTTTTGAGGTTCCATTTTATAAAACAGGCTTTGTTCTGGTAACTAGTCTAAAAATCCGATACATACATATATATGTACACACACACATATATATATGTATTTATATAGATTGACACACACACATGATCCTATGTGAGCACGTCTATGTTAACATATGTAACTCAAGGGTGGTTTACTGTGACAGATCATGAAGGGGGCTCACTTTAAACCATGACATTAAAGGCTTTAGTAACGTGAGCTCAACAGATCCCATGGCTTCCACCGTCCAGGAAAACGTAAGACCAGTGGTTACATGAAGTCCAGTAGGTCCAGGGAAGTGCTGTGGTTGTTGGTCCCCAAGACCTGCCATTAGTGGCCAGAAGTGACCTGATTTGGAGTGTCTGGATGGGTCCCCAGAATGGGAAGCGCAGTTACAGCCAATGGCCTGCAGCGACTTCCAGGGGTGTCACGCCTGAGGACAACCTCTGCACGTCCACTTGGAAGGGTTTCACGAAAAGGCTGACAGCCCACAGAGACTTGCTTACCTTCTGTCTACAGATGAGATGAACAGTACCCACTACCCATTTGAGAGCCACTGTTTCAGGGAAGGGACCACAGTGCTGGGCCCATCAGCCCAGGAGCAGTCGGCTGACTCAAGCAAACTTATACAGGGAGGGACATCTGAGCTCCCTTCGCCAAACCCCCTAGCAGGGCTCCCACCGAGAAAGCAAGATTTTACTTTTTCCGACATAAATGTCCGCCCATACTTTAGCCATATATCTTTGTGTATGTATGAGTGGACGGAAAGTCTTTCTCTACTGCAATGCCATTGAAAGGATTTGGTTTTTCTTATTCTTGTTCATTTTACCTGTACTATTTTAGGCAGAGGCCTTTGCAGGGAAGTAATGGGTCCTAGCTACCTAAGTCAAAGAAGGCGGGGGGGGGGGGCGCCGACAAACTGGCAGCTTCACACAGTCTTCAAGTAAATGGAGTCCCTGATATAACTGGAGAGTGTACTTTGAAAGGCAACAGGAAAGGAACGAACAGAACAAACGGGCTTCGGCCCTAGAGTCTTTTAAGGCACAAAACCTGGTAGACGGCTGCTGTCGGTGGCTGGCACCTCGGAGTCGGATCTGAAGAGCGCGGCTGGAACATTTCAAGAAAACAACCGGCCGTTTTGTTAGAACCTGAAATCATTGAAGGAAGGTGGAGGGAGAAATCCAGAGACCGGTATCTCGTGTGTGAGGGGAGTGAAGACGGAGTGTGCTGTAGTGTACTAAGGTGCGACCCCCATGGGGGGAGGGGGGGCCTTCGCAACAGGCTCTGCGGCCAGCAGTCACAATGCTGTTTCAAAAACTGTCAAGGCCGAGGGCTGTCCGTTGGAGGTGTTCGTAGCCACGGGGCTGGTGAGTGTAATATCTGGATAATTCCTTCTGAAGTACACCTGTGGGAAAGAGGCAGACGGAAAAGAACATGAGTACATTTTCCAAACTTCCCCTCGGAGGCAATGACTTTCCTGCCCAGGAAATCCCAGCGCTCGCTGAGGTGCAATTAGAAGGCGAGGCGAGTTGGCATTCTGTGGACGACCGACACCAACCCCCCCCCCCCCGTGCAGACCCCCAAAAGGGCTGAGTGCCCGACAACTTGTAGGTCCACTCTGGCTCCGATCGCTTTGATGCAGATACACCTTATCACGGCATTAAATTGATAAGCAAAATCATTTTACTGGCTCAAAACCCAGAGATAAATTAAAAACAGGGGGACAAAGAGGCCAGGGAATCGAGCATCTGCACTGAAGTTTCTCATTTTCGAGCATAAAACGAGCACAATAGGTTTGGATGTTAATATCAGGTTGTAATCCCTATACGTTACAAACGCTGACTGACAGGCATTGACGCTCTGGTGTCTACGTATGAAATACCCGGGCTCTTAATTTGTACAGCCAGGCAGCCGCAGGGCCTACGGAGACGCGATCTGTGGATAGCGGACCACAGTCATGAAAAGGGAAGCAAATACTGTAACAATGACCCCACCAAGCGACTTCTCTAAAATGGAAGATGATAGGGAATAATAGGGCAGTTCTTAGCCGAGCCTTTGAATTCCTGAATTCTGCCAATTCTGAGGAAGAGATACAGGTTCTCTGATAAATGTGTAATCAGAACATAAAGGAAATGAAATGCTGTCAGGTCTCGGTGTCCCACAATCACCAGTTTTTAGCGGCTGTATCATATCTGGGTTCCTTGACAGACGCGTATTACAAAATGGAATAATGTCGAGGCTTGTGAGCGCTTATCTCCAGATGTGTTTGGCTTGAAAAAGGACTTCAAATGCAATTTTTTTTCCTTCAAAGAAAACTGTAAAAAGTTTTGTCTGAGTCTTTAAAACAGAAAATGCACCATCTCTGCGAGCTAACACGCGTCATCAGAAAATGCACCATCTCTGCAAGCTGACATGCGTCATCAGCTGGGTCCTGTCACACTGCAGTCATTCTATAAAACCACAGCTGGCGATGGATTCATGGGTGCATCAACAAAGTTATCATGGGATCACAGGCTTCACAAGCAATGAGAAGGTCACCGAGACACCTACTTCTTCAGTCAGTATAGTGCCCTTGGGTCGCCTGCAACGCCTCCCAAAACACCACCTCAAGGGAGAGTCAGTTTACAAAAGAAATGTCACTTAAGGAGAAAGATCCTACTGGAATGAACTCGCTTCCCATAACAGAAGTTTTCAAGGGTGGGACTTGTTCCTTCAGGTGTGCCCGGGGATTTAAATTTCACACCATCTCCAACCTACTCTTGGAGTTTCCCCGGCACCCACATGACTGTCCACACCTGCCTGTAACTCTAGTTCCGGGGGATCCGACGCCCTCTTCAGGACCCTGTGGGCATTGCATGCACATGGTGCACACATTTGTGCAGGGAACACACCCACACCCACTAACTAATACGGATTCCGTTTTCCGGTCAGGAATGTTCTGCCGAGAAACCATTTTAGGAGTAGAAAATCCCTAGTTTTACTTTTTCTACCATGTTTATTATCTATCTATCTATCTATCTATCTATCTATCTATCTATCTATCTATCTATTTTTCTATGGGCAGGGCTTCTCTGTGTAGCTTTGGTTGTCCTGGAACTCGCTCTGTAAACAAGGCTGGCCTTGAACTCAGAGATCTGCCTGCCTCTACCTGGGATTAAAGGCATGCACCACCACTGCCCAGCTTCTACCATGTTCATAACACATTCTGGATAATGGTATGATTGAGACTAAGCATCCCTTTTTAAATTTAATTTTTTAATTTTTATTCTTTTGGGAGACAGGTTTCCAAGTATCTCACAAGCTGGCTTTGAACCTATCATGGAGATGAGGATGACCTTGAACTCTGAACCCCTGCCTCTACCTCCAAATGCTGGGATTATAGCATGTGCCACTATCACCTTAACTAATAAACCCAAACCCCAAAAAACAATATAGCGCTGGGGATTGAACCCACAGATTCACACACGCCAGACAAGGCGCTGTCTCTAGACTCCCAGCTTCATAGCGTGTATTCACAGCATGGGTGATGAAGCCAGAAGGTGACTGACTTCTCTACTGGGCCCTCAAGCTGGAGGCTCGGTTTAGGCTAAAAGGGGCCAGTCTCTGTCTTTTTCCTGAACACACAGCTGAGACTGTAATGTCTACTTAGACTCCCTCCACACCGGCAGCCTCATCTGCGGAATGAGATAACAAAAACTTACCTCATAGGAACTAATGAATGGCTACAAGTGGCAGGCTGGAAACATGCTGAGGTAAGTGTTGGGTGTGTCAAGGAAGGCTCTCGGAGAAGCCCCTTATGCATGGAAAGGAGCCTTATGGGCATGAGGATTCCCTTTCGTGAGAGCAGAGTCCCAGGGCCACTGTGATGACCGTGTTAACCAAGTGACCATGGTGACCTGGGAGGCAAGAAGGCAAGGCTGGGAGATGACTGACACTTTCCAAACCAGCACCCGCTGGCTGGCAGCTCTGAAAGCTTAGCTGGCCTTTTCTGCCTCAGTTTCTTCGTGTGGCAAATGGTAACAATGGCCCAGCAGAAGATTTGCAGAGACAAAAAGAGACATTGCCACAAAGTGCTAGTCTGAGGTGACTCTCTTGTTCTCTCAGGATGTGTTCAGAGGTCCTCTAATGTGGACCCAAACAAAGATCTGCCACTAACTTGTCCTTCAAGCTATCATATGGGAACAGCATCTTCTAAGCACAGAGCAACAGGGCCTCCTTCCATGGGCAGAGAACAGGGGCTTGATCTACACTGGGCTTAGAGGACAGCACTCAGTGTGCTGAATTCAGACTCAGGACTCAGTTTATTCTCAATAACTGGTTCATGCATGGTAGTTTCCAAAGCCTCATGTTCTTCACCATTAAGGCATGTCTAACGTTAGACTCTATCGCTGGTACTACTGTCACGTTAAAGAATACTGGAGGCCTAGTCCTGCTTTTCAGATACCTGAACAATGGATTATCAAATTCTTACACTTTGAGAAATCACCTTACACATCAAAGATCCAGAGGAATAAAAAGAGCTTGTAGACTCTCCCACCTGAAACAATGTTCTGTCCATAGCCAGCCTGCAGCTGTGTGATCTGGGAAAAAAAACATCCACCCAAAGTGAAAAGCGGTAATGATGATTAGAAAAGTGGTATGCGCTCTGTAAAACAGACAAAAAGCAGAAAGGACCAAGACAGATTGATGAACGCTCAGTGAGCAGACACAGCTATGGGAAAACATCCGCAATACAGGGAAGAGGATTCAAGAGGGCGGCCAAATATGCAGAGAGCGAGAGCCCCTGGAAACCCAGCAAAGCGAGAGCTGCGATGAAGCCTAATTAACAGAGGTCAGCAGTGAAGAGGAAAAGATCACGGAAATGACTGGCGTACCAAAGGCAGCACGGAGACTATTACTACAGAAAAGAGCAATAGCGTGAGACACGGGAACAGGGCTGAGTGAGCAAGCAACATAACTGGGAATGAACATTTTTAGGGAGATTAGGGAAAAAATAGCTTTATAAAACTGACGAACGTAAAATGATACACACACGAAAAGCACTGAAAGGAAAGTATAACAGAATTACTACAGATAAAGCAAACCTCTGATTCCAATAAATGTAAATGGGTTAAACCATCTATTATAAAAATGCTAGGATCACATCTTAGAGCAAAATCAGCTCCATGCATGTACAGAAGACACACGCTGGATATTAACGACAAAGACATACAGAGTAAATGAAGTCAGGGTAAAGGGCACAATGGTGTGACCTTAGTTTTGAGCCAGCTACAAGTAAAAGCATTCAATAACTGAAAATTAACAAAACAAACCCAAACCAGAAAGAATCAATAGAGTGGACGCTGATCAGCTGTACAGTAGAACTTAATAACTAATCAACCAGAGCTAAGTCTTTGGGGTAAAAATAACTAATATAGTCAGAGAGGGAGATGGGACATAAAGGGTGGAGGAAGGATAACTGTAAGGCAGCTATTAAAGAGACTGACATAACTATGTAATGATATAAAGATGCGCTATCGAACTGGGGCTGTAGCTCAGTGTAGAAAAGGTTCTGGGTTTAATCTTCAGAAACAAATAAAAAAAAAAAGGAAAGGGTAGTTCTCTTCGGTGTTTGATAACTAGAAAGGGTGAACACATTCACGTCCTCAGTTAGGCACATCGACATCAGCAAACCTCTATGTGGCGAAGGAGCTATAAGACAAGACACCAGAATGACTGAGTTATTTTATACTTATTAACATTAAAAAAGTGGGTGATGAAAGGTAGAGGGGTGTCACTCCCCAGCAGGGATGAAAAGAGCCAAGTGTGAAGACACACACTGGGGATTCATGTGTGTGAGGACACACACTGGTGATTCCCTGAGTGTGAGGACACACACTGGTGAGTCCCGAGTGTGAGGACACACACTGGGGATTCCCTGAGTGTGAGGGCACACACCAGTGTTTCCTGAGCGTGAGGACACACACCAGTGAGTCCCGAGTGTGAGGACACACACTGTTGAGTCCCGAGTATGAGGACACACATTGGTGATTCTCTGAGTGTGAGGCCACATGCTGGTGTTTCCTGAGTGAGGACACATACTGGGGATTCCCTGAGTGTGAGGACACACACCAGTGTTTCCTGAGTGTGAGGACACACACTGGTGAGTCCCGAGTGTGAGGACACACACTGGGGATTCTAGTGCTGATGAGGTGAAGACGAAACGATCCCTGGGGCTCCTGGGACAAGCCTAGTCAGCAAGCTCCAGACAAGAGTCTCAAAGCAGGGGGGTAGCACCCCAAATAATGATACTATGTTGACTTCTGGCCTCCAAATGTGCACACTCATGCATCCACACACACATACATGTGCACTCTCTTACAATCATGTACACATGTACACTAAAATAAAAGGTTTACCATATATAAACTTTTGAAATTCGTACGCTTGGCACAAGTCATCTGTTAGGCTGGTTATTAAAAACAGTTGCTAATGGTATCAGGTGGCTGAGGTCTGGCCTGAAGACTTTCCCGCCTTCTGTTTGGATCTGTGAAATGCTGCACTCCCTTCCGAGCTCTGGATCATCCACCATCTTGCCTAACACTCACGGTGTGGAGAGTGCACCAGCACTGTGGACCCTACCTGGACCGCGGATGGGACCCTCGCCTGCAGAGACATCAGCCATTCCTTACGGAATGCCAGCACCTGCCAAGTGCCTCGCGTCCTATTCGAACAGGCCCGGGATGTTAGGACTTGGTAAATCCGGGTGGATAAAGTGGCAGCACACGACCCAGTGGGAACAGAGGAACTGGGATATTTTAATGGGGGGTCTGCTTCATCCAGGGAGAGAATGACAGTCACCTTCCGTCATGGGCTCAGTTGTGTGCTGACTCCATTTGTCTTAAAAGCCCAGCTCCGTGTCTTAACCCCAGTACCCCAGGATGCAACTACACTTGTAGACAGCGTCCTTAAAGAGGGGATAAAGTTAGAATGACATCTTCAGGGTCATTCTTTGTGTCCCCTTCCTTGTGTACAGGGACAAATACAAGATGTACGCTGTTGGAATCCAGCAAACACCCTCGTGCTAGGACAATCTGAAAAGCACTCTGCTATGACACAGATGAGTCAGCAGCAACCTCTTCAGAAAAGAATCTACAGGTCAAGACCACATGACTTGGAAGTCCCTCATCCACATGTTGGGACTGAACTGAAAGCAATGAACTCTGCTCTGGGAGAGGAAAAGGCTGGCTGGTGCTGCCTAGGCTTAGTCTACAGCTCAATGGGGTCTGCTTCACAGTGCTCCGGTGCTGAAAGATGCACGGGTGGCTCATTTCATGCACGTAAAATACCGACAACTGGACAGCTTGTTCTCCTAAAAGGACCTCGGTGTGCCCAGTAAGAATGCCAACTAAGTTCTGTGTTTCTTTCTTTCTTTCTTTTTTTTTTTTTTTTTGTTTCTTTGAGACAGGGTTTCTCTGTAGCTTTGGAGCCTGTCCTGGAACTAGCTCTTGTAGCCCAGGCTGGTCTCGAACTCACAGAGATCCGCCTGCCTCTGCCTCCCGAGTGCTGGGATTAAAGGCATGCGCCACCACCGCCCGGCCAAGTTCTGTGTTTCTTTCTGTCTTTCTGTAGATGGAACCAACTCCAGAGGTGAGGCAGGGCTTCAATCCAGGCTTAATTCTACCACCTGCTGCCACAGATGCCGGG
The DNA here is from genome assembly GCA_028555095.1 of Dicrostonyx torquatus. NCBI lineage: Eukaryota > Metazoa > Chordata > Mammalia > Rodentia > Cricetidae > Dicrostonyx > Dicrostonyx torquatus. Next base: position 8,616,864 of record JAQHUG010000028.1, read on the forward strand.
AGAACAGGCCCATCCATCAGAGATGCCAAATGAAACACGGGGTAGTGTTTTTAAGTGGAGTACCTAGAGGCAGGCATCAGACTCACCCGGCAATGAACCCTCTACTCCCTGCGGTTCTCAACCCCTTGACCCAACACCTCACCATCAACCAAGTCGGACTGCTGTGAGGACTGACAGAAATCACACACCCAGGAACTGAAAACACACCCTGGAATAACTCCTAAAGAAGAACAGAAAGCTAAGTGTGCTCGGTCTTTTTTTCTTTTTCTCAACCGAGGAGCTGCTTTCATCAGACTGGCCTGTAGGCAATCTGTGGGGACATTTTCCAGATGAATGACTGACATGGAAGGGCCCAGCCCACCATGGGCGGGGCGGTGGGTCTGGGTTATCTAAAAAGCAAGCTGCTCAAATGAGGAGAAGCCAGTGAGCAGCATTTCCCATGGTGGCCGCATCAACATCTCTCTAGGTTCCCGCCTTGGCTTCTCTCAATGATGGACTGTGGCTGGGACCTGTCAGCCAAAGAAAACAGCTTCCTCCCCAAGTTGCTTCTGGCGTTGGTCTTTATGAGCAAACTAGAGCAGGACTGATGACGAAGGCACAGAACTGAATAGAAGAGCACAGAGATATTTCTCGTACTGTGACCTGCACTCTTCTCTGCATGCAGGATACCCCTGGATTAAAATGCTGGCTGAAGGGGGAGAGCTGGAATTTCTGCTACAAACTAGGGTAATGGTGGACCGTCTCACCTCCTAGGGCCTCGCTTTCCTCCTCTTTATAAAATAAGCATGTCGCGGGCCTGAGGGGATGGCTCTGTCAGTAAAGCGGGGCGGTGCAAACACACCTGGGTGTGTTATAGTCCCGTGTGCACCTGTGATCCCAGTGCCGAGGCAGGGACGGGGGCAGGGGGATTGCTGACCACAGGCTAAACCAAATCAGCAAGTTGCAGGAGCAGTGAGAAATCCCATTTCAAACAGGAGGTAGGAAGAGACCCAGTGTCAGCCTGTGGTCCTGATACACACAAAAGGGTGTGTGCACCTGTATTACACATATGCACAGACAGTTCACGAGAAAGGAAGGAGGCTTTTGGATTGTGTTAATTTACACAATGTAGATCTAACTAAATTGGACGACCATTCGTTAGCAATGTCTCTTTCTCTCCATCCAACATCCCACCTCCTTCAGAGACTAAACCAGAGATTAAACTCAGGGACTCAGACACTGGGCTACGACTTTACCACTAGGCAACACCCACAACACCCACAACAGCTGTGGGGGCTTTGAGGGGCTGAGGGTGTGGCTCAGTGGACCGAGTCTAACAGGTCCCAGACTCTAGGTTTTATTTCCATCACAACAGCATAAAAGGTGGGGAGGGGACTGATGCACAGGTGGGGAGGGGACTGATGCACAGGTGGGGAGGGGACTGATGCACAGGTGGGGAGGGGACTGATGCACAGGTGGGGAGGGGACTGA
>JAQHUG010000028.1:8636845-8654144 GCA_028555095.1 Dicrostonyx torquatus
ACACACACACACAGGTTTGACTAAGTTTGGGGAAACAGATCTCTCTCTCTCTCTCTCTCTCTCTCTCTCTCTCACACACACACACACACACACACACACAGAGGCAGCTGAAACTAGATCATAAATACAATATTGATTCTAATGTTTAGAAAATATCCTACTCTGCTTTTTAAAAGTATTAGCAAGGCAAAGCATTGCTAAAGCAAACCCATGACAGGGTAATACCACACTCAGAGAACTCCTGATGCCTGGGGAAACCCAGAAGCAGGGTGCAGACCTCTGCTGTGTTTGAACTCTGGTCTGTCTGTGTCTTTTCTCATTTCTGTTTACAGCAGCCTCGGGTGGAGTGGGAGCACAGACAACCCTCAGGACTGTCCGACAATCCTGCCACCTCTTTTTTCATATGCGAGAAGCTATGGAAATTTCATTTTGTCTATAACAGACAAAAATAGCTCTCAGGCACCCAAGTTAGAAGATGCCTTTTGATGGGACTGGTTCTCAATTAGCATTTCTTTGCCACTCATGGAACAATGTATTTCTAAAGTGATTTTATTATCTGAGGATCTCTGAAGGGAAATTTAAGCTCTGAAGCGAAGAGAAAAAATGATTTACTAGTAATTCCTGTTTTCTCAGGGTGTGTCACAGGCTTGCTGTTGCTTCGTCCTGTCTTTCCATCCTGTGTGATCTCCGATGTGTAACTGTCCTTTCCCTACATCTTCTTAGAGTTTTCCTACAGAAAAATCTCACAGACTGGTGAAACTGGAGACCAGCCGCCATTTCGGTTGGAGTTGGTGAAGTAGGTAGCCGGCCCAAGCTGGGAAAACAAACTCCCCGCAGCAGCTGGAAAGTGGGGTGGGTGTGTAATGACTTGGCACTGACATGCCTTCAGAAGCAAGAATTACTGGCAGGAAGCTGCCAGACCTCCAAACTGGTGTGCCCACAGTCAGAACCCATCTTTAAGCTAAAGATTTCAGAGTGTACCTGAAAGGGTGACAGGGATGAATGAGCTACCTCAAAACAGTAACTGCTGATGACAGTGAGGAACTGGTCCCTGAGGTTTTGTGCTGTCTAGTTTTTGTTTTTTAAGAAATAAGCCATGCTCCCATAATGATTAAATGCTTACTGTTTAAAATTAAGACCGAGCTAGGGCCTAGGAGGGATTGTGGTCTAAGATACGATTTCTATTATCAAGCAGCTTACAATTAATTTGCAGAACTAGAGGGAACTTGCAAAATAATTATCTCTAAACACATAGACCAGATGCAACTTAATGGTCGAAATCCTCGCCTGTGTGGGAGAGGAATCCCCGAGAAGCGGTCTGCATGGACGCGCTGCACAAATAATAAGAAAATCCTCCAGATTAAAGGTGTCAATACAGAAACGCAGCCAAGGCTCCAGGAGTCTGTGAGCTGGGCTCCCTGTGGCGTCACAATGACAGGGCTGTCAGTAAGCATCACTCCCCTAGTCCGTGTAATTTGCCCTCACAAACACCTTCTTAGGAGACTCCGAAGCACCGTGTTACTGTGATCTCACTTTTCCTTCTGTTACTAATGAAAACAAATGCCTCATTTGCCGAGATGCCCCCCTAAACCAGAGCAGTGGGGTGAACGGCTCTGGCTGAGTCTGCTGCCTTCTGAGCAGAACGGCCCATCTTCCTCATCCCAGCTGTGCACGACAGCCCGTGGACCGCTGACATTCTCCCCGCAGGAGGAGCGGACAGGGAGGGCCACTAGACCAGCACAGTCGCACCTTCTGTTCACCTCGGCCCGGCAGACGGTCTTGGGGGGTCTCAGGAAGGAGCTAGAGTAGACAGGGGAAGGTTCGTGGAAGGGGGACTCCCTCTACAAAGCCACAGGGAAGCCACCGCCCACGTTAGAGGCAGATGTTCCAGATGTTAGTGGCCACTGCAGGGTCACCCATACTTCTGCCTACAACATCCGCATCCATGCTCTGTAAGTAAACTAATAAACCCAGGGGGGCCATTGGTGGAAATGAACTCTGTTTTGGTCTTGGGACCATATGAGCACTGAGTGGGTAGATATTTTGTGTGTCTGCCCCGGGGAGACTTCTCAGAACAGTGGCTCAGGCTACTTAGTCACTAGGAGAATTTGAGCTCGGTGAAGGACAAGTAAGATCATGTGTTGACTGAGCCAGGCTTTGGAGCAACACGAGGTATATTATTTCGGATTGCCATCATCCACACACACTCTACACTCGTCGGTGCTCCCCAAGGTGTCACGTAAAGAGCCATGAGCTCCCCACCAACTCCCACACACGCACATACACGTCACATACATGACGGAAGAAGGTCGCTTACCTCTTCTAAGGCATTCCACAGCTCCTCATCAGTGTGCTCATTGAAGGGGTCCAGGTTTTTCCGCATCGTTCCAGTGAACAGAACGGGTTCCTAAAAGCCCAGAAGAATGAATGGCATCTGACTTTCAGAGTAGAAAAGACAGGCAGACCGAAGCTCACGACAATCATTAGTTCTAAGGTTTCACACGCTTGTTGACCAGAGGTCGTCTCTATCATAATTTCCCCTCCTACAAAATGGGATCCAAAATGTCTTCTTAGACCTCTGAACACTAGCAAAAGAAACCATGGCCGAGTGCCATTTTAGGACGGGAATGAGGGGAAGGGGGAGGTTCTGTTGCTAAAACCTTTCCTGGAAGTAAACACAGATATATTTATGTGAGTAACGTGACATCGACCCAACTATAAAAATTACTTGCCAATCCTGATTAGGATTCTGGAAAACAAGAAATGGCATGATTAGTTGAAGTCTGTGCTCGAGGTGAAAACTGTCCAGTATTTTCTCCTTTGATAAAGCGTCTTCTGGGATCGGAATCTCTTTGAAGACCCGCCAGGACACGTTCTTTTCTTTGTTCAAAGAGGATATCAACCAATGGGGCCAGTAACACTGGATGGGAATGGCCCCTGAGGTTGCATCAGGCAGTCCCCACACCACCTTGCCTGGGCATCAGGGTCACCTGTCTGAATGCAACCTCATTAGCTTCAGGGGCAAGGTCACCTGAGACCCACTGTGAAGCTAGAGTGGCGACACATCTTCCATTCTCCGGTTTCAGGAGGAGCCCACGGGGAAACTGCTCTCGAACCATAGACCGCCTTCTAGATTTCAAGGGAGGCTGTGCGGATTTTCTTCTAGAAGGGCCTATCAACCTCATAACCTAGACATGAGCAAAGAAGAGGCCAATTGGCTGTTCTCAGAGGAAGGCGAAATCGAGAAGCCATGGTCCTTCCTCAGGTCCTGGAAAACTGGCCTGGGACGTCACTGAGCCTTGAGGCAGCGACTTTAACACTTATAAGACTGGGGGGGGGGCTTTTCTCCAAAGACTGATACTGTCCCCTGCCTCTAAACTTTAGACTGGCGACAGAAAAATACGGATGTAGAAGTTCAGTGGTGTACCACTCCCAAATATGTACCCCTCAGCAAAATCCCCCAGCTAAATGACACTATCATTGTATTTTATTTGTGCGAAGTTGATTGGGCTACCTTAAGAAATTTGAAAACGGCTACTGAATTGAACTGAAGGAATACAAAAGGCTTTGTAAGAAAGATGAAGTAGCTGCCTACATATGGTGGGAATTTATCAGGAAGAAACGCCATTCCCGACTTCAGATTTAAAACACACAGAGACAGACACACATATGCCCTTTGTGCACGTGTGCGTGCGCGCACATACACCCTTCATGCACTCTAACACGCACACGAGTCACCACCAGCTCAAGGACTCCAGGAGAACAGGTGACTCCGCTCGTGCTTCTATGAGGTCCTGAGGGCATGCCGCCACCTACCATCCTTCTCAGCTACCCACGCGAGCCGTCCCTCCTCTCTCTGATGCTCTCCTCACGCCACCACAAAGGCTCACCGCCATGGCCGCTACGCACTCAGGTACCCCAACTGTGTGGCTCTAAGGATGAATGTATGAGGAGCTCCAGAGATAAACATGGTCAAGGAATCGGCTCTGAGGCCATGCGAGAAACGAGAGACGGCCTCTTTGTCTACACTAAAGACCGGCCATTTTCCTTGTCCAGATAGCTCATATTACCTTCAGGCTCCTCTCACACAGCAAAATCACACACAGCCAATATGCCAGGTCTAGACTTGGGCATAGCCTCCTGGACTCGCAATGTCCTGTCCCGAGCAGCCTTGTTCATGATGAAATGCTCATAATTAGCACAGGTAGAACGGCGCTGTGGTGGCTGTAGAGAACAATCACGGGAATGCAGTCTGGGCCAATGCCCCGTCTCTTGATCAGGTCCTCCCGCCTGTCTCAGCCACACCTTCTCCTTCAGGAAGCTCCTTCACACGGACATATCTGAGGACCAGGTGAGAGACCCTTCACAGGCCATGCAGAGTACAAACACTTGCTCTATCTTGGGTTCCAAATGCTAGCCTCAGCAGAAGGCCCTTGGGAGGCTTGACTAACTATCTCCAGACCATTGTTCACTAAAATAAGGGTCTCTATTAAATCTATACTGTCAATTAAAGGGAATATTGGGCAATCATTCATGTTTATTTAGCAATAATAGAAGAAAATAAAAGAGCAATTTTCTTTGTTACGACATGCTGGACATATATTTCATAAGTTAAATTTCATCCAGACTTGTTGAACAAGGAGAATGATTTAATAAAACATTAACTGGTCGAAACCATATTTTCTTTAAAACCGGCAGGCAATTTGTCCACAATGGCTGTTTACTACGCCAGCATCTATTACACACGGGGCTCACTTCCTTTATGCACCTGCCAAATAAAAAGCCCTAGTATTATCTCCAGAAGGTCATAAAAGCGTTTGCAGCAGACACACACTGAGAGAGGAGATAAGGGTCAAGCTCATTTTCATTTCTGATAGGTATTATTATTTAAAGTGCCCACCTCCATGCAGTGAAGTTCACAAACTAGGCTTATTAATAAAAGGGGCTGTAAAAACATTTGCGGGCAGGAGATTTCAGTGTGGGGATCAATGGGAGGAACAGACAACCTAATTTATTAGCATCGGTGCCCTTTCTCTGATGGTACAGGTTTTAACACGGGTCTTATTTAACCTTCAGGTAGCTAGCATGATAAAATTAGGAAAAGAAATAAATGCATGTGCTCAACACATCAATAAAATCAGAAGACGAGTATCAAATCTGTTTCTGATCATCCTCCAGTTAAAAGCTTTAATCCTTTGCGCCCCATTCAGTAGCAAGTTTGGCTGTTCCTCACGTAGCACACATTCTTATTAGGCACGTCACCCCGGGGTTTGCCTGTCTACGTGAGAGCATCTGGGGTGGTAAGCCGATAGTCGGGAGACTTTAGGCCTTCTGAAAGCACTGACTTCAGGCCAGGCCTCCATTGTGTCAGGGAGAAACTCAACTCCTAAACAGCTCCAGACACTTAAGCCAACCAGGGGCCAAGACACTTAGACATGAACAACAGAAAGTTCAACACTCACTTAAATCTTCTCGGGGCACAGACTAGGAAACACCCCTGCCCTAAAGTCTGTACTCAGCGGGAGCTAGACCGCTGTTTTTTGTGTGTCTCCCAAGCTCCCTTCTTCTGCTCCAGACCCTTATTCGGGAAGCATCTTTCCTGGTCCCAGAGGTGGAGTCACCTGAAGCCACTCAATCTCAGGTCCTCTTTTCTTCTTTGAATCCTGTAGCCTCTGAATGAACCAATCATCGTGCATTTTCAGAAGAAAAGAACATTGTTCCTCCCACAAAGGAAGAAGAATTTAAGTCCTGTAAAGTTGCCTTTAAATACAAAAAGGTCACCAGCTCCGGGGAGAAGTGCCTCGGGTTTTAATGACGACTCCAGTGTGCGGGAACAAAGGCGAACTGCATTAGGCTGGGATCCAATTGTATTTCTTTACTAGTAATAGCAAACCTTCCCTCTTTTCTCTTACACACACACACACACACACACACACGTCATCAGAAAGGGGCCTTAAAGAGACACACATCAGCTCTGGTTAACCTTTTAAACTCATTAAAAGCTCAGGGGAATTAAAAAAAAATAGAGTGGGCTGTTTAAAAAGCACCTGGCTTTTTTGTTTTGGTACAAACAAAAGGAATCTATTAAACACACAAAAAGAATCTGTTTGATCACGACAGAGATTCTAGCCGCTAGTGCACGTCAACCCCTGTTGTAAACGGGACATTTGCAGCAAAATTGCTCTTTGGTTGAAAACATTTCCTTGGTGCCAAAAAGACAGGGCTCTGGTTGTAAAGAAATTCCATCCAGAAAAAAAAAAATGAAATCTACATTTGCAGATGCTCTCTGTTTCCTGAAGCCAGGCTCGTCTTGGGACTCTCTTCCGCAAAGCAGGAGGGGTACAAAGTGAAGTCCAGGTGTCCACCACCTGTTCTGCTCCAGGAGGTTACAGGGGTGGCTTTGCAGGCTGCCACCCGTTGGCTCTTTAAAGGGGCTGCAGGTATCCCGCCCAGACCTGTCACTGCTCTTGGGAACCCACGTGGTCCTTAACCCCTATTTCTGAACTGCCCCTGGGAGGTTCAAGGAAGGTGGGACCTTAACCATCACCCAAGGAAGGAGCTGGGAGGAGATCAGGAAGCTGCTGTTCCCCAGAAGATGCTGGCCTGGTCTCTTTGGACCTGCCGCCAGGCGAGACCCTGGAAATGCAAGGATGGGCTGTGGCCACGGTTGAGTCCCCAGGCCCATGGCACACAGCGAATCCTGGTTTCTGCAATGCTCTGCTTTTTGGGCTCAGTGACACTTGAATTTTTCTGGCAAAACAACCTTCACAAACCAGTCTTCGGGAACTGCCTGGCCGTGCCAAGATCCTCGGGAGAAGATGCCCGCTGGCTGGCTTGACTTCACTTCTGACTTTATTTTCTTTGGCTGTAGTTTTGGGAGCCCTTTCTAGGTAGGGCGGATAGAAAGACAATGAAGTTATCTGGCCAGACATCATTTCTTTACAAACATGCATCGAGAAAAAGAATGCAAAGCTTGCTGGTGCTGAGTTCTGATGCTTCAACCATGTAAGATAAGATGAGGTGCAGAATTCCCCTGGCCTCAGTTTCCTTCCTGGCCCTACTTGCCTTTTAGGGCGGCTATGACAAAGGTCCCCCTTTCCCAGGGTCTTAATAGACAGCGGGCACCAGTTCACACAGGCAGGGCAGCGGGGCACAGCGTCTTTCAAAGGACAGGCGCGACCAGTGGCTCATGAAATCAATTTTGTGGCTCGTGATCATCATTTTGTCTTTTATATGAACTAGACTAGAATAAATAGAATAGAAAATATCACGGCCCAGGGTGGAGCAACTGTGCATTATGAGATGTTTGTTTCTGAGCAGGTGGGTGTGTGGAGGCATGCACGGGACCCACAAGGTGTCAGGATACAGTGTGGAGCTTATCCTGCTGGCCACAGATACCAGTTTAAACCAGTAAGAGCCAGAGGATCAGGGGATGGGGAATGTCTCTAAATTCCTGTTGAACCCTGGCTCCACTGCTTCTGTGCCTTCATTTCCAGCTCTAACAAATGAGGGTGACAACAGAATTTTTGGGAGGGCTGAGGTTAGGAAGAAACATGAAGGAGCCCACAGACATGAGGAATGACGTCTCCTAAGGGTGTGGGCAGGGTATGGTATAAACACAGAGGGTTTCCCGCTGGCTGTCCAGTATTAAGTGGTGACCAGACACTGGGAAAAGCCTTGTTCTTGTTGTCCGTCTCTGAGAAGTATCTGTGAGGTTTGGGGGAGTTTGATGACTTTTTTTTTCTGTCTCACTAACTTTAATTTATATAAATAATTTGATTTAAAGAAATCCACCAGGGATTACAGCAGCATAAACTGAAATGTATGAGCCAAGTCTTTCTAGAACATGTTCTATACCTAAAGGCCAGTATTATAATCCTTAATAATAGTTACTATTTACTGAACATTCTTAAGACCCACACGCTGGGCCACCTCCATGGTCTCGTGTAGAGGCTCCTTCATGAGGCCTCTGAGGCTAGGTGAGGCCACGCACTCCCGGCCGTCGGAGAAGGATGGGAATACAGGATGTGTTGACATTAAGCACACGCCCTGAAACAGTCTATTCTGGGTGCTTTGTGTGCTGCACGCTTTCTCTAAATTGTTTCTTGTATCAACCAACTCGCATCTGGGAGACAGGCATAGAGAGGATCCGCGCCCTACAGTGCTTGGTGATCACGGTCTACAAGGATACAAAGCTCTGTTAGCACCGTTTTGTGAGCGCATTCTCGGGAGCAGATCCACAGAGCATTTGCACAAAGGGAGGGCGGGAACTCATGGAACAGAACCAAACCCGGTGATGTCAAGGTGTATTCAGTCTTCGCTCAGATGTGCTTCCAAGACATTCCCGGCGGAGCCAAGAATCATCTAACGCCGCTTCTTTATTTAGAGTTCTTTTATGTACACGAGCACACATTTCTTATTGAGCATTGAAAGCAGCATGGGGCACGTTTCTAGAACCCTTCATCCGTGGATGCGCAAGGACTTTACAGGCACGCCTAAGATCGGGTCGACAAATCTTCAGAGATAACACTTGGGGCCTGAACTCTTATTTCTACTGCAGCCACGCTCCCAGTACTCAGAGAGCCTTACGTGACGGGAGAGGGCTTCCTCTTTTCCTTTTCCTCAAGAGGGTTGTCTTCCGGTCTTTAAAAGAGCTTGTTGGAATATGTACACAACATGAAAGTCTACCCGTGAATCACCGAGTTTTTACTATTATTATCATGAATACATGGATGTGAGGGTGCACATGCACGCGTGTGCCGGGGCATACTTGGGGAGGTGAGAAAACAACTTCTGGGACTGGGTTTTCTCCTTCCAGCCCTGTGGGTAAAAGGAGACTTGAACTCAGGCCCTTAGGCTTAGCAGCCCTCTCTTTACTCACTGAGCGGTCTCCCTGGCCCCTCCCCTCTCTATCACTTCAAGGCTCATAGGTCAACAGCACTAACCATCTCCACACTCTCTCAGAGGGGTCATCACCAATTGCTGGGCATTTGTTTTTCTTAGAAGCTTAATCCCTAGATCCATTAGACAAAGCCACTCCCATCCCGAGCCTTCCCTAGTGCCTGAAGGACGCCATGCTCCTGTGCCTCCATGGATGGGACCAGTCCTCAAATGCACAGAGCCACTTGCTGTCTGTCTTTCTGTGACTGGTTGGTCTGAGCTTTTAGAGTGTTTACTCATGTTGCAGCACGCATCCGAATTTCTTCCCGTCGTCAGGCTGAGAAACTTCCCACTGTTTGTATAAGCTGTTTTGTCTTTAGCTATTCGTCTGTTGAGAGACTCTTGGGTGGTTTCGACCTCCCGGTTACTGTGAATGCCACTGCTACAAAGACAAGTGAATGACTATCTCTGTCATACCCTGCATATATACGGCATGGTATGTGCATGCAAACACGCATGCGCACACACACACACACACACACACACATGCGCACAGAATGGCTGGATAATGTCCTATCGTCCGTCTTGTGAGGAGTCTCCATGCTGTGTTCTACGGCGGCTGTACCGTTGTACACAGAGTTCTGATCCCTCCACAGCCTCATCACGGTGCAGCGGCAGTTCTGTTATTCTACAGGTCAGGGTTGGGAGTAATAGATGGGGGTCACAGACTCAGAGCCCACATTCTCCTTCTCCCAGACTGCTAGGTTCTCTGTCCTTTATAATAAAACAAAGGCCCATGATTGGCGCATGCTCAGAAAGCAGGGCTGCTTGGCCTTTTGCCTTTGTCTACTCTCTGTATCCCTCACGTCGGGGATGAGTGTGCAAGACGGGGGGGGGGCGGGGGGAGAGGTTCCCCAGCTCCCCCTTAATGGCCAGATGATTACTGAGTATGAAAACATGCCCGGATTGAAACCCCAAACAGCAAGCCTGGAGCTGAATCCATGCAAGCGTCCAAAGGGGGGCAGGAGGAAGCCATGGGGGTCCCCAGCTGCAGGCGGCTGGCCTGTGGGGTCAGGCCCCATGCTGCCTGTGGCTGTCTACTCAATAAAGACTTTCTGAATTATGCTGGGTACAACTAAAAGCAACTCAACAAGAAGCTAAAGTAAACTAAGAGCTTCTGGTGTGTGTGTAATACAGTCTCTCAACACTGCCTAGAAGTCTTCCTCTGTGAAACAGCAAACAAAACAAAACCAGGGTCAGCCCAGGAGGAAATGGCAACTCAGACTTCCTTACCATGGCGGCCTGTGTGAGGCCCCCAGCCTGCACTGCGGTAGCTAGCCTTCAGCACAGTTCTCAGAGGTGACACCACAGCGCCCTGGTAGCAGTACCTAGAGATGCAAACCTTTCCAAGTCTCCCCCAGGACTCTGCTCCCTCCCCAGTTAATGTCTGGGGGTAATAATAATGCAGATTCTGAGAGTGTCTACACAGCCCGTCTCTGCTCCACAGGAGACCTGTGCATGGAGACGATCATCCCTGAGAGGGAAACGGGGAACTCACTGCCTACAGCAAACGTCCTTCATTATGCTGACAATCTCTTGACCACTAGATATTATTTAGTTATCAATAATAAAAGTGCAACACCTACGGAAGCTGAATCCAGAATGAATCTAGGTAAGTAGTACTGAATCTTCCCCTAGTCTGTCTGTCTGTCTCTGACTCCACAAGCGCGCACGCACATGCACACACACACACACACACACACACACACACACACACACACGCGCGCGCGCACACACATACATGCACGTGTACGCATGGAGATACCTAGAAAATACCTGTTAAAACTATCTGCTGATTTATGTCTTATTGGCTACTGGTTAAAGGATCAATCCTTTCATTCAATTAAAAAGCCAGCAATAAAATTAAAAGCAATTAAACTTCAGTACCCCGTAGAAGAAACACGTGCGGACGCTCCAACTTGCATACCTGAGGGATGATTGACATTTTCTTCCTTAAATCATGAAGTCCAATTTCAGTTGTCAAGATCTTATCAATCCAGATCTTCCCTTCAGGTTCTGACAGTCTGAAAAGGGCCGAGATGAGGGAACTCTTTCCAGCTCCGGTTCTTCCCACGATTCCAACCTATAAAGAAGCCCAGGGGACTGCACATTAACCAGTGTAACCAACCTAGGCGAGCAGGCTCATTTCCGAAGGTAAATTACGAAACTTTCTACCGCGTGCTGCCTACAAGTTCCTCAGCCTCAGCTCTGCAGTTCTTCACGGTGGGCACTGACCTGGATGCCGAGTAATATCCCTGGGGTGTCCTTTCTAGATGCCCCCAGCAGCCTCCAAACTGTGGGGACCTGAAATGTCAAGTCTTGGCAAAAGTGCCCCTGGGTACAGGAGAGTCCTATGAATGTTAGGGACTAAGCAGTAGTGTCCTCAGGAGGTGGTGAGAAGGTGGATTTTCATGAGCATCCCTTCCAAGGTCTGGGTGCCTAGAACCTTGGGAACTGCCTGGATAATTCCACAGAGGAATTAACGGCTCATTCCAGATGTGTTGTACATAAAGGCGGGTCATTTCAAGCAGCGTCCTATCGTTTACAATGAATTCGTCTTTGATAGAGAAACTAAACCGCTTGCGGTTATTAACTACTTGGTTATGCTGTGGCTCGAGAGGAAATACCTTCAAATTTGCAAACGCAGGTCTCCGCATCTTAAAAGACAGTGACCAGGAGCCCAAACATGCATAATGAGACCAACAACAGCAGCCCCAACAAACAGTGTTTGCTATTTACACGGCTCCTTTCATCTGAGCAGTTCAAAAGGCATTTTACAAACCAATTAATACTTACAATTGCCTCTTGGGAAAGATCTGTGTGAAGAATCACTGCTCTTATTAAAGTCAGAGCAGAGAGAAATGAAGGGCACTGACAATAAGATCAAAGAGTCAATATAAGAAGGGGATTGCTGGTCAGGGGGAAAAAACTGAGCCGTAAAAGCTGGCTTTTAGGGGTGTATGAGCGGAAGACTAGCCCTTTCTCTGGTGAGCTTGTTCAACTGGTGAGAGCATCCAAAGGGATGACATCATTCCTATTAAAAATTTGGAGTCGATGAAGAGCATAGACATGCTTTCTATGACTTGCAAATTAATTCAGTAAATTAAAAAAAAATACCTCACCGTTCAAACAGGCAGGAACCAAACTCAACCAAATTAACTCAGTAAATAAATAAATAAATTAAAAAAAAAACACCTCACCATTCAAACAGGCAGGAACCAAACGCAACCACTTACTGGTTATGTGCTGGGAGTTTTACATGTTATTTCATTTGAATACTTTCAAAAACAATCAGCAACGGCCCTTCAAAAAGTCTCGAGAATAACTACAGGAAAGGTAGCTGTATCTAAGATTTTGGAGTGCCTGCAGCCGTTCTCCATTCCACGGAAGCACTGACTGACACCCTGCCGAGGGCTGGGGTTTGTACCCAGCTCTGTCTCTGCATACACATGGATGATCTGCTCATCTCTGGGTCTCCGCGTATACAAACTGCCACATGTGAAGACAGAGGTAAATCCACGTTTGTGACATGTGGACAACCGCTGATCCAGCGGTGACAACCGGAATCTCTGCAGTCTACGAGGGAAGAGCTGAGAGACAGGGACTGCGGAAGCAGCCTCGACAGGAGGGGAACTCCAGACTTAAGGGAGGATCATTCCAAGCAAAAACAGAACACTACTTTTCCCCATCAAAACAAAAACGATCATCTGAAAGACTTTCACGGGTAACTGGTGGATTTGCGTAGGTGCCAATGGAGAAGGACACCACCGAGTTTATGGAGATACCACAAAGGGACATACGGACACGGGACATGGTCTGATCTTAGCTACTTCCAGTTGCCTGTTTTCCCAACTTACACAAGGTTGATCTCTAACAATCACAGCAGCACGTTAAACTTAAGAAAAAGATTGTGTGTGTGTGTGTGTCCATGAATGAGGGCATGTGCTGGTGGGGGGGGTACCTAGGAGGCAGAGCCCTGGAAGCTGGAGTTACAAGCAGTTGTGAGCTGCCCACTGTGGATGCTAGGAACTGAATTTGGTTCTTCCAGAAGAGCAGTAGATGCTCCTGACAGCTGAGCCGTCTCTCCAGTCCTAACATGTTAGACTTGATGAGGATCAATCTTCATAGTCCATGTTCAGTAGGACCAATAGCTAATGCTCATTCAACACAGCTGCTGCTTGGGACTTCCCCTAGCTTCTTCCCCAGAAAGATGCCAGGCTCTCGTTGCCCATCTTACTTCCAGCAGCCTCGCAGGCAGCCTGACTTCAAGCTCCCGCGATCCTCTGTGTCCTAACACGATCCCTCTGTTTTTCACTCCCACAGCCGACCGCAGAATCCAAGGTCACATTAAGAACAAATAAAATAAACTCACCCCAATTAAAATCAGTGCAATCAATTTGCAAAGTGAATATATTACTAACCCTGAGCTCGGCGTGCTGACGGAATGACGTTAACGTGTGGATGCGTGTGTGTGCGTGTGCACTCGTGTGGTGTGTGTTCCTAAGATGGAAACTCAGGTAGCTAGACAATGTTGTAGCCATTTATTCTTTCATATAAATCATGTAAGAGTACACATGATTGTTTATTGAAGAAATCTCTGACTGGTGGATGTTTCGGCTGCTCACAAAATATTTTGCTGTTATAAACAGCATCCTGTCAACTATCCTTGAGGCTACGCCTTTGCAAACAACCTTAATTATTTCCCTAAGATAAATCCCTAGGCACGGAACTACTGAGCAACAGGCATAAGCACTTCAAAAGAAGATGCTGAGTCTTGCCCAGCCAGGCTCCAGAAGCAGGTTCTTCATCTCCACTGGCACCCACTGCCTTGTGCATTCCCCACCCAAATGCTACAACTTTGTTCTAATCAGCATTAACGTGATTCCGCAAGGAGAACTCTCCATTTGTGTCTCACCAGGAGATGACCACTGTCGGCGTCCTGCCTCCCATCTTTCCTAGGCTCTCTGGGTTCCCCTCTGAAATGCAGCCTCTAAAGCTTCTCTCTGCTCCTGGCGTTCCACCCAGGAGACAGGTATATGACACACCTGACCAACTTGCCCACCCTTAGTGCCACAGGACCTCCTCCAGGGAGGAGAACCTGTGTGTTACACACTTGGCACACCCACCCAGCAGGTGGAAACGAGTGTGATCCCTCCTCTCCAGATGCCTTTCACACCCATTTCTAGCTGCTGATATCACGTGTTTTTCAAACGTCTAATGCGACCAAACACTCCACCTGTCTCTCATGTGCCCATCTCCACTCCTAACAGAGTCCCCAGTACCTTTTCTTTAAACCTCCACAAACTCCGTGACCTACTATCTTCAAGTGGCTCCAGGACCATCTTTTCAGGGCTCCACTGGATTCTCCTGGGTAAAGTTAAATTGTTTGACCTGTCCTCAGACATAGAAGACTTCCACAGAGAGTAAAGAGTTCATCTCAGCTTGAGGGAGTTCTGAAATTAGTCACAACATGTTCGTGTATACAATATGCCGGTCGGCGAGGACAGACCTGGCAGGTAAGTTCCACAGTCATGACTAGGACAGGAAGGGGGACAGCCGCTCACTTTCATGGGGCAGACAGATCATGGGCTGTACAAAGCTAAGTCACCTTATTCCTGGATAATGACAGCCAAACCTGATCACACATTTACCGTGTTGATCTCTGTGTTGGGATACTGCAAAGGTGAGGTCCTATGACTTTGCAAAGCAGAAAACTGAAGGTTTTTAAGAACCTGAATCGATCGGGTATACCTGAGTCTGAGAGACTATGCCCTGGATTGAGCTGTGTCTTACACACTGAGTGGCGAGCTCCCTCGTGTTGGGAGGTGGGACAAGATTAGGGTCCTTGCTAAGCAGAAATACAGTTATTCACAGGATAAAGTGGCACTATGGCACAGGCTGAGAGAGAAGCCCGAGGCGGACAGAAAACCTGGAAAACAGAATAGAACTGGTGTCCGATCTAGGGCAGGGGAATGACTTTAAAAAAAAGTGTGTGAGTTAGGGGCTGGGGGTGTGCCAACAGTCAGAGCACAACCTAGAAGAGGCTGTTCTATCCCTTCTGCCACCTGAGCTCAGGGCTGGCGTGGGGGTGAACTCAGATCGACAGGCTGGGAAAACACCTTTACCTACCGAGCTATCTCACTGGCCCTCGGTTTCCTCTTACATGCCATGAGGGGATGAACAGACTCAAATCTGGCAGCAATAGAGGCCGCTGCTCAGGGATGGCTGGATTGTGTGTGAAAACAGCCGTGACAGAGGTCACTGCTAGAAAGATGCAAATCCATGCGTGAACATGTGATCAAGAAGAGTCAAATTACCTCATGGTGGACAGAATTTAAAAGCTCATGCCTTTAATCCTTCCTGCACTTGGGAAGCAGAGGCAGGCGGATCTCTGAGTTTGAAGACAGCCTGGTTTACAGAGCTAGTTCCAGAACAGCCAAGGTGACACAGAGAAACCCTGCCTCCAAGAAATAAAAACTCCAAGAAACCAAAACAAAAACCAATACATGCATACAGACACACACTCACACACACACACACACACACACACACACACACGAATGCACAGAGACACACAGCCTAGGGCTCTAGACAAAACTCTCATGGGCTGTCCCAGAAGACAGTGACGTAACCCATGGCATCCATTTCAGGGTATAAAAGAAAGTTTCATAGACATCTAGGAAAATTACTCATGAGATAGAACGCTTAGCTGGAAGGGTCATTGAAATGCTAGGTCTGAGCCAGAGTATCTGTATTCCCACCAAATTCCTGGATGTGATGCTTCAGGCTCAGCTAGGAATAAGGGACAGGCTGGGCAAGCCGGAGCCCTGCACAGGAGAGAGAGGATGGCTCTCGGAGAAAACATTATGTTAAAAGAGAGAGAAGGCAGGAAACTAGCATTTCTGCACATTATAGCAAGGTCTGGCACACATCTGTAAAAATGTATTATCAAAGTAATAGCTTTGGGCAAGAAAAAATAAAAAAGATAACACACCCAAACCTATCTATTCACTCTCTCAGATGATCAAATCATCTATTCACTCTCTCAGATGATCAAATCAACCACAAAATCACCGAAATGAAAAATGCAGTCAGTGTTGAGATGCTAACCCGGAGGCCCAGGGTGCTCCTGGTCTTATTTTTGTACTTTTCAGAAATTAGGAACCTGGTTAGGAGTGATCACAGTTTCTACTTTACTGTAACTTCCGGATCTCAGAGGAAGTCATTGAAAGGGAACAAAGCTCTGCTGGGCTGGCACAGTCCTAAGTCCGAGCCTGAATCCAACACAGAAGGGGCAGACGGCAAATGGGAACAGATTTAAGGAGAGGGAACCCCATGCGTGCAGGCAAAAGAGAACATTCCATGAGGCAGCTTCCTATGCAGGAGGACTCTGAACGTAAGCCAAGGCAATTGCTACCTGGGGTTGGGTGGGCAAGACACAAGTCAAAAATTAAGTTATTACAGATACAGTTCAGCCTTCAAATCTAATGGGTTTTTTTTTTTTGATCTCAGAATACAAGTCTGGGGCCATATATTGTTTCCTAACTTGTTCAACAGAGTTTCTTATATAATTCATCGTTTGTGGCTCCCAGGGGAACTGAAGACACGTGCAAATTAAGAGAACGGCGCTCGCGATCTGATAAGCGTGCCGTCTGCGAGCGAGCAGACATCCTACAGGGCTGTCAGGACACCATTGGCTTTCATCACAGCTGAAGCTCATGTCTTACCCACACAGCCAGCCACCCCGTCTTCAGACCTACAAGGAAGCCGTGGAAATAATTAGGATCGGGCTTTTGCCAAGTGGCTTGCTGCTCACTGTATACCCTTTGGGCACCAAGTCGTGCATCCATCCTTTCAAGTCACAAGGGCACCCACTCATTAAACCACAGCTGTGGTTAGGCCATTAAACGGGTTGGGGGGACGGAGCGTTCAACAGGAGTATCTTGCGAGGTAGTTAACACTGCAGGGGCTGGGTCGTGGGGCAGTGGCAGAACGCTTGCCGATCGCATGTCCATCCCTGGATTCAATCCACAGAAGCACAAAAGTAAACAACAAAGGGAGTAGGGAAGGTGGAACTTCCCACGCCCGCCCGGGAAAAGGAGCTGTTGACAGAGTTGTCTTATGAAGTGTGTTGCTATAGGCTTCTTCCTGCCTGCACATTGCTTCTCGGTCACTCGTGTTCACAGCCAGCTGTCATCAGTATCTAGCACGCGCCCCGCAGAATGCCATCTACTGGGGAACAAGGAAGAGCACAGCATGTTCCCTCACCTCCAGAAGGACACTGAGCTATGATCTAGAGCTGGAAACCATGCCAGAACACACACACACACACACACACACACACACACACACACACACA
>JAQHUG010000028.1:8654404-8679603 GCA_028555095.1 Dicrostonyx torquatus
CTGTGGCAAAATACACAGGTGTATGTGTCTGAAGTTACTTTGCCAAAAATACCCTGATAGAAACGGAGAGGGAGGGTTTGCTTTGGCAGTTGAGGTTCCAGTCTGCCATGATGGGGAATTCGGAGCAGTAGGAACATGTAGCTGGCCACATGGCCTCCACACACATGACACAGAGCGATGGCTGCTTATCAAGCTCCATTTCTTCTGTCTACACAGAGCATGATCCCAGCTCAGGGAATGGTGTCGCCCACAACAGACCAGTCCATGATCCCAGCTCAGGGAATGGCATCGCCCACAGCGCACCAGTCCAAGATCCCAGCTCAGGGAATGGCATCGCCCACAGTGGACCAGTCCATGATCCCAGCTCAGGGAATGGCGTCGCCCACAGTGGACCAGTCCATGATCCCAGCTAAGGGAATGGCGTCGCCCACAGTGGACCAGTCCATGATCCCAGCTCAGGGAATGGCATCGCCCACAGTGGGCCAGTCCATCATCCCAGCTCAGGGAATGATGTCGCCTGCCCACAGTGGGCCAATGTCCTTACCTGAATAAGCTAAGGAAGATATCCCTCCCTGCACAGGCATGCCTAGAGGCCTGTCTCCCAGGAGACTACAAATCTCATCACACTGAAAACTAGACTAACAATCACACTTAACTATTTCATACACTTTCTAAATTGTGGGAAAACAACATAAAATTCCCCATCGTAACCATTTTAAGCACACAGGGCAGGCACACAGGCGTTAACTATATACACAGGTGTGCAACCTCCATTGCTATCTGTATTCAGAGCTCTTTTGAGAGTACAAAACAAGAGCTCCTGGACCCATCATAGCTCTTCTCATTCCCTGTCCTCCTCTGCCTCAGGCTCTGGAAACCACCACTCTCCTTCCTGTTTCTAAGAGTCCAGGTGGTGGAGTGGGTTCATATAGCATTGTGTTTCTATGATGTCTCTCTCTCTCTCTCTCGCTCAGTGTGATGCCCTCGGGGTACATCCATGTTGCAGAATGTGCTGGAACTCCCCCCTTCCTTTTAAAGACCGTCTGCAGCATGTGTCCAGCACACTTCACCTATCCACTGGAGGGGTACTTAGGTGGCTCCTGCCTTTTGGTCACTGCGACTGACCCTGTAATAAACTCAAGGACAACACAAACACTAGCACCTTACAGCATCTAGAGGAGGGAACGAGAGAAGAGACGTTCACAGAGGCGGAGACGATCCTCAGAAGAACTCCATGGGAGAGTTAAAGACTCGGGAGGCTACAGACATCAGTCACGGGAAGGCTCTGAAGTTAGAAGGCATTAGAAGGGAGAGCGGCTCTGTAAAGCAATGGTGGCACCGAAGGGGGAGGCAGAGCCTCTTCAGGTCCACAGGTCCAAGGCAGCTGCTGACGCTCACACATTCAACAGTGCGAGAGGCTGAGTCAGCTCCCGGCCACTTGACCTGGCCGACCTGCTAAGGAGAATTGAGGCAGGCACTAGGGAGGACCCTGAACCTTAACTTTCATCTGCGTGGGTGGGGGAAGGGGCAGCAAGGCCACAGGAATCGTGGAGAAAGAAAGCACAGCCTAAAGGGTCTGCCAGCCAACAGCAGGAAAGGACAGCCACGGCTAGGACAGCAGACGAACAACCGAGACCACCCCGTGTAAGGCAATGTGTGCTCGTGTTGGGAGCCAAGGCTGCTGTGGCATGCGGGCCAAGCGCTTCTTGCTGCTTAGTTTGTTACGGTCTGGTCTGTGCAAGAGTCGCTGTGGGTTCTGGCCCAGGGCACCAGACCATGAGCGCCGGAGCCATTGAGAGAGCTGCACTTGCTGGTAGGTCAGTCCACAATCCCTTCACCCCACAGCGGGCTCCGAATCTCTTTCACCTACTTGGCCTGAGTCTCTGGGCCTTGTCCCGCCTTCGGCCTGAGCTTGGCCCACCTAGCTCTGGTTGGGTTTCCATGGTGACAGAGAACTGACCTGACAGTTCTACCAGGGTATGTCTAGGCCTGGCTAGACATTCAACACAACACACCAGCAGCAGCTTGCCCAGACAGGAGGCAACAGGGAGCACACATGCCTTCTACCCTTCCAAAGGGACGCCAGATGCAGAAGGCAAAGGAGAAGACAGAAGCAGGGTGGCCAGCCTGCTGACACCGAGACAGGACAAGGTCATCTACCACGCACAACCGAGTAACAACAGAAAAACGGCCAAACAAAAACACACGCAGGTTTTCAGTGAACCTGCAATTTTCTGACAGGTTGTGTTCATCGTTAACCTGGGCTTCATGCAGCCCATGGGTGAAGGGCTGAACACAGCTGTGAGGGAAGCAAGAAAGACCAAGGAAAGGGACGAGGGTCGGCATGGAGAAAGGGATGAGAGAAAAGTGTTCAGTCTGATAACAGAGGGATAAAAATGGGAAGTAGACACGGGCGTCTCAGTGACAAGGGTCCAGGGACGACAGTAGATCAGGTAATTATCAGGAAGCATTAGATCTGATATACTTAACTCCAGTCCGGTTAAATTCCGGGCACCGCAACCAGGGCACTTTACTATATAAGGAAAGACTAGTTTTATCCTCAGACAATGAGAACATTTAAAAGAAAAAAAAAAGATATTCAAAACTATTATGAATGCTTTAGAATAGCTAAAAATGCTAATAAGTGGAGATTATTTTTAAGAGAGAAATATTAGTTTTCCATCACATAGTCCATTCACCCCTGGACAGAGAGTCCTGCTGAGAGATTCGCCAGGAAGCCGGCACACGCATGCGGCCTAAATCTTTAGGGGGACACTCTAGAGGGGCGAGACCGTTTCAACGAACCTTCTCTCTGGATTTGATGAGTGCGGTCAGGTGCTTGAGGACCAGAGGCCCGTCCAGGCTGTAGGTATAGCTCATGTTGTCAAACACGATCACCCCTTCCTGGGGCCAGCCTGGGGGCGGCCGCTTCTGGTACTCCCAGGCCGCCTCCTTCTCCAGGTTTGTGTATTCGATCACCCTCTCCACAGAAATCATCTGCAAGAGAAAAGGCGTCCGCACGGGTCAGGAACCAGGAGCTGTGCTTGTGGAGGTATCTGACCTACGCACAGCTGGGGAAGGCCCGCCCGCTTGGGGCTTTCGAGCTGTCAAGACTACTGAGGACCCTGGTGACTTGACAATTCCGCTCACCATCACCTGACACCTTCACTCACGATAGCCCATCCCTTTGACCTTATAACACGGAGTGATAAGCAAGAGGAGGGGGGGGGGCGGCTCAGTGGGTTAACTGACTGCCATGTAAACATGGAGACCTGGGTTTGGATCCCAGCACCTCTGGAAACAAAAAGGTAAGCACGGGCGTAGATCTGTAGCCCAGGTGTTAGGGGCTGGAGACACACGGGAGGGCTCACTGGCTAGCCAGTCTTGTTGAACTGGTCTCTCCCGAGTTCCGTGAGGGACCAGTCTCAGAAGACAAGGTGAAGGGTGAAGAAGGCACCTCACTGAAACCTCCAGCCTCCAGCGTGCACCAATAACACACACACACACACACACACACACACACACACACACATCTTCCACAACCACAAAAATCAAAGGATAGTTGTAAAGCCACGAGTTTATGTCCTTCGGTCAGTCATCTCTGGCTACAGACTGGACACGCATTCTAGAGCAGTGAGCTCAGGCATCTTGAGGACTCACTGTAACAATTTCTGTTGTGTCAGAGAAGAGAAATGGAAGGATCTCGTGTTCACTGTTTATCTCACTAGCAGGAATAAATATTTTGAAGAGGAAACAATTCACGTGCTGACCGAATCTCCTGCTATGGCCACAGTGTGCTACCTTTGGGAAGCACCTTAGAGGTGGGCGTTTACCCGCCAGCGCCTCCCGCCTTCTACTCCACACACGGGAGATGGTAAGACTGGGGATGAGTGTGCAGGAATGGCGGAGTGGGAGAGCTATTAATTAAACAGCCTCAAAACACTGAACTCCTCTTTTACCAAGAACGAGGAATTACCCATTAAGAAACAAAAATAAACAGGCCTCGGAGAAATTAGCCTATATCCTCTCTCGGATTTCAGAACTTCCCTCCTACAGAGGCATTTATTACATTTGAAGACAGCTGGTGATGAATCTAAAACCTGCTGACATAGCATACATAAGACAGAGAAAAAGATGTATACGTTTTATTTTATATTAACGTTAAACAGATGGAAGCGGGACCTTAAAAAAAACAAACTCCGTTAGCTAGGATGCAGAAATAACAGTTTTAATATTTTACATAAGAATTGCTTTTATGTCACTGAACGGCAAAGGGGACTGTTAAAAGGCCAAGAACGCTCAGATAAACATTACCATATTCTCCACTTCAGCACTCTGTCGCACAGACCACTGGAACATCCCCGTGAGTGTGATGGCATAGGATAAGGCCAAGCCAACCTGCCCAGCGTCCAGCGCTTTGAGAGGAGGAAGGAGAGGACAGTCAGTCTCGGCGGTAACTCGAGCCTGCTGCTGCCTTACCGAGAGGACCCAGCAAGTTGCATACAACCAAAGTAATCGTTACATTTCCCCTTCCCTGACTGAGCTCGTGATGCAATTTTAAAAGCCCGTGATGAACGCCGAGAGACGATGAGTTTGTTCATCCGGGGGGACTGACACACGTCTGAGGAAGGGCAGTGTACACGTCAGGTGTAATGCTATTCTTCAGACTCGTCATTATGGTTCAAGGCCTTGTTACGTAATCCCACTGTCTATGTCCCATGCAACCGCAGCTGGAAACCACTGCAGACAAGATGATGTGTTCGAGGAGTCAATGCCTTTGAAAGTAAAACACGGCTCCCATTGTTCCATGGATAAACATCCTAATTCAGGGGTGTCATTGGTGAGGGGTTAGGCATGGCGGGTTCATGCCACACGTGCCAACACCTGCTCCTCTGGGACCCTCCTGACAGTGAGCACAGTGTGCTTCCCTGCTGGGTCTCTCTCACCCATGTGCACAGGGACATCAGCAAACTAAGGAAAGTCCCGAGGCTCAAATACAGAGCCCTAATCTGGGCAAAGCATTAACAGTAAACATGGGTCTCATCTCCGGGCTACCCGATCAGGGATTTTCAGAATGTCACTGTAGAGACCTCGGCTCGTTCTAACAAAGATAAAAAGAACCTGTCCAGACTCTCTCACTGGATCACACTGCATGGTCCTGCCCACCCCGACACGTTGTAAAAGCTTTAACAGGCTTTATTAGAACCACACAGAGGGCGCCATTAGACAAGGTGGCAAGAGTTTAATTTAATAACTGTAAACACAGCTATAAATTGTAATCATACCATAAATAGTTATTTGCATCTGCACTTACTTTTTGCCAGAATCAGGGACCCAAAGGCAACGACGATGACAAAGACGGCACAGATGGCATCCAGACGCACGGCAAACCATCTCGACGTCGTCAGAAACAAGAACCACGCCTCTGGATTTGGGAACCGTAACAAGCGCAGTGAGTAAGAGCAAAAGCCACATTTAACTGCGGTGAGCGTGACGGGTGCCGAGATGTGGGGACAGAGCAGGGCAGCAAGGTCGCACGCTCAACGTTTCCAGAAAGTCAGGAAATGCAAAGCAACGCACGGCGCATACCCCAAACAGTACAGAGGCTTTGCAAAAAGAAAAAAAAATAATAATTGAAGGATAACTCAGAGGTCACAAGTAGATATATAATCATAATAGAGAATATGGAAAAATGGTCTTCTAGTTACTGGGCAGTAATATAAGGCCCATCAGCTTATAGGTTGACTTTCCCGTCCTACGGCAAAGCACACAGCTCCCAATTTGCCTCCGATACTTTCCTTGCTTCTGCACACACTGGGGTCGGGGATGGGACACCCTCAGGGGCTGCATATAGTTGACTAACATGCTAAAAGGCACCTCATGTAGTTTTTAACCTGCCCTTGAGTCATCAGAACACAATAAAGGTGGGGCAGTTTTAGAGACTTGAAAGGAATCCCGAAACTTCTGGGAGGAAAGAACTCACACGAACACAAAGAATCATAGGTGGCTGGCAGTTGTCAGTTATATCTATTACCTACCCTGTGTATAATCAATTGGATGGTTAGCCATCTGCGGTCCATGGACCAAGAACAACAATTGGATGGTTAGCCATCTGCGGTCCATGGACCAAGAACAACAATTGGATGGTTAGCCATCTGCGGTCCATGGACCAAGAACAACAATTGGATGGTTAGCCATCTGCGGTCCTTGGACCGAGAACACCAATTGGATGGTTAGCCATCTGCAGTCCATGGACCAAGAACAACAATTGGATGGTTAGCCATCTGCAGTGCATGGACCAAGAACACCAATTGGATGGTTAGCCATCTGCGGTCCATGGACCAAGCTTTCCTGCAGCACAGCCACAGCCCCCGCTGACATCTTTCCAGTACTTGCTTCCATGCCTATAGCAGCAAAGGAAGGAGATGCCGTGGGGACAAGATAGCTCTCACTTGGCAGGGGATCGTTTGCAAAATATTTCTGCTGACTGAGCTCCTAAACAGACAGAGAGCCAAAGGGCACCAGGGTGGAAGGATTGAGCAAGCCAATCAGAAGAAAGCCAGACCTGAGGAGAGATTCTGAGAGGGTTGAGGGTCTAAGAGCAGATGGAGAAAGCATGAGACCAGGACCAGGCAGAGGGCGCCTACAGGCATCAAGCCCAGGAGGTGAAGCCACCTCCTGAAATGGACAGACCTGAATGCAGGTCCTGGTGTGCGTCAAACAGCTCCTGGAACCGCTCTTCTGCTTTATACGCCCGGATGGTCCAGAGTCCCTGCAGGGACGATGACAGGTGGGAGAACACGGGACTCCGAGCTGCAGAAACACGGGCACACACAGAACCGAAAGCTCAGTGCAGCTGCATGCGTGGACAACCTGGCCTCCTGGGCTCCAAGGGCAGACACTGAACTCTTGGGGCCTCCTAAAGGGCTCTGGGTTTCTAGTCAAAGCACCGCCAGAAACCTGGGAAGTCCCTGTCCTCACACCCGCAAATCCTGGTCACTTTAAAGAAGGAAGTGAATGCTCCGGTTCAGCACACCTTTGACCGGAGTCAGGTCTAGCTCCTGTAGCAGCCTGTCCTTCAAGGCCTTTTCTTCCCTACACTTTCTAGCTCTTTCTTTGGGAAGAAATTATTTTTCACTGATTATTTTAATTTTTGGCCAGCAGGGTTCTAAAAACATAATTTCACTAGAGGACTTATCACAACACACTAAAGCTAGACATATAGAAACCTTTTGAAACCCCCTCCTAGAGGGTTATTTTAAGGCCCGGCATATGGCTACCGTTTCCCATTGACTGAAAGGATACCTGACACAGATAACGAGTAAAGCTGTATAGACGGGGTCTCCTGTGCGCCCCAGAGAAGCTTCCTCTGTCCACCCGTGTGGGAGAGCAGTCCTTTATGGGCACCATGTGTCTGGGTGTCACACTGCATTTGTATCCACACCACTGCCCCAGATGGGACATCTCTGGGCTGGCCGTGACTTCAGCCTCAAAAGCTAAAAGATGCCTTTATGACCTACTCAACTGGAAACTTACTCTCAAGGTTGAGGCTAGCGTGGCAGGTGTCACTGTCCTTTCTTTTCCAGACTCTCACTGTAGGCTCAATTATCTTATTAGAATTTAAAGGACAAATTCCCCTTTGCCTGTCTTTGACTACAGGGAATATATGTCCTGCAATGGCTTTTGTGTTTCTAGAATACTGCACCATGACCACCAGGTCCTACCTTACCTGGGGTCAGACATGAGGGCTACCCCATCAGGTGAAGATGGTTTTCTGGCGGGCTCATTCTGCCCTGTGGATAAGACTGTACTTGGGTTAGGGTAGATCAGGAACCCAGCACCCAGCAAACATACTTCATGGCTGAAGATGACCTTGAACTTAGGACCCTGCCGCCTCTACCTCCAGAGGACAGGGATTACAGATGTGACCACCATGCTCAGGTTGACGGTGTTGGGTATTGGGCCTATAGCTTAGTGAGTGCTAGGTAAGAACTCTATCAGCTGAGGTCAACCTCCAGCCCTCGTTTTATTCTGTCACGTGTCCGTCTTCTACAGAAGACCTGTTGATGACGTATGGAGGGTTTGGGAGACGTGAAAGTCATTTTACAGCTTTGTGCATGTGGCCTATAAAGTGAATTTATAAAACAGTCAAGAGAAAACCCATTCTCGTTCCCTGTACTTGTTCCTGTGCTCACACTGTCTCCCGCTGACATATTTACCATGCACACAAGCGCTGCACGGATTGGCAGCGAGGCGTGTGCTAGGGTACACACGCACTGAGACAGAGAATCTTCTAGTGAGCCAGAGTTCGCTGATGGGTAATCAAGGAGGGAATACATGTCTGTAGACAGCCACTGGGGTCAGAGGAAATGGGCAGCGTGTGGTCCCGTGCTTCTCCCTGAAGCTCTTTCCTGACCGGGCTACCCGAGTGTGGACACTACCCAAAGGAAGCCTTTCCATGTGACAGTCCTTCCAGAAAGAGAACATTCTCTGAGCAGACACCTGCCAACTAGGACTGGGCCGTATGAAGAACCCCAGGCAATTGGAGATGCTTCTGAAGGTGTCTGCTCTGGCAGCCATGCTATTCCCACGCTTCAGTGTACCGACTAAATGTCTCCTCGAAGACGGCTACGGGAACCGATGTGGACCGAGCTCAGGCCCCAAACAAGAGAGTTACAGGCTCACATCAGACTTTTCTGAATGCCTCAGAGAACATCCCACCCATCGCTCTGAAAGTAGAGCATCCGCATAGAAGGATTTACCCTGTAAATCCCAGGCTTGTTACAATGCCAGGAGAGTGCCAGGGTCTAGTGATGGAGATCCCAGAGGACACAAGAGTGGCACCACGACATGGAAACTTTAATCACGGCTGATGGTGATGGTTCCTGGGGAAGGTCACTGAAGCAATGTGTCAGCCTGCCATCCTCACTGCTTCTTATTAGATCAACGTCACCACTGGGTCTCAGGGGCTGAGGTTAAGGACGGGTCTGTTTTAGAACTTAGGGATTCCTTCAGCCTTGAGCACCAGAAAACTCGAGGTCAATTTCTGTATTTAAATGCACCCCAAGAAACTTCTATACTTAAATGTACCTCAAGAGTTCTTTTTAAAAAAGAAATTATTGGGGTGGAGGTGGCATGTATGTCCCGTGGCATGTCTGTAGAGGTCAGAGGACAGTTTCATGGGAAGTGGCTTGCTTCCACCTTTATGTGGGTTCCAGGATGGGAGGGGAAGGGAATCCAATGCAGATGGGGCAAGTATTTTCACCCTTTCAGTCACCTCACCACCGTACCCCGGGAGCTCACGAGCAGTGCAGGAACCTGTACCATCAAACAGTGATCCTGATTCTTCAGGCCCCGCTTATCGGCTCGGAGCTTGGCAGGGTATCAGTTGGATAAACTAAGGGCATTGCAAAGACAATTACCAAAAACTCCTGACTAGCACGCTACATGATGGCGGCCGTCTTGTCTTTCCCACAGCAGTCTAAGAATACCCTGAACCAGACTATAACACTGGCAGCACTCCTTGGCAATTTCTGGCAGATAGAACCCCACATTTTACGATATTGTGGCATGTCCCAGGAGCCTGAGGGCTCTCGGGGACACAACCTAAGGGATCACGGTTCTTCTCAGGGAAGAAGCACAGAAGACAGCTGCAGGCCACATTCCTGCCCTGCTAGGAATAACAATAAGAGCTACAGGAGACACAAAATTCTATGATTGCCTTTGGCAGTGGCCAGCAAGGACTTCCCAGCATTCCCTCAGGCAATGGGACTCCTACAGGACAGGTGTTAAAGGTGTTAACAGCCTTTGCACGGGGAAGAACACATTGGAGGTGCAGACAGCTACACAACTAATGTCCAATGGACTTTTAGTCTGAGCCGGGGTCACAATGAAAGATAAGTGAGCTAAGTGTTCTCTGCGTCACCGCATGTATTTTTCTCTAGCTCTGTCACTTAGGAAACTCCCGGATCTTGCATCTCTGCTACTGCCCTTCTTACTAGGCATCCCATTCGAACATCTCAAGTTGAACAATATCTTAAGAATCTGACATGGAGTTCTTTAAAAGATCAGATTCCAGGCTCTATGTTCGGAAAATACATGGCCTAGGTTCACACTGTGCTAGCTGGTGCTCCCTGCAGACGTTACTAATGGATCACAGCACCCTGATGGAAACAGCACACACCCTCACAATCTAGGCATTACTAAATGAGATGGGCATCCGAGTACTTGTGTTTTATGTAATTCCCTGCCAGCGGCCATGGCAATGTTTGCTTTTTACAAAAAAATGAAACAAATAATAAAAAAATAAAAACAGTATAATAAACTCTCGCTAAACCCGTCTACGGTTCTAGAGACAGTTAGCGGGTGCAATCTGAAGATAAACTCTGGGGCTCTAAATACCTGCTGAGACACAAGGACGCCACAGGCGTACGCCCACTTGGCATGGCAAACAGGCAGCGGCCATACCATCAAGCGCCGCTGGACAGGAACAGTAGAGCTGTGACCCAGACCCTCACTCCGAGGGGAAGCAGAACCGGCTTCATCTGGTTATCATGAAGCTTCCTATTGCAGCCATAGGGTACTGCGAACCCCAAGAGTCCGGCAGGGGCTCGGACAAGAATTGCTAGGTCAAAAGTGTGGTGAGGTATGCCGTGGGCATCAAGACAGAAAATTCTATATGGAACGAAAAGAAGGTGGCTCAGCGGCCCTTGTCACCAACAAAAGTGTACGTCAAGGTGTTGCTTTTGGGGGCTCACGGCAATTTAGCCGGTTCTGAGGACTGGTGACTTTTCAATAGCTTTTATGACATGTCACCTGCCCTGCTTTACATAGTAATGATAGATGAGTCTATAGAGTTTCTTCAGAACACACATTAGGTCATGAGAAAAGGAAGCCTGCTGTACTGGTGGACTACTTCTTCTCCTCCTTCTCCTCCTTCTTCTTATCCAACCTTCCTGGGTTATTATTATTATTATCCAACACTTCCTGGTTCATTATATTATTTATTATTATTATCTAACACTTCCTGGCTCAGATTTCAGAAAGTTGAGCTGGCTTTAAATTCTAGTAGCAATTCTTCATCATGGGCATTTTCTGGTACAAATATCTTCCTTGTGGGGGCTGGAGAGATGGTTCGGAGGTTAAGACTGTGACCCGTCCAGAGGACACAAGTTTGGTTCCCAGCAGCTCACAGCCACCTGTAACTCTATGTCCAGGGTGACCTCTTGTGGCTTCCCAGAACACACAAGTATTGACACACTGGCACCCACATAAATAAATACATTTTTAAAAGATTTAAGTATCTTCCTTCTTGATCTATTTTTGGCTGCCGCCCCTATATATTCCTAAAAGCAGGACTTCTGTGTATCTGGCTTTTAATTTTAATAATAATGAAATACACTTGCTCATTCATAATGAGACGGACTCCCGGTCAGCTCATCTTCTGTGGTTACCTACAGGATAGAGTGATTAGTCACAGATCACTCTCCTTCTTATCCCCACACTGGGAAGAGAAATGGAGCAAGAGACGGCTCTCCCTGCCTCTGCCGGGGTAGCTGAGTCTCTGCAGCCTTCCCCCAAGTGCTGCCCACAGGCAGCACGGGAACTAAAAGTATCAACGCCTACATTTCCGAAGAGCCAACACCTACAAGCCACTACCAATGAGGAGCACAAACGATGCTTTTCTGGTCTTTGACTTCCGGCACCTGAGGGCAGTTTGGATCCCTCTCCCCACTTTCCTTTAATCTGTTCCTCCCTTTGTCACTTCTAGAACCTTCAAGGGAAGAAAACTTCCCCGATTACTTTCCTTCTAAGTTAGTTCTGACTCACGCTGGAAATGTGTCAGTCACCAGAAAACATTTCTTGTGCGTCTCCTCTGCGTATGCGAGGAGGGACGACGTGAGTGACGGGGGCCCCTTCCTCAGGCGGAGCATTAGTCTACACACAGCTTCTACCCCTTTCTCCGGGTTAGCTGCAAAGTCACACTTGGGCTCTAAGGACTGCAATGATCCCCGAGGGTTGCAATAACCATGCTCAGCTGTGGAATGCATGCTAACCCCGGAGAGGGCTGCGGGAGCAGAGTCAGTCTGTAGAATTTCGTGGCTCTTCTTCACCACAGTTCTTCTTAATCGTGGAAGCTGGATGTGTTTCCCACACCCACCCAAGACCCTCAGCACTCACTTGTGGACTCCAGCCGCTTGACATCCCTTGATGTTTCTAAGAAATATCTCCGAAGGATCAGGAAGAGGATGGCGAGTGGCACCAAGGGTATGAGAATCCAGGGAATCACGGCAGCCGCCACAGCTATCACACTCACGACAAGTAACAGCGTCTGGGAGAGCAAGCACAGAGACAGGGCCTCCTTATTGCTGGAGCTGCAGAGAATCCGTCCCCACCGCAGGAGGCCAAAGCAGCACGGTACCCATGCTAATATCAAACACGCCTGCGCCAGGCTTGGAATGCTTTAGACTTCATGGACACCCTCATTAGCAGGGCCACTCAGACATGAACCTGAACTGAGATTCCCCAACAACTATGCTAAAAGCTCGGTGTGTTTCTATTTTTCAATATTTTCCCCTTTCTTGGCAATCTCAAACTTCACTGAGCTCCTGACGGTTATACCAGCCTCCTGCATGGTGACGGGTCCTCGGCCCCAGCGGATGGAGACGTTTTCATGCCCAGCTCATGAAACGGAGCAAAAGTGTAAAAAGTTCAAAGGCGCTTTCCAACACAATATACCAATTCTTAAAATATTATTTTAAGTTAAAATATGAAATTTTGTAAGAAAAAATACCTTTAATCCTCCCAAAGTTATGTGACTTATGGAAAAAGGAGTAAACTTACTTTTACCAAATATGTAAAATCTTAGAGCAAAAATGAAAGTTGGCTATTTTGCAGTTTGTATACCTACATGTGACAGTGGTCAGTCACACAAAGTCTCCTCAGAAGGAGTTACCTACCACGAGGCTGGGTGTGCTAGCATCTAACAGTAGCCTCACCCCTTGTGAGGCTGAGACAGGAGGGACTCCATGACAGTAGCCTCACCCCTTGTGAGGCTGAGACAGGAGGGACTCCATGAGAGTGAGGTCAGCCTGGGCTACAAAGTTATTTCCCGGTGAGCCTGGGCTACACAGACCCTGCCTCTAAAGGTAAATGAATAAAACCAGAACAAGCATCCAAGAGTCTCCTTTAGAATATCATATTTTAGCCGGGCGGTGGTGGCGCATGCCTTTAATCCCAG
Source organism: Dicrostonyx torquatus (assembly GCA_028555095.1). NCBI lineage: Eukaryota > Metazoa > Chordata > Mammalia > Rodentia > Cricetidae > Dicrostonyx > Dicrostonyx torquatus. Next base: position 8,667,645 of record JAQHUG010000028.1, read on the forward strand.
CACTCGGGAGGCAGAGGCAGGCGGATCTCTGTGAGTTCGAGGCCAGCCTGGTCTACAAGAGCTACTTCCAGGGCAGGCTCCAAAGCCACAGAGAAACCTGTCTCGAAAAACCAAAAAAAAAAAAAAACAAACAAACCATATTTTAATAATACAGATTTTAAAATCACTTATTTTCCATAGAAGGACTTAATGCAAGGACGTGTGTGGGCTTCTGGTACTTATCTCCCCAAACGTTTTCAGTGTTGGGGATGTTCCTAGGCACCTGGTTTACTCTAAACATAACTCCACGGGGTTCTGCTGCTGTGGTCTATAGGGTGTATGTGCTGAGGAGTACGTTTCCTATAAACAGTAGTAAAAATGTACTCTGATTTTATGGGCGCCATCTCTACTTTTGGCTCACTCCATCCCTGAACTCCGACTCCTGCCTGTCCCAAGCCCGGAGTCAAGACACATGTTTATGCGTCAAGCCACCTAATCAGTAGACGGTACTTTTTATTCTTTGTTTACAGTATTAAAGATAAAACCAGGCTCGAGTTGCTCACACGTGAGAGCGACTGGAGGGCTTTGAATCTGTGTCAGCACGACCGCAGAGTCTGTGCCGAGCTGCCACGAGTGTGCCCTGCCTGGACGGCTTTCCACTCTTCCCGAATCTGTGGGAGGTCAGTCTCAAGTGCCGGCAGCAAACCAGGACTCGCTTCCTGGCAAGATCTCCCTCTGGTTTACCAAGGGGAAAAATGATGGCTTTCATCAGCCAGCTGTTTACTGATGAACGTATAAAAGGGGCTCTTTTATCTACTATTTTGGGAACACGTGAGATAAAAGAAATTGATCTCCGAGTGGAAGAGAAGATACCACAACAAACAGTGCGGCTGGGCGGTCCAGGGTTCTTAGGGAGGCATTCAAAGTTTGAACAGCACTTAGACGGAGAAAAGTATGAAGAAATAAACATGCGAATCCTATCGATTGGATTCATCACCCTCCATTTACAGATGTGTCCACGCAAAGGGGCACTACTAAGAGCATTACACGTACGCCCCATGCCCGCATTCTGTCAAAGCTACGACCTACATACAAAACCGCACCCTGTGTGCCGCAGAGTTCAGAGGTCAGCCCTGGTTCCCAGGTCTAGTGTCTACCGTTACAGACGTCACGTGGGGGACGGGTTAACACTTGTCTCCTGACCTCTGCTAGCAGCCATCTCTGTGAAGGCAGAGTACGGCACGCCGGCACGCCGGCACGGCCGACTTGGATGTGGCGTTCTACATAAAGGTCTCTTTAGATATGAAGCTTTGAGATTTGCAGATGGCCATCGTCTTGTCCATTTGCCACCTGGCCGAGGTGACCATCACATCCACAGCTGCCCTGGGCCCTGTGTCACCTGTTAGCTCTGTGCTCGAAGTCAGTGCTAACAGAACAGAAGAGAATGGCTTCTGGGTTCGGATCTGTTTGCTGATGGAAGCTTCCTTCGACCTTTTCCAGAGTTAACGCTTTTTATAAGACTCAAGGCTTCAACCTGCAGATTCTACTTTGGACACAAGTTCAAAAGAAGGCTAAATAATGGTAAACCGGCCGGACAGAAAGACTGTCGATGCCCCTGTGAACACTGGAGCTTTTATCCAAGGACTCATGAAGGAAACTATTTCATCAGAACAAGGGGCCAGCGAGCTGGAGAGATGGCTCAGGGGTTGAGAGGACTTCCTGCTCTTAAAGAAGACTGGAGTCTGGCTTCTAGAAACCTGCCTGAGCCGCCTGTCTGCAACTCTAGCTCCAGGAGATTCGAACCCTGGAGGCCCCCTCCTGGCCTCCACAGGCACCTGCACTCATAAGTGCTCAGACACCCAGAGACACACAAACACATAAAAGCAAAACAAGTCTTTACAAAAAAGAAAAAGAAAGAAACCTTGGTCAAATGATATAGGAGATAAATACAGTTTCAGAATATGATAGCAAAATCGGACAGTGTTTACAAGAAACAGACAAACACAGTCACACAGTACAGAATTAGACAGGTTTATTTCAACAGCCGTTAGAACCAACTAACAACAACCACCACAAAAATCAATGGAAACATAAGAGTCTGTGATGAGCCACTGAGCACACGATGACCAATGGCTCTGATGCCAGGGCCAGTTCTTTTCAGGCCGCAAAGCTGGTGTCCACAGACCTCAGTGACCAAAGTGCAGGGCGTGTTTGACTTTAGTGGATTAACAATAACACAGAAACAATTGGGCCATGTGGACAACAGAACGACTGAATCCATTAAGGACCAGATTAACCAAAATAAACAAACTGACAAGGTGAATTTAAAATTAAATGGCTAAAAATACATAAAATCATCTTGACAGATGTTTGAGTGAGATGACTCAAACCGATACAGTCTTTCTAAAACGAACAGTAGCCCAGCCATTGTGGTATCCACGGAAGAACAGATAGATCAGTGTCGGGAAAGCGCACACGTAGCACAGACTCAAATGCCGCCGAGACAGCAAGCAAACTTAACGTAGACAAGTCTCAAAAACGTGGAGGAACAGTAGAGAAGAAATGAACCCCATTACTCCATATACCCAAGCTACCACAAGACACTGAAGCTCTTGGTAAAGTAGAAAAAAAGGTTAAGGTATTGTTGCTATGGTGGCCACAGGTGCAATCCCGACGGCGGGCAAGGGTGGCTTAGTTTACATAGCAATTTCCAGGACAATGGGGGCCACACAGTGTGACCCTCTCTGAATAAATAATAAACAAAGCGGTCGCTAGAACATTATAGTATATGTGTGTGTGTATGCATGTATATACATATGCATATAAATACTGGCACAAGAAGAGTCATTCCAAGATCTCTTGAGTAAATTGGAACCATGGGACCATGGGAAAGGGTAGAAGGAGAGGGGAGAGAAAGAAACGGGAGTGAAGAAAAAATATATAGCTCAATAAAAACAATAAAAAGAAAAAACAAGAAGAGTCATTCTTAAAACTCGACAGCAATCAAATATCCATCAATCAACAGATGAATAAAATGTGCCATCTTCCAACGTAGGGATATCACTCAGGGGGAGAGGGCGGGAGGAAGACAGACAGGAGAGAGAGAGAATGAATAAATAAACAATTGTTTTTGTTTCTTGGAGACAGGGTTTCTCTGCGGCTTTGGAGCCTGTCCTGGAACTAGCTCCTGTGGACCAGGTTGGCCTCGAACTCACAGAGATCCGCCTGCCTCTGCCTCCTGAGTGCTGAGATTAAAGGCGTGCGCCACCACCGCCCGGCATAAATGAACAAGATTAATCACTGAAGCACTCATGGAACTAAAGATGTGATGAGCAACCTAATTCAGCCACAGGAAACTAACTACTGCACTGATTCCAGGTATCCAGCACAAGAACAGGACACGAATTTGTGCTGTCAGAACTTCGAGGGTGGTGTGGGATGAAACTCTGGCTGTAGAGGGGTGAGCAAAATTATATGGGGTGCCGGGAAAGCTCTACTCTCATGAGGTGGGCGGTTACAGAGATGTACACAGTTATTAAAACCTCACACGCTAAAGGGAATGCTGATTTTACTGGAGGCAAATGACATCTAGATGAGAATCCTGATAGGGCGGGAAAGACACTGACCCTGCCAGAACCCCATTCCCACGCACGCGTGGACACATGCTAGAAAATGCATGGTCGCAGGATCAAGAATGCTGTATCTGGGGTGCATCCAGAGTGGGGAGGACGATCCAGTGCGAAGATTAAAAACCAACGTGTACCTCAGGATAGACACAGCTCCTGAGCCCTGGGGGATAAGTCTCTCAGAGTCTGGGACCTGCACCAGGAGGCAGAAGCTGTACCAACTGCTTCAGGACTGAATTCAGACTTCAGAGAACACCCACCGGAATCCAGAGAGAGGACTGGGAAGACAAGCAAGTTGTGAAATTCTGAAGCAGGAGAAGCTCCAAGACGGTACTTCCGAGGATGAAGAACCATGTTCCAGATCGAATCAAAAAGACACATCGTACACAAGATGGAAAGTAATGGGGTCAGTGAGAGGGCTAACGCCACGGTGAGGCGCATGCGCCAAGCCTGACTGCCTGCCTGTGGTGAGGCGCATGCACCAAGCCTGACTGCCTGCCTGTGGTGAGGCGCATGTGCCAATTTGACAGCCTGAGGTGAGGCGCATGCGCCAACTGGACAGCCTGAGGTGAGGCGCATGCGCCAACTGGACAGCCTGAGGTGAGGCGCATGTGCCAAGCCTGACAGCCGGAGTTTAACCTCTGGGATATGCGTGGTTGAAGGGAGAACTGACTCCCATGACTCCTCTGACCAACACCTTGAGCACGGACACACATACAATCAACAAGTGTAAAAGATTATACAATAGAAAGTACGATTTTAATAAAAGAGAAGCAAGCTCACTAGCTGATGTGGGATTCCTCTCTGTATGCTGTGATTACCATTAATGAATAAAGAAACTGTCTTGAGCCTGCACAGGGAATAGAGGTAGGCAGGGAAAACTAAACTGAATGCTGGGAGAAATAAGGAGGAGTTAGAGAGAAGCCACATGGCAATACACAGATTAATAGAAATGGGTTAAATTAATATGTAGGAGTTAGCCAATAGGAAGCTAGAACTAATGGGCCAAGCAGTGATTTAATTAATAGTTTCTGAGTGGTTATTTCGGGGCTGAGCAGCTGGGAACCAACGAGCGGCTTCCTACAACAACTAGCCAACTTCTTCTCATTTTCACAGTGAGACTGTGAGAATTCACCAGAAAAAAAAAAACAAACAGACAAATACGAATATAATCAAGACCAGCAGCATGTGGAGACTCTAGAGGTCTCGAGTAATATGTAGTCATTTCCCCCTCCGCACTCCAGACTGTCTAGGATGGCTGAGGGTATAAGGCCCCAAGAGGCGGGGACACAGTGCATGACCGCTACTGTGTGACCACACACGCCATCCAGCAATGTTATGGTGCAAAGTTCTGTGTTCTCAGGACACCACCGGACTTCATGGAAATGAGACCCTTCAGGTTTTATTTTTAGATTATTCTTTGGGTTTTAATTGCCTTTTTTACTAAACTACAACCATTATCGCTGCAGCTTACCTGCTGGGGTAGACAGGAGCATCAGCTGCCAGCCTACAAGCCTGGGAGGATCCCTAGGGGCTATGGTCACACTACCAAGTGTGCTAACCATCTGAGTGGCAAAACCCAACCATGTCCTCTTTCACCACGGAAAGAAAGGTCTAAGAATAGCAGGCATGGGGCTATGTGAGTCCTATCACCCACGGGTCAATATCTCCAGTGCCCTCTACGGTCAACTCGTCTGTGCACAACCAGGGGATCCACTTCAGCCAGGCAGCTGGCACCAGCATTGTCTCTGAGGCTGGCATCGTCACAGCCGATTCCTTCCTTGCAAACGCACTGACAAGGAACTCTTGTTGATTTCTGCAAGCATGAAAGACACTGTGGTTTGGTTAAAATGGATGAGCTTACTTTTAAAGACAGAGATCTTTGAAAACGAGGGCAAAGTAACCTAAATAACACTGGCCTTTGTCCGAGCGGGATTTGAAGGTGGGAGTCGGGGGCCGGGGTGAACAAACCGTAGAAATCTCCCAGTGACAAAGTCATTGTTCCCTGGGCTTTCTACACACTCTCTGTGACATCTCCACACAAAGCCATGCAAGGGTCAGTGGGACCCAGACAAGTCCGGGCAGTTCTACCCTTGTGCTTCTATAAAAGCCGGTGACCCAACCTATTATCCCCGAGTCTTAGGCTGGCTTTGTTCCCCATATCCAGATGCACAGCTTTCTCTCGTCCCACCCCTGTCCCCCCAGGAAGAAGCGACCTAGGGATGCCTCCTTGGCTCCTCCTCTGGCTTGGCATTTTCACTTCATAAAGCGGCAGTCAATGTGTTTTGTGTGCAGGGAGGAGGGAAGGACACGTTCAGTGGTGGTCCCCACTACTGCCTGCATTGGTGGCTCAAGTAGCCTCGGGATTAGCCCTTTGTGTGCCGTGAAAGGCCATGGAAAGTCAGTTATTTAAGCTCAGTCAAGCTGTTGGCCTTATTTATTTTATTTATTTTGGATGAGGGGCGTGAGGTGGGGAAGAAAGGTTTTGCAATGCGGTTCTCCTAAATCAGTTGACAGCATTTTTGCAGAAGGCAGCTGCGTGCAAGTGTGCGCGCTCAGAAAAACCCTCCCACCCCCCAGAACCCCACTAAAATGCCAAGTGCTATTCCGGCCTCGTAACTTCATTTCCAATTGTTTTGTTAGCAGGAAGAGCCCTGGAAGCGAGGATGGTAGCTGCCAGAAGTGCAGACAAGTGAGGCCCTTTCCTAGATGCTCCTGAGGGCCGCGGACGCTTCGGGAATGGTATGGAAATTAGGTTAATAGGAAATAGTTACTGCTCGGTGTTCTATTCTGAAAACAACGGACACTGGTGGTGTGGTACTGAATAAGAAAATAGCCCTTAGCATCATCAGGGCCAAAAGACCCAACATCTGGGATGCAAGCCCACGCGGCAGTGTTTATGGGTTTGGTAGGTGGCAGATCTTAAGGGAACACAGGGAATATAAGGTGATTACCGTTTAGCAAATGACTTCTCTCGCTTGGGAGCAATGTTGGATTTTAAAACGGAGACCCTTTATCACTTGACAAGTTTTGTCGACATGTCACTCATGTGTAGCTCAGTGGTACAGTAGTTACCCAGCTCTGGGTTAGATGGTCAGACCTGGGGTGGGGGTGGGGGGCTCAGCCAAACATGATGGGAAAGAGCGGTCTGCGACTCTATCTACCTGAGAACCTGAGACAGAAAGGTCATTTGAGCCAGCCTGGACGGTATATTGAAACCTTACCACTAAACACACAACTAAAGGAAGAAAATTATATTAAAATGATAGCAATTTATCTTTGCGGCCATCCTTAGTCACGTCTTTTCGTGAGTGTGTAAATCTGTGCGGACAGACGTGGTAAGCGGTAGACCTCAGTATGTGTTAGAAAGGGCGGTTTCTCGGCCCCCCCCCCGCTCTACCACACATGACACCCGAATCTGATGTTTATCTAGGTGCCACCCTGTCACCTACAGAGTCACACAGTAGCACATGCGACCCTCACACCACTTAAACTCCAAGCTTTTCCTGAAGAACCAAGCACTCTGTCTGAAGTGGTCTTCGGGGCACCGTGGCCGCAGGAAGGAAGACCGTGCATCGGTAGGAAGACATGCATTAGCCTTTAAACAGTCTATCTTAGTCACCTAGAGTGGAGAACAGCTCCAGCTTATCCAGCCACTATGGTATGACTAAACAAGACCAATGCTTGGTGGCCTCAGGGTTGATCTTGGGGTCAGGATGTGGCTCAGTTAGGAGAGCTGCCTAGCCTGCAGAGCCCTGGGTTCAACTCCTAGGGCCATGGACTGGGTGCACGCTAGCACAGATTCCTCTCCCAGCTCTTGGGACGTGAAGACAAGGGGATCAGAAGCAAAGGGTCATCCTTGGCTACACAGAGAGTTCAAGGCCATCCCAGGGTACCTGAGAACCTATTTTTTTTTTAAGTCTTGTGATTGACGTGTACCTGAGGGATGAACTGTCCTGCAGTGCAGACTTCCTGGTCCAGACAGCATTTGTTTACCCAGGGCGTTCTTATGTAGGTGCCCACGTGAGAGCGTGCCCAGTCGGTCTGTGCTGGCACAATCAATCCTATCCTCTGAGAGCTCTGCTCTCCCTGTCCTACCCACCACTACACGGTTAAGGTCTTGTACTTGAGACGCAAGTCTCTCCAAGACCTGGCTCCTCTGCCCATCACCTTTGTTGCTTCTAAGGTCTTATCTCAATACCCTGTTGTTATTCCATCCCACGGCTTCACTGCCAACACCCATGCCCTGGGCTTCCTGCTGTGTGTGCCCTCTCCACTTCTGGGGTTCAGGGATGACCACAAAGCTTTGTCCAACTCCTCCAGGTAGCTTACAGAAGGATCCCAAAAGCTATGACCAAAGAATGTAGGTCAACTCAGAAATAACAAAACCTTGAAGCTTTAATTTAAGAACACACACAGGCCTGGCTTAGAACTTGCTCACGTACGCCAGGGTGACCTTGAAGTCACAGAGATCTGCTGCTTCTGCCTCCTGAGTAGTCTTGTATACAATGGGTCTTCTACAACTTACAGGACACGGCTCCGTGTCCACGTGAGAATGGCGTGTTTCACGTGAGAATGGCCTCCATGGGCTGATATGTGTGAATGTCTGGTTCCCAGTTGGTGGACTGTTTAGGGCAGACTGGGAGGTGTGGCCTTGTTGGAGAGGGTGTGACACTGGGGGTGGGCGCTGAGGTTCTAAAATCCCATGCCAGGCCCAATCTTTCTCTCTCTGCCTCAACTCTGAGATCAGACGGTAGCTTTCAGCTACTGCTCCAGCACCGTGCCTTCCTGCCCGCTGCCATGGTTCTCCCCACCACCACCACGGACTAACCCTCTAAAACTGTAAGCGAGCCCCCAGATAAATGCTTCTGCTATATGCTGCCTGGCTCAGTGTCTTTCCAATGCACAGTAACTAAGACTCTACCTAAACCTAATTTGCAGGCAGTGTGTGTGTGTGTGGGGGGCTCAATGTCTAATTGAGCATTTTGGGAGGTTTGTGGTCCAAGTCTAGCAAGGCAGCCAAGAGAGTCTTGAAATTGGACGCCTACCTCCTCGGCCTCCCAAGGGCTGGGATAACGGGTGCAATCCCTAGTCTCAGTGACATTGTTATTGGGTGTTTCCAAAGCTTTCGACCTGTCAGGCTACTCCTTATATTTTATACATGTGGGTGGTAAGTATGCCATCATCAAGCTACATGGACAAGCATCGTGAACTCAGTATGACTCGTGGGATGACTGTGGGGCAGAGCATCAGCCTTGGGAGGCGACCGCTTGCTCGCTCTGCGAGAGGAACACTGAGGACCACATGAGACAAGATGAAGAGCGCAATGAGTACATCCAATAAAAAACCCAGCTAGATCACATATTAGCAAAGGTCAAACAAACAAAATAACAAACAGAAAACAAGCAGAGGTGAAGGCTGGCCAGCATTAGCCCTTGGGGTTCAAAGGTGACTTTACAGTTCCTGTCTCAACTTGTGGCTTCCCTCAGACAGGCGGAAGGCCCTACGAGCAATGTCCCTGCTCTCTGTCACTCCACCTACACTAACAGCAGAGTCTCTTAGAAAATAACCAGGCGCTGAGACACCGTCAGGCTCCCTGTGCGCACAGGGATGCCCCAGAGCTGCTGAGCACTACATGGAGACGGGCGAGGAGACCAACAAGCACCAGAGGACTTCTCACTGCAGCACGGCCTGCTGGTTATCCCGGAGGTGCTGACAGGGTCCTGAGGGCGCATGAGTGAAAAGGGGGGTGAGAGTGGGGTCGGGGGGAGGTGGGGAGACGATTCTTAATGGGGAATGGTTTTAGCCTATCAGGCTGATAGCCACACCACGCCATTAGCTAAGTATTCCACCCCTCATTAGCCATTAGCTAATTATTCGGGGTTGGACCATCGGTCCCAGTTAGCTATAAAAGGTTGGGTTCACGTGGGAAGCGCTCTCTGCAGATCGTGGTTGATACACATGCGGGATCCATGTTCTGGTATTGCATTCTTTGCCCTTATTAAAATATATAATTAAGGATAGCTGGCCTGGGCGATAATTTAATATATTTCCACAGATTCTTACCTGCTAAGACTTCTTCAGGTAAGTAGAAGTAGGAGAGAGACGCACACACGACATGTCTGTGCAGTCCCTTCAGTTACCGAGGAGGCCCCACACGTCACGGACTCTGATGTGCTAACGCTACCCAGGCTCGACTGTAAATTCTGTAGGGACCACTGACAAACCCGGCTACGGTGCAGATCCTTATTCAAGGAGAGGTCATCAGAGTCAAGCACAAGCATTTGTGGGTGCGGTCTGTGTGAACATGTATGCAAGCATGTACGTGTGCCTGTGTATGAAGGTGAAGGGTTAATCCTGGGCATCCTCCCCCCCCCCCCGCCCCTGATTCCTTTTCTGCTTTATTTCAAGAAACGGTTTCTCACGAACCTAAGCTGCACTGACTGGGCTGGGCTAAGCTGGCTGACCACTCAGCCCCAAGGAGCCTCCTCGCTAACACCTCCCAGCTCGTGCGATTACAAGCCTGGCGCTGCTCTACCAACTGAGCCATCTCCCCGGTCCTGCCACAAGCATTATTCTGCATACCGTTTGCCAAGCACCAGTTTCGTGGAAAGGTCATACATAGACAGTTAACTGATCCCGGAGGGGTGTGTATGGGCACACGCATGTACTCATACACAACGCTGTAGAGTCCTGTTATCTGAAACTAAACACATCAAACCTTTGTTCACAGAACGGAATACTGCCGCTATAAAACAGAACCAAGGTTTGGACGATACGGGGCAGGTGGAATAAGCTGGTCTGTGTGACACGACCTCTCCCCTTCAGTGTGGCATAGCGATGATTTTATTGCCAAGAACAGCGGTAAAGAAACGGATCAAGGGGCTGGAGAAAAGGTTCAGTGGTTCAGAGTGCGTCTTGACCGTGCAGGGGACCCAGATTTGGTTCCTAGAACCTACAAAATGCTTTACCATCATCTGTAACTCAAATTTCAGGGGGGCTGATATACTCTGACCTCAGCAGACACTGGCCATGCACATGGTACACATACATACATGTAGGCAGAACACTTTTAAAAAAAAAAAAGGGTTAAACCAGGCGGTGGTGGCGCACGCCTTTAATCCCAGCACTCGGGAGGCAGAGGCAGGTGGATCTTTGTGAGTTCGAGACCAGCCTGGTCTACAAGAGCTAGTTCCAGAACAGGCTCCAAAACGACAGAGAAACCCTGTCTCGAAACAACAACAATAATAAAACAAAAACAAAGAACAAAACAAAAAGAAAAGTTTAAAAATCTAAAAAAACAATCTAATACAAAAAAATGTGTCACGATGATGGGTAGATTGATCATCAATCATCGGCAGGACACAGAGCCACCTGGACAGGTCCAGATGGGCATTTATAGGCAGGGCAACTGAGTTGGGATATTCCTAAGCCTACTTTCAACTAAGTCACGTCTGGCCACATATCTCGTGACAGCAACCCAGAAAGAAACTATCCAACCACTAACAGGAAGGAGGCATTTGCTGGCCTTTTTAAAGGATGAATCCATGCCGGGCGATAATTGTGTATGGAGTACACCCTCAGACACAGACAGAGAGACAGACAGACAGACACACGCATGCTCAGTCTAGCTAGGTGGAAGTTAGCTTCCTTCTAGGAGTCAGTCGAAGGGGTGGGTAACTTGAATGGTCCCTGCCCCTTAGGACACGCATCACGGGTAAGCAAAGTAAGATAAATCCATCTGCGTACGGAGTCTCAGAGGGCACTACACTGCGAAAAGGGGTCAGGTCCTTGTTCCAGAGCTGGACATTCCCAGGCTGGCCTCACGAGGCCGTCATCTGCTACCCACTCAAGCAGATTCATCCACTGTAATGTACGAAATTCTTGGGTTCAGGGGAGAAGTCTTAGTTAAGTGCTGGAATCAGGCAAGATACCGACATTTTAAGCGGAGAACAAAGGTGCCTGCTGCCCGCATCGAGAAGTCAGGGGTGGTTTGCTCCACACACCACGGGGCGCAGACAACCAAGCAGACAGAACAGAGGACCAGTGACAGGCAGGTTTCCGTGTATTCGGGAAATGCTTGATGCAATACCGGAGATTTCATTTAAGGGAAGGAGAAGGTAGTAGACGAGAGAAAGAATTCTGAATAAATTAGTAAGGAGTGATAAAAATGAAAATGGTTGAGGTTTATCATACATCAAGAATTTAGTCACAACACACATGACACTCAGTACATTCCATAAAAAAACCAAACAGTCTCTGCCAATCTCCATCTTCCCCAGTTAAAAGTGGTCACAGGGGGCTTTGGGTGACACACCCTCCTTCCACTGTGTGGTCACAGGGGGCTTTGGGTG
>JAQHUG010000028.1:8691385-8725903 GCA_028555095.1 Dicrostonyx torquatus
CAACACTTGGACATACACCTGCACACATGTGTATTCACACACGAACACATACACAAGAAATAATACTGCAGGGCCAATACAACAATATAATAGATGGATCTCAAGTGATGAGATACAAGTGACTAGGAAACATGAGGGAAAAAAAGTCCAAGATCTTTAGCTGCAGAAGACATGAAAATTAGAATACACTAGACCCTAGGCGGATGGTTATCATTAGGGGACAATGCTGGCAAAGCATGCTGGGAAGATCGCAACCATTATCCATGGCTGGCAGGAACATAAACCGAGTTAGGTGCTATAAGGATCCGTGGGAAGGTGCCTCACGCAACCCAAACAGAATTACCATTGGACCCAACACACCGTTCCAAGGAATAAACACAGAGGACTCTTACTTGACACACCGGATACCGGCACACCTGTGTTCATGGCCTCACTACTCACAAAAGCCAAAGTACAAAATATAAAATCAGCCAAGGTGTTCATCCTCACACGCGTGATTCGAGCAAATGAGGTATATTATAAAAAATGGAGTTTTACTCGGGCATAGAGAAGAATGAAATTACAGTTTGATGGAGAAATGGGAACCATTGGACATTATCACATTACGTGAACTCGGACAAATTTTTTTTCTCACTCGTGGATCCTAGACTATACACATACATTTAAAAAACCCATACATAGGAGACAAGACAGCAGAAGAGGGATCGGGGGCACAACGGAGACTAGCCAGAGAGGAGAGAGGGGCAGGGGAAGAAAGAGAAGGGGGTGCTGGGGAGTGAGTACCCTCCAAAGTCCATGTTACGCGTCAGAGAAACTGTTCTCGCCAAACCCATAACCACGTACAATGAATAAATGCCAACAAAAAGAGAAAAGAATTTCCACACTACTCTGACACCACACCACACAGGCAGACGGGTTGAGGGGGGCGACATGAACAAAGCACTCTGGGAGTGTAACCCTTTGGATCCACGAATTCTATCTCTAGGAACTATCATAGACCCACAGGGCAGGATGGCCAGTGTGCGTGATTTTTACAGGAAGTACAGAGTAAGGGAAAATGGGGACGGGCTGACCACCCTGAGGTCTGCATTATCATACAGGAGTCTTCCCCCCCACCACTCCCCGCATTGGTCTGCTTTTCTGTCTCATGCAAAGAGAAAAATTTCACAGACAATGTCATCCAACTTCTTTTCTTTTTAGATTTATTTATTATGTACATGTTTAGCCTCCATGTATGTCTGCAGGCCAGAAGATGGCGCCAGATCGCGTTTCAGATGGTTGTGAGCCACCATGTGGTTGCTGGGAATTGAACTCAGAACCTCTGGAAGAGCAGTCAGTGTTCTTAACCTCTGGGCCATCTCTCCAGCCCCCCCAACTTTTTTTCAAACTACAAATTTATGAAGGGTTCTATTTTAGAAACTGAGAATCTGGAACCAGTGTCACAGCTAGAATTCTGGCCTCTCTCCCACAGTCAAAGTTCCTTGTGGTCCCATAAAGTCCCCGCGTCTAACTCTCAGCCTTCACCTTGTTCTCTGAGTTATTCACGACAATTCAGCTAGACTAGACGGACAGCAAGGCCTACATTCTCCTTCCTCCTCGGCTCCCAGGGGCCCAGTGCTCCATCAGGTCTTATGGAGGTTTTGGAGATCCTAACCCAGGCTCTGATGCTCTCACGAGAGCTGCTTCCCTGCCCAAGCCACCCCCTCCCTGCTTCAGAGATTCAGATTTCTGTGGGTGTTACTTTTATATACCATAATATTGAGTACCTCTTACTAGCATCACTAAATAATGTGATAATCACTCAGAATAAGTCTAATACATTCTATTCCCTCATCACCGCCCCTCCCCAGTGTCTCCTGCATTTACAATCGCCGGCCTCAGGCAACCATGAATTTACCTTTTGTCTCCATAAGTCTTTTTCACAGCACCTTTCAAATAAATAGATCGATTTACTATGTTGTCTACTGTATCCATCTTTTCCCACTTAATCTGACACTTCTGAGGTTCATCCATGACACAGACATTATTATGTATTCCCCGCCCCGAGCCCCATTCTTTAAACACACAAACAGTCTTAGGTACCAGCAAGCAAAGTCCCACCAAACATGCCATCCCTGACCTCGAGGGTCAGAGCAGAGATGTTTGGTGAGCTCTTTGATATGAAGAACTGATCTGCACCTACATCTTCCCTGGCACATGTGAGGCCCTGGGTCCCATTGCTAGCACATCAAAATGGAGGTAGAGACTTTACCACTGATTGATAACTACAGAGAGAAGAAAGAATTGGAAGGCAGAAGTGCCAGGTTCAGGCTGGGCACCACACCGAGTAAAAGTGCTCTCCTGGGACTGTTGCTAATTGTAGGTAGATTAAAGAAAGAGGAAAACAAGTGAACTAGCCACCTTCTAGGAGAGATGTTCTTTGGGGAAGGGTCGCTTGTTCATTTAAATTCAAGTGGAGTCTACTCTGAGGAGCCCACTGTCCAACAGCACAAACAGAACATTTGAGCCTGGTGATCTACGCATGTTGCAACAAGGCTGGACAGACAGCAGTCTGCACCATGCAAGCCCAGCGGAGTCATTAGGCTAATCAGACGGCCATGGTCATGTGAGGTGAAGAAGCCCTTTTAAGAGTGGTCAGCCTAAACTGGGCGATGGTGGTGCACACCTTTAATCCCAGCACTCAGGGAGGCAGAGACAGGCGGATCTCTGTGAGCTCGAGGCCAGCCTGCCTTACGTGAGATCAATACAGAAACAGACCCAGGTGGTGGTGGCTCACACCTTTAATCCCAGCACTAGAGAGGAATATAAACCGGATTAGACAGGAACTTGCGCTGTCAGTCTGAGGATTTATTAGAGGTAAGAGCTCTCTGGTCCTCGTCCTCCTCTGACAACAGGAGACGACGGGACTTCAGGGGACCTATTGACACTCAGTCAAAATGCAAAATCCGCATCTGTAAAAGGGAAATGGTGAATGGATGAATGTGTCCTTCGGTACCTCAGAGGTCAGGATCACAGATCGGGAGGACATGGCATGAGCCAGCCTCTAAGTTCAGGAGTAGTGTCTACTTGTGGGGAGTCACTCAGTATCGTAGCAGTTCAAAGCTGAGAGTGGGCATGGAAGACCCTCATGGCTAGTGACCTCCAAATCGTAGAGTGACAATCCTGAGATCCTGCTTTGAAGAATCTTCACCACACAGAGGAGGAAGTGGAGGCCAGGCGCATCCCACTTGAGACGTTTTGGTCTTCTCCCCAAACTGCGTGTCATCTACCTCGGAGGGACTCTCCTACCCATTGGCCTTTCACATAGAAATAGATTCCGAAGAGGGCTTCACAAGAATGGACCCCACCGCTCATGATGTGACACAGAGACCAAGCACACACGCGCAAGGCTGCCCAGTCTTCTGGGAACTCCCACACCGCGGGGGAGAGAAGCATGGCGAACCTCGTACTTGAGGGCAACTTTCTTCAGCGGTTCCTGTTAGCCCTTTAGCCAAGGATAATTAACCATTGTTTATTTTTCTGGTTCTCTCTCTGAATGCCCTTCGTTTTCTTTACTTTCATGAGTATCCCAAGTCTCACCTGCATAGCTCTTCCTGGGTTTACTCAAGACACATGGTTATTTTACAAAGCGTTTTAAAGTCAAAAGGGCAAGGCCAAACACAGCCCTTTGAACCTGGCCTATGACTACCCCCACCCAACTTCCTGAACCAGGTTCTAGACCTGTGCAAAAACTCCCGGTATGAGATGTGAAAGGCAGTTTTGTCTTATCTTCATCGCTCATCGTTACCAGTATGCGGCAGTCATGTATCATTCACTAAGACATTGGTTTTCTCCCACGCATATGAAACTCCAGGATCTTACGAAAATGCAGTGTTCACCTGAAATACTGCACTTTTACCTTACCCAGACTCCAGGGACCTCACTCTGAACAACAAGGACAAATCTGGAAAGCCCCAAAGATATTTCTTCCGTCTCAAATGACCTCCACGCAACAACTGTCCTGTACGATCCCCTCTGAGCCTCTGGAAGCCAAAGGTCATTTGATTCTTCTTCACATAAATCAAAGAGGGGCATTTTTGCTTTGTTTTGTCTGTTTTTGGTTTTCTGAAGCAAGCTTTCTCTGTATAATAGCTCTGGCTGTCCTGGAACTAGCTCTTGCAGACCAGGCTGGTCTTGAACTCACAGAGATCCGCCTGCCTCTGCCTCCCGAGTGCTGAAATTACAGCAGTATGCCGCCACCATCCAGTGAGGGGCATTTAGGATGGGATTTGGTTTGTTCTGTGCCACAGCCCTGCTGCCCAGACCAGTGGCTAGCATGGAGGAAGTGCTGCACAGAGCTTCAGAGAAAGCCCCACTGTGGCGGGTCTCCGTGAGTCCGAGACCAGCCTGGTCTACAGAGCGAGCTCCAGAGCAGTCAGGGCTACACAGAGAAACCCTGTCTAAAAGAATATAAACAACAACAAAAGAAAGACAAGGGGAAAAAAGCTCCCCTGCTACAGATAGCAAATGGTTTGCTCTTCAAGTTCACGCCTCTGTTACCAACTCTTGATGCTTCCCACCATCTCCTTGACAGGTGTTTTTGGTTGAGGACATGTTACCGCACAGTCAGGCTGGTCTTCCCTGGCATGTTCCTTGCATTGCTACCAAACTGATCTGTCCATGTTCCCGCACAGTGTGTTTAATATTTCTGACCACAGACCTAGGATATGGGCATGATGGCATCAAAACTCTGAAATATTTAGACAGCACCCCTAAGATCAGAAGAGATGGAGATGATGCAGGCAACAGGCTCTGGGTGCAGCTGCCAGAAAGAGGAGGCAGGGAGATCTGAGCTGCACTGGATGCAGACCACATGAGAGGCCGTGAGTGTACACAAGGGATGGGAGGAGAACCAGGAAGAAGACACGAGACACCGTGGTAGCAGGTTACCGGCAGGGATGGGTGCATGTCAAGGTACCGGACAGATTCCTGAAACAAAAGACAGCATCCAACCCTATATGTTCTCCCCACACACACAGTAATCTGCACCACCATTTAGCTTATAAAATGGTACAGTAAGAGGCTACCAATAAGCAATAAAAATAGAAAATCGTTACAAGATCCTACAGTAGGTGCTGTAGTATCAATGTGTTCTCTCTCACACTTGCAAAAGTCAAAGGAAATAGCACTTGAGACTGCAGTTGAGTGCTCGTACCTGAAAGCTTTGGAAAATGAGACTGAAGATAAGGAGAGATAATGACTGAAGACATTATCGACAGCAGTGAGGGCGTACGCGCACACACACAGATACACACACACGCACACACAGACACACACATGCACACACACGCAGCAGTGAGCGTGCACGCACACACACACACAGCAGTGAGCGCGCATGCACACACACACGCAGCAGTGAGCGTGCACGCACAGACACACACACACAGCAGTGAGCGCGCATGCACACACACGCAGCAGTGAGCGCGCACGCGCACACACACACACACAGCAGTGAGCGCGCATGCACACACACACGCAGCAGTGAGCGTGCACGCACAGACACACACACACAGCAGTGAGCGCGCATGCACACACACACGCAGCAGTGAGCGCGCACGCACAGACACACACGCAGCAGTGAGCGCGCATGCACACACACACGCAGCAGCAGTGAGCGTGCACGCACAGACACACACAGACACACAGACACACAGACACACACACACACACACACACGACAGAAACAAGAATGTCTCACCAGACATTGTGATGACGCAGAAACTGATACAGAAGACCAGTACCAGAGAAGGTGAGATAGAGGGGCCCAGCTGGCCTGGCCTAAGCTGGTTTCCCAAAGGGAAGAAGACGTGAGAATCTGAAAGGAGGGGAGAGAACAGACTGGTAGGAAGTGCAGACTCTCGGCTCGGGAAAGACATCCTTCAGGGCCAAGATGTAGGAAAGGGCAAGGACAAACAAATGTTTGCCTGGCGATAGAAAATGTGTGACCCACACTGTGTCAAAACAGCGGCAGACGAGAACGAAAATGGCGAAAGCTGAAGCACTTAGGGGTCACTGCTAAAAATTTCTCATAGCAGGGAAGAGGTCTCATTTGTGTCCTTCATTCGTGGTTCTTCAAAGCCATGTCTGTAAGGAGCAAGTGTGGCAACTGCCAGAGGAGTAGGGGCAACTGGAGTGAGGCGACATCCTATACCTCTGAGCTGTTTAGGGACAGTCAGGTAGGATCCACAGAAAACGGTCCAAGAGATGGAGCTCAGGGTAATCCACACTGCAGCCTCCCACCTCTGACTCTGTGTGATGGAGCCCAGGCCAATTCACACTGCAGCCTCCCACCTCTGACTCTGTGTGATGGAGCCCATGCCAATTCATACTGCAGCCTCCCACCTCTGGCTCTGCGTGATAGAGCCCAGGCCAATTCACACTGCAGCCTCCCACCTCTGGCTCTGCGTGATGGAGCCCATGCCAATTCACACTGCAGCCTCCCACCTCTGGCTCTGTGTGATGGAGCCCATGCCAATTCACACTGCAGCCTCCCACCTCTGATTCTGTGTGATGGAGTCCATGCCAATTCACACTGCAGCCTCCCACCTCAGATTCTGTGTGATGGAGCCCAGGCCAATTCACACTGCAGCCTCCCACCTCTGACTCTGTGTGATGGAGCCCAGGCCAATTTACACTGCAGCCTCCTACCTCTGGCTCTATGTGATGGAGCCCAGGCCAATTCACACTGCAGCCTCCCACCTCTGGCTCTGTGTGATGGAGCCCATGCCAATTCACACTGCAGCGTCCCACCTCTGATTCTGTGTGATGGAGGCCAGGCCAATTCACACTGCAGCCTTCCACCTCTGGCCCTGCGTGATGGAGCCCAGGCCAATTCACACTGCAGCCTTCCACCTCTGGCCCTGCGTGATGGAGCCCAGGCCAATTCACACTGCAGCCTCACCATGCATAACCAACGCAAAACTTTGTTATGGTCATCTGGGTTCACTCAAATTGAGTTTCTAAAATACCATCGTATACCAAACATTGACCATCAACGGGACTGTTACACAAGACAAACACATCAGCTTGGAACTACGACAAAGATACTGCCCCCACTTAAAGACGAGGCAGCTGCAACTCTGAGAGGAAGAATTTAACTCAATTAACTCAAGTTGTGAAGCTGCCAAGCGGGACCCACACCCAGTATTCAGAAGGTGTGTCCTTGTCAACACATCTGTGACAGGCTGCTGCTTTACGGAACATTTCCGCAAGCTCTGTTAAATACCTACCGTGAAGGATGAGCCTGGACAGTGCCAGGCTGGGCAGGCATTACGCTGGCATGAATGGTTAGGAACAGACCTACTGTGGGCGGCCTGGCCCCCATCTGATGGACTGATGGTGGCCATGTTGGATGCTGAGTCCTCTGACTATCACTCCTGGCCAGAAGAACCAGGAACCTCTGGGAACCCTCTCTTGGACAACCGTAATTAAAGGAAATCATTTAAAATAAGTCCACCTCAAAAGTACACGAACAAGTTACTGTGAGTAACGAGACTCTGTCAACAAGGAACAAACGTACTGTGAGTAACGAGACTCTGTCAACAAGGAACAAACGGATGCAGAGAGACAGAGGGTCCTAATGAGTTCATAACTGAGGAGTTAAGTCCAGGGACTGGAGTTCCGCCCCACCCCATAGCAAATCCAACTGCTGTGTGAGGTCTGGCGGAGAGCGACCCTGGAGGGATGACAAACTTCAAAAGTTGCCTGGGAGTTGGTGTTGAAGCAACCATTGAACGCTTCCCTAAGCATTAAGGAGAAAGCAGTCAGGGAGACGGGCCAGGATGCGTCTTTACACGTGCATTTCCGAGATATACCCCCAAGATATACCTGCACACGGTGCAGGAAGAGCTGATCTCTAGAAGACCCTCCCGGACTTGAACTCTGGAATAGGGCAAGTCTGATGAAAAGCTCCAGAGCCTCTGTGACCCACACAGGAATCTAAGAACTGCAGCTGCTCAAGGAACAAGAAGCCGATGGCCATTTGACCTCTCTCCTGCTACAGGCACCGAGGACTTTTCCCCCCTTATCTGGCATCCCTGGACTCTCACTCATGGCCAGATGCTCAGGAACTCGTTCAGGGAAATGAGTATTAATGGGACAAAAACAAAGGCCTTAAAATACCCAGCAGCCTTAGGACGGCGGTCCCACAAAGATGGCTGCAGCCAGAGAAAGCATCCGTGCCAACAAAGGGCTTCTGCTTCCACAAAAACCCAGCGTCCAACTCAATGACAAGATTACCCTGAACGGTAACTGCCGTCTGATATGCAAAATCAGCTCTTTCTAACTCCAAGGCTTACCTGAGCGTACATGATGCTCAAAAATAGGACAGCATTTGGTGTAAGGACAGGACAGAACTTGAAGACAATGGCCCTCCCCCTCCCACCACCCGCCCTATGCAAAACAACCAAGGTGTGCTGGAAACAGATCAACCAACACCCAGATCCGATCTCCACTTCTATCTCCACCGATCATTTTAAGATCTGGGAACTGCCAACAGACATTACACCAAGCTGGCTAGGCTAGGCTACATGTAAATGTGTAGACCTTTGTTGGGATGTTTGAAAAATACATCCTTCTCAGCTGCTGCGCATTGCTTCTTTTTAAAGTCCAGATAAGCTCTGTGACCCAGGACACAGGACCATAAGCTCCGGACACAGGGTATCTCGGAGTCAAACCATCACCTTGTTCTTACAGAGAATTCCGAACTATTGAAATACCACTCCTCACCCCTGGGTCTTTACCAGGCTCCCCGTATCCTTCTTCCCCACCTCAGCCCTCCTGACTGAGCTTAATTCACGAGTTTCTAGAACCAACAGCCCCTGCTCCCCAGCCGTCATGTTTCCTGACTTTGTCCCACAGCGTCAGACACTGTTCAGTACCCTCTGAAAACGTCATGCGTGCTTCAGGATGCCAGTATTTCTTCTTTTAATTATCTGCCTCTTTCCATTCCTCCACCTTGCCTGTTCTCCAAGTTCAAGGGTCTCCCTACGGTGGTGTGGGGCTCGCCACTCCAAACTCTACTCACAAGGGTGGTCTTCACCCCCTCTCACTAGGTCAGTCGTTCCCAAACCAGGACTGCACCCAAGTCCCACTCTTCTCCCTTTCTCTGACATCTCAACGCATCCAGCTGGCTGACTTCTCCCCGCGGACGTCTCTAAGGGGTACGACTGGGTGAAGTGTTTGAACTGGAGAAGAGGACAGGTAGGCTCAATGACTTCTCGCCTAAGGTGTTCAAGGCGGGCCAGATAATAACTTCGCACAGATCCCAACATCAGCTTTACAGGCTTGCGATGTAAATTCTCACTGTCCGACATTTCTAAGGAAAAGCTACATCCGTGATTCTGAGCTTCTCATACTTTGGGGACCTTTTGCTGCGTTTCACGTAGCACAAGTTGGCTTTCTTGGTGGCCAGGTATCTTCTGAGCTGACCTTCCCAGCTCTGATGTATGTTATCACATCAAACAGCTTAATCAGAACACCAACTGTCCTTAGATTTCTGCAGAGGTAATTAAATAACAATCCGATGCTAATTAATCACAGTCAAATAAGAGTCTGTCAGAGCAGAACCCCATACACTGGAGACTATTTAATGGTCAAACACTTGGCAGGCTCTTAGTTAAACAATGATTCATTAAACCTCCTTTGCCACACAATGGCTAAACTGAACTCTGTGTGAAGGAATCGAAACTCCTTTGTTCTCCCACAAAGAGACATCAAATCTCTGCATGATATTCTTTTCTCCCTCACTTAGCAGGCTTCTCGGCTGCATGATTCATGATGTGTTCAGGTGCTCCTAGGCCCGGGGGCATCTGCAAGTCCTCCAGGGACTGGAAGAGGGGAGCGGGGCAACTCTTCTCTCCCCCTCTGAATGAGCGCGGGGTGGGACAGCTGACCACACCGACCTAAAAGCTCTGCTCACACAGCAGAGAAGCCCAGGCCGGGAACCACCTTCTCCCCTGAAAGGAGAGCTGTGGCCGCTGCCTGAGGAGGAAGGGATTACCCGCTATGCAAACCCGCACAACTTGCCAAGCCAGCAAAAAACCCGTCAGACAATTTTTGGTTCCCTGTGCCTCTCTTATCAACAAGGCCCTTTTAAATTAAGCATCCCCTTAGAACGCAGCTCCCTGTGGAAACTAGAGTTCAGCTGATAACTCCCGAAGGCTGCTGAGCACTGCTCGGAAGGGCTGTACAACCGCCCTACAAGTTCATTTCTCCCTCGGGAGCCGGTGTCTAGCGGAGGGGCGGGGCTCTGCATTTGCTGGGCCCGGACTAGTGCCCTCAGCACCCCCCTGCAGTTCCACAAGAGCTGCTGTTTACTTCCAACAGGACCTCCGGGCTTTGTCGTATATTTGAATCTGAGTTAGAGACCTCAGAGGTAGCTGAAAATGCATTCTAGGTTGCAGTACTGCAGAGCGATCCACCAGGCAGTGAGACGATTTATCGTTACAGCCAGTTGCCTACTATAATTAATCACTGGGTCACTCCTGGTTTTATCACGTAGGTAAAAGTTAAATTTTACTTGGCAGTGGAGTCTGGGCATGCAGGAGGCTGTGGGTTCCCCTCCTAACATGAATTACATTAAAATCCCATAAACTAACCAAATAGAACCTATACTTCTCTTCATTGAAGGAGAAAGTATGTACTAAGAAATTTTGCTGAAAAAGGAAGAAATATTTTTGAAATACATGTATCAGCTCCTATCTCAAAACTGCGCTCATTAACACACATCAAAGCTTGCTGGACAGGACATTATTTACATGGAAAAGTTAAGAAATCTCAGAAAATCGGTTTTCACTCGACTCATATACTAAGCAACGGGAAATAAAGCTTCCCTTTACTGGCTCTGGCATGCAAAATATTAAGATTGTGTGCGGATTGTAAGAACAAGTGCAGGACAGACTGGGTATCTCCTGTGTCCAGTATCCGTGTATAAACCGTGAGGCAAACACTGTGAGGTCTTCACACAGCAGGGAGAACACAACGCCTTGGAGAACTCACTACGTGAAACTGAAAATGGCTTTGCCATCTCGCGGTTCTGAGCCCCTTCATTTTGTTTCTGCCCCTTCCACAGCACCTGATATTTAGCGGCCCCGAGTGTGTCTACTTCTCAGCTAAGCTATGACAGAAAATGATTTCAAGGAGAGGGGGGGAGTCACACCGCATCTAACATAAACACACCGTGGCCAAACAAATTTTCCTGCAAATCTAAGCAGTTTTCCAGTCTATCAAAGCAGTGCCAGGGTAGATTTATGCGCATTAAAGTGCTGACGGGCACGGAACGTTTCAGCCGTAAATACAGTTCGTTGTAACCCAATCGTCAAATCAATAAAGTCATTAAAAATAGACCACATTCCTCAAGGAATCGGTGCGTTGAGGGGCAGAGCATCTTTGCTGGCGATGGAGGCGCATTGTCAGACCTGCCCCCCTCCCGTCCCCCACGGGCCGGCAAGGCAACATCCGTAGGGCCTTATCTCCCCCCCACGTGGTTTTAGCCATGTAAACTGCCACATGGCGTTTCTACCCCCCCCCCTTATAAATACAAATAAGGAGATACGCCCTAGGTTTTTCTTCTCTCCTTTTCCGTCTCTGTCCCAGACTGACAGGATATTGTCATTATTGTAACGTCTCCCACGTCCACCCCTGGGCCTCTGGGCCAGAATGCTCAGCTATTATAATATCCATTTGTCTAAACTGCTACTATGTAACAAAATGCAGGTGGGGTATGGGGTACGTGCCACTTAAATTAATTTACTACTTGAAAAAGACTCCTTATGCCAATCCTGTCAAAAGAAAGGCAGGAAACGTGTTGGGAAACCGAATAAACCTAAATACAGTTTACATTTGATCTAAATTTCAAATGTAAGGCAATAAAATAGAAGCATTGGAAGGGCAGGTGACGTAAGAGCAGCAAGGAAACACCCACACTGCCGAGAAAGGATCCGAGGATCCCTCGAGCTGTGGAAGGCTGTAGTCTCAGGGGACCTCGCTCTCCAGTGAAGACACAAAGATGCATCACGTCACCTTCTGACCGAAGAAAGGCCTCTGCGGTTCACAGCCAGGAGGAAGGCTCCCATCAAAAGTCAGGAAACCTCATGGGCTGTTGGCCATGGGGAGTGACAGTACCTTGGTAGACTCTTTGTGGGTAAAAAAAGGAAAACAGTATGACAGGACCACCAAACGGAACCACGCCATCATTGTAAGATCCTGCCAGTCTGTTTCTGGACTGACACCCAGAGGAAAAGGAAGTGGGGACACAGGTGTCAGTACAGTCACGGCCCCAGCAGCATTCATCACAAAAGGCCAAGCCATCTACCCGACCGACGAGAGATGGGGGGATAAGGTGAGGTGTGCGGTACAGACACAACAGCCTCAAAAAGGTGGGGTGCTGACCTCTGCTACGGCAAACACGATTCCAGAAAGCATTTATCGCAAAGGGAAAGCTAGTTTAGATCCCATTTGCAGGAAGTACCTAGAGTGTCAAACTCAAAAGAGCTGGGAGGCAACTGGGTGAGGACCAGAGGCTGGGGCAGGGGACAACCAGGCGTCAGTGTTTCCTGAGCTGGGATCAGTTTGGGAAGCCGTGGAGTTCTGGAGATGCACGTGGGCCACGGCTGTGCAGCAATGCTCACGTACCTGATGCCACTGGACCGTGGTTAAACTGGGCGACACGGGAAATTCTTAGTTGTCCTTTGTCCCAGGAAGGAGAAAAGAACTCCAACTTTCTCTCTCTCCTTTCCCTAGAACCCATTCTGTTCACCACACCCTTACGGTCTGAGCGAGACGACTGGTTTTGCAGTTAGTGGCCTAGCTTTTTATTGTCAACTTGACAAACCTGGAGTCACCCAGGAAGAAGGGTCTCAGCTGAGGCAGGTGCCTCAATCAGATGGACCCGTGGTCACGTCTGTGAGAGACTGTCTTTACGAGACGACCCAGTCCACTCTGGGCGGCACCATCCCTAGGCAGGAGGGCGCAGGCTGTGTGAGAAAAGCTACGTGAGCATGAGCCAGAGACTGAGCGGGTAAGCGCGTTCCTCCATGGTTTCTGCCTCACTTCCTGCTTGAGTTCCTGGCCCGACTTCCTTTCCATGGTGGACTGTGGGCTGTGTCTAAGCTAAAGAAACGATCCTCCTCCTCCTCCTCCCCAAGTTGCTTTAGGCTGTGGTGTTTATTACGGCAACAGAAAATAAGGTAGGAGAGTTAGCACGCTCAACTCAACAAATACACCAAGCCCTTCCCACCAGGACTGAAGAGCAGTTCCCATCATAGCAGCCCAGGCCACCATCTGAGAGCGAGATGTCGCAGCCGGCAGCCTGGCACAGTCAGTCTCATTCTCTGAAGCGGACTGGAGACCGCGGCCCAAGAGTTAGGATGACAACTCCTAAGCAGAACAAGAAAGAAGGGTCTGCCCGCTAAGGGCAGAGGGACCAGAGGCACACGGGTGCCACTCAACCCGCAGAAGTAGAAAAGAGAGAGGGATGAGGATTTCGTTCCGCTCTCACTCTGCAGAGCAGTGGCTGCCTTTCAGCAAAGCACCTGCATGCAGTTTTCCTGTCTCCCAGGTACACGGCACAACCCATATTCCTGGGCTGCCTCATGCCTGCTTTCCAGTGCCCTGTAAACACTTCCAAGTCAAGATGCAAAATGCCAACATCAACAGAATCCCACCCCGTGAGTGACGTGGCTGAACCAACACAATCATGGGGTCATTACAGCCTCCTGTTTTCCAGCCCAATCTCGAGTCAGGGAGCCCCGTCAGAAGGCAGTAATTAGTGGGTCTCTAACCAAAAGGACGATTACCGGCCTTTAGGAGGCGCCAGGAGTCCTTGCCCTCTGTGACTCCTGTGACCTAAGAGCAGAAAGCCAAACAGCTGCTAGAGATGGACCAGGATTATAAATATGGGAGTGGGGGGGTGACGGGGAAGGAAGGCGAAGTGGGGGCTTCTTCTGCACACCTGTCTAGGAAACAGACCTCCTGTGATGAAAAGCAAAGACAGATAGATGAACACAAGGACTGCGGGCAGGGGTGGGGGACCGCTCTTGAATTTAGAGCTGGGAAGCACGACACACTCGGCGTGCTAGAAGATCGTGCACTAGAGGCGTGATGCTAGGATCTGGTTTAAATAAGGTCCTCGATGCTGGGTGAGCGGGGGCCCAGGGAGCAAGAGGGGTGAGGAAGGCTGAATAGAACACAAAGGAATGCCAAACATCCACCACCCGGGAGGGCAGGGCCTCATCTCAGTGGCTCTGCCACTGGCCTATGATGTCTCAACCTGAGGCCATAAACAGGACCCGTTTGAGGGTCCCAGTCCCCAGGAGACTCATGTCGGCACAGTGCATGCCTTCATTTTTTATCTTTAAAAGACAGCGAATGAAAGAACTGGGTAAATATTTTCTCCTAGGTGCAGAAGCTGTCTGCAAACCTCGACGGGTCAGATCAGGAAGGGTCAGGATTCAGAGAAAGCTCACTGCCCACTTGGCTGTCCTGCTCTGCTGACAGCGTATGAGCTAGGCAGCCCTGGTGAAATGTTTTCTTCCACGCTTAATGTGGAAAATTTTCTAAGGGGGCAGTGATACTGAAACTAAAGAAGAGCAGCTGGGGACGTGGCTCAGTGGTAATTTCTTACCCGTCATGCACAAAACCCTGGTTTTGACTCTATGGTCATCTTACATAAAAAGATCTTCACACACACACACACACACACACACACGCATGTGTGCACGCGTGCGCACACAGACACACACACGCACGCACACACAAGACCCTGGTTTTGAGGCTCAGCACATGCATACACTGGATGCACACCCATAATCAGCTGTGGGCAGAGGCAGAAGGATCAGGAATTCAAGATTATCCTAGGTCACACTGCAAGTTTGAAGCCAGTTTGGGTGTCAGGAGACCCTTTCTCAAGTAGGAAAAAAAAAATGATGAGGAGGATTATAAAATATATCATTCTCAGATTCAAGTTTCTTCCCTTGGACCCTGTTATTTCAGGATCCAATAAAAACTTAGCAATTCTCATACACAAGTTAAGATGCCAATCACATTCTGGTGGATGTTCTGACCAATGGTACGGCCTGGGGACGTAGCTCAGGGGTAGGCCACTTGCCGAGCACACATGGAACCCCAGCTCCATCCCTGGCACCTACAAAAAAGGCTAAAGTAAAAACCCTATTGATGTTCAAAAGAGAAAATATTTTGACTGGCTTTTTACTTGATAAGCTTCAATTATAAATTTCATAAACACTGACCATAAATGTTACTATAGGAAAATGTGCTACGGCTAGGAGCCCATAAAGCATTGTTTATAGAAACAAAATACAGAAATCGTATTTTTAAAATGTCAGCTCGTCTTTGGGCCTGAGAAATTCCAAACATTCAATCAGGGAGGCAACACCTATCTCTAGTTAAATTCCAGTCTCTGTTCTGAGAGGATGAAATCCGAACATGAAACGGTCTGTTTAAAACATCAGCCATACGATTTTTCAGACATTAATTTCATGTAAAAATTTTTAAGTAAAAAAAAATGATTTTATTAATATTTGAAGGATGTATCAAATTTAAAAGGGAATATTACGTAGCCCTGGCTGGGCCACCCACCAGAAGCCTTGCTGAAGGGTACGCTTAGCACCGCTGGTAGAGAGAGGAATCCAGGTAAAGTTCTATCCCTCAGGTTACTGACTTGCCAGCCAGGATCCTCCGGGGTGGGCCTGCCTCATAGTGATAACAGAGGTTTCTGCCTAGCGTGCGAAGTTGGAGAAGACAGCATCCCACAGCCCCGCGTTGGAGAGGACAGCATCCCACAGCCCCGCGTTGGAGAGGACAGCATCCCACAGCCCCGCGTTGGAGAAGACAGCATCCCACAGCCCCGCAGGCTGAACTCATGGCTTGGGTGCAGTCACTTCCTGCCCTCTCTCCAAAGGTGGGGAATCACACTGGGCAGAGGAAAAGAGAAGTGTTAAAGGTCAAACACCCGAAAATCCGAGAGCTCCAGGGAGAAGCCGAGAACATGTCGGCATGTGCCCACCTCACAGACACTACAGGCAATGTCTTGTGACTGCCGAGACCTGTTCACGTGGGGCTCCACCCAAGCAGGCCGGCTATACTGGAGACTCTCACTCAGAACACGGGTTTCTGTGACACCGGCTGATTCCCTCAGGCTCCACTGATACTTCTTCGGGGAGGGTCTTTTTCCTTTCCAGAGACTGTGAGCACCATTAACTGCTCAGAGTAAGAAGTTTCACTGTTTCCTGAGTCCATACAGATAGCACATTCTTAAAAAATAGAGAAAATGAAACCCATACTTGCAGTGAGCAGTTTAGAGTTTTATGTAGCATGATCAATATTAAAAAAGATAAGGAAACAGTTAATTTTTATATTTTAAAAAAAAGAAATAGCAAAGACATAAATCACAAAACATAGAAAACCGAGTATGATGGTGCATGCTTACATCCAGTATGTACGAGTCTGAGGCAGGAGGATCACCAGTTAGGGTCCAGCCCAGGCTACAGAGAGTTCCAACCACTCTGGACTATATCAAGAGAATCTGTCTCAAGATAACAACAGAATACAAGTAGACAGGAATGAATCTGTGGAGGTTACAGGCCCTGCACTGTTGGAGTGTTTCCAAGCAGTGCCCCCCTCACTCACGAGAGGGGAAAGTGTGAAGGGGTCCTTCTGGCGAAGTCCTGCCAGGACCGCCAGTTTCCACCCAGAACACGCCACAAAACACGACATGGCCAGTGAGAGCGGAGACATAAATATATGTTCTCTTAATAGAAATCATTTTAGGGACTGTCCCAGGCCGATGTGCCGCAGAGTTCACAAGACACGGGTCTTTGATCTTTGTGGCTTTACCATGTATGTTTTTAAAATTTCTGGAATGCACCCAGGGAGGCAAACTGCTTGACAAAGACACTATAAATATCCGAATAAAGAAATACATGCAAACATCTGGAACCCTGATTAAGCACCAAAGTTTTATTACTTGCGAAGGAGGAGGAGTGGGTAGGGGGGACCAAAGAGCATTTTTATTTAAGAGAAATGTCCCGTGCTTTCCGTACGATAAAGTCCTTGTGATAAAAAGAAAGCCTGAAGGGGCAGTTCTGGGGAAAACCGGGCACCAGGGCTCTGCAGCTGCTTCCCACAGAGAAGCCACCGACACTTTGTAAGACTTCATGCAGATTGCAGATTCACTTTTAAACAAATAAAGGTTAAAAAAAATCTATGAAGAATAGCCATTATTTACAACAAAAAATAAACACAGGTGATATATTCATTTGTGGCAGTTTCAAGCTAATTATTGGAGTGTCTAGATCTCACTTCACCCTGGAGGAAACCATCTGGGGGGTCGTGAGGCACTCTGCACAGAGAGGAGGGGCTGCCCCCACTGTTACCCAGTCCCATTGAATTAGACAAGTCAGAAGGCACAGACAATGTGGTTAAATGGGAACTAGTTTTCCACATCGCTACAAAATTGCAACCTGTTGTGATTACCTCCTGGTCAGAATAAATAAATAAAACCACAGATGAGGGGGCTGGAGAGACGGCTCAGGGGTTAAGAGCACTGGCTGCTCTTCCAGAGGTCCTGAGTTCAAATTCCCAGCACCCACATGGTGGCTTACAGCCATCTGTAATGAGATCTGGTGCCCTCTTCTGGAATGTGGGCATACATGGAGGCAGAATGTTGTATACATAATAAATAAATCTTAAAAAAAAAACCACAGATGAGGCCCTTCTAGTTCATTACAGATCCCCCAGAAAAATGGGGATTAGACAAGTACAGAACGGTCCAGTCAGCAGGCATCCTACCACACGGAAGGATGTCCTATTTCCCCAGAGACAGAGCAACGGAGTGGCTGCTGCCCTGCCTGACTCCCCGGCCCCCACCTGGATGTGTTATCCCTACCCCGCTTTCTTACCAACCACACAATTCCAGCTCAACAACATCCTTCCCCTACTCCAGACTCATCCTCAGGCCGACCACTGGCTCACACCTCAGCTTCACCACAGACCCTCCCTCACCCAATGGCCTTGCTTCTCAATTCTACTAAAGCCCCTTGCGTACCCTCCTGGATTCTTGGCCCTCCACAAATGCCGTGTTTTGGTCCTTAGGCCACACGATCTTATGTCTGTTTTCCCGACTAGGCGTCAAGGTACATGAGAACGAAGGACACAAAGTCTTTGAAGACGTCTGGGCCTAGCTTGAGACATGGTACCTGACTGGATTCAACACCAGACTCCAAAAGCATTCTTCACACATAGATGAAGAGTAAGGGGATGCACGCAGAAATCAGCCCTCCGCAGGATTTACCTATTTAGAGAAGAAACGCTGTGGGGTATCACTGTGAGAACGGAGGCCATCATTGTGTCTGGCTGGAACCTGACCACCCCGAGAAGGGACGAAGAGGTCACCAAATCTGAATGGCAATAAAGGTGGAAGAACAAACAAATCCACCAGAGGTCAAGTTCAAAACAAGGGGAGTGTTCCAACTTGTTCCCGCGGCAGCTGCAACCCAGAAATTTGGCCCTGATACAAAAGCATGGGGGTAAGCCATGCGGGGGGCAGCGAAAAGAAATTACTCCCCCCCCCCCGCCGCCCCGCCACTTCCACAGCCCGTGCCGCTGGGGCTGCGAGTGCTCAGAAAAGACACGCACATTTCTATGGCTCTGGCTTGCCTCCATCTCAGGGAAGGCAGGATAAAATGCAGCAAATGGAAGAATTGGTCCTGCTCTCTTCCTTCTGCATTCCTTCTTTGCCGCTTTGAGGCATTACCATCCGGTGTCACATCCGACTGCTCGCCTCACTCACCCCACCCCTTCGGCACAGTACCCTAAACCAGTCGGTGTTCTCCAAGAAAACCAAACCAGCCCAAACCTAGAGCTGAGTATTTTTTGGGCTAATCACATCTACACCAGTAAGTGCCGCCGTCACTGCTGTGACATCCCTCCGCGCGCACACGCAAAGCCGGCTACTGCACAAAGGGAAACTCACTGATTCCATGCTGACCTCCCGGGCTCCTGCTCTCGCTCCAGTCTGTTCTGCAACCCACACCTAAGGGGATCGTTGACTAATCCCATGCCCCAGTCCCTACTCTCGGGACCACTTCACTTCCTTGGCCTTGGCTTCTCTTGGGAGTCTCTCCAGAGAACATATCCCTGCATCCCTACTCCGGTGTGCAGCCAGCATTTGGGGCACCTGGTACACTGAGGGGGCTCTCTGCTCACACAACTGTGATGAGGGAAGGGCTCCAAGTCATCCAGCTTCCTCTAGGCCTTTGGAGGGAAGAGCTTGCAGGGCAGGTATGAAGACCTGAGGCGGAACCCCGCGCTCCTGTAAACGAGCTTGGTGTGGCGGCGTGCCTGTCATCCCAAGGCAGAAGGCTCCTTGGGTCTCGCTGGTCATAAAACTGTCTCGAAAACGAATGTACAACCAACTGAGAAGCCAGTCAATGCTGACCTCCGTGTATTCATGCAGACGTGTGCACAGGCACCTTCCCAGCCACCCTCCAGTCACAGTGTCCCCTTGCACAAACAAAGGACTTCCGAACTCTTCCATTAATTCAGATTATGAGAGTGTTCCTGAGCACTAGCCCTAAGGATCAATATGCATGCACTGTGGCTTAGCTAAAAGTCACCGGGTACCAGTCGTCCTTGGAACCCGCTCTCCCCCGCAGAATCTGTGAGCTAAGGAGAGAGCAGAAATTCCTATGTAACGAGGAAAGGGTTTGACTGCGAAGCTGTTTGGATGAAGAAAAAAAAAATTTCTTTTGGTTAAATCAGAAATTCCCCACATGCAGAGTGTGGGTGTGTGCCTGCTGTTACTGGTAAAACCCCGCTGACATGTCTGCAAGAATATTCTCGGCCTCACATTTGTAGATTTCCATGGCTAATTTTTTTCATACTCGTCCTTACCCCTTTCCCTCCAAATCCATATTCCGCCCGACATCTCCCATCACCCACAGGTTATGTCTGCTATTGGAACCCACAGGAACAAATATTCATCCCCTAAGAGCCGTACCGCACAGGCTTTGCATGCCTATTAGGGGGAAGTCAGGCTGCTGCAGGACATCAAAGTCCTTTGAGACCATGACCTTAGCTGTGTTCTCTACTGGCATTCAAAACTTTGGTTGCATTAAATAATACCAGTGTAGGCTCAGAATGAAATAAAATCATGACAGGATTCAATCTCTCGGGCCGTCATGGACTCCATTCCCTCAGATGAAAGTCCCGCGGCTCATCTCTGAAAACTGAATGGGCCTACTTGTCACAATCGGAAACTCTTAATGTTTGCATCAGGAAGGGGTAAGAGAGTTTTAATTCGCCAAGACATGACAGCCAGGAGGCAAAGGTGGCAAGCCAGCTAGCTCAGGCTGTACAGGTCCACGCAGCCAATGCCATAAGGCGAGGCTAGCCACGTAGCTCAGTCCGAAGAGCCGAGTACGTACGGTGTGTGTTTGATACCAGCACCACTAACCCAAGTGAGGTGGCATGCGACTGTCATGCCGGCAATGGGGGGGATGGAGACAAGAATCAGGAGTCCAAAGCCATCCTCGGCTAGAGAGTTGGATGCCCACAAACAAAAATGAGCAAGACAAACAAAACGTGTTCTCAGAAACAGAATCAAGGCTGTAGTGAGAAAAGCAGTCTAGCATTGCGTCCCCCTGTTCAGATCAGAAGACACAATTCTGTATTTCTTGGCCTCTTCAGGGCAAGGCAGTTTCCAGCTGAGCCCCGCCCTTCTACGGCCTTTCCCTGAGATGCGTGACCACTTTTATTTGCTCTCGGTTGTGATAAAGCTTTCTGACCAAAAGCCACTTGAGGAGGAAAGGGTTTATCTCACCTTAAACTTCCAGGTCACAGTCCCTCACCGAGGGAAGTCAGGCCAGAAACTCCAAGCAAGAACCATGGAAGAGAGCCGCTTTCTCGCTTGCTGATCCCTCTTTGCTCCCTGCTAGCTTCTGTATAGCCTAGATCCACGGTCTAGGGACAGGGACGGTGCCACCGCAGTGGGCTGGGCCCTCCCCACTTATCATCTACCAAGGCAGCTTCTCTCAGACGTGACCATAGGCCAATCGGATTGAGGTAAGACTTCAACTGGGGCTCCCCCCTCCCGAGGGGCTCCAGGCTGTTCAAGCGGCAACAAAGCTAGTCAGGGCAGTCACCCTGCTTTTGTTCAGACCCAGTGTGTGTCCTCAAACTCATTAAAGAAAACAAAATGGGCCTGGCAGTGGTGGCGCACGCCTTTAATCCCAGCACTCGGAAGGCAGAAGCAGGTGGATCTCTGTGAGTTCCAGACCAAGAGCTAGTTCCAGGACAGGCTCCAAAGCTACAGAGAAAAAAACCTGTCTTTAAAGAAAAAAAAAAAAAAAACAAAACGAAATGATTCAAAGGATCAAGGAACCGAAGACTTCTGAGGATTCTATTAATCCTCAGAATATGAGAGACACGAATTCAGGATAAGCAAGCTCTACTTCCAACCTCTCTGTCTAAATTGCAGGAAGAAGAGTCGTGCCTATGACACTGCTGTATTTGACTCACAGTGTGAAAGGGAGCCGAAGGGGGAAGAAGCAGAAAATCTTGCCGAGGTATACCAGACAGACAACGGAGAAACTGGCTGGTCGCCTGCTAATGGCTTAAAACATAAACATTTATAACTTAAAAAAAAAAAAGACTATTTTCTTATTTTCTTTTTCTGTTGCCGTGATCCGGGGAAAGGCAACTTAAGGGAGTAAGGATGTATCTGTGCTCCCAGTTCGAGGGTTTACTCCACCAATGCGAGGAAACCAAGGGGGCAGAAGCTCAGGCAACCACAACCAGGAAGAGCCATGGTGCAGGTCCCAGCCACGCTCCACAGACCTGGCGTCTGTCTCCTAGGGCATTCTTGGTTCTGTCACGGTGACAGCTAGTACTAGCCATGTGTGACGGTTTAAATGAGAAACGTCCCCCATGGGCTCAAGGATTGGTGTTGTTTGGAGAGGCCATGGGACCTTTAGGAGGCACAGCCTTGATGGAGAAAGTCCATCACCAGAGGCGGGCTTTAAGAGGTGTCCCCTTGTCCTGCTTCCTACTCTGTTTCCTGTGTGCTGATGAAATGGAACCCTTCTGCTTCCTGTTCCTCCCACCACGCCAAGCTTCCCACCCCATGATGTCAAGGCATTTATCACAGCAACAGAAACGGGATCACTACCACACCAGAAACGGGATCAAGATGTCAAGGAAACCAGAAATGGGGTCACTACCACACCATCAAGATGTCAAGGAAACCAGAAATGGGGTCACTACCACACCATCAAGACATCCAGGAAACCGGAAATGGGGTCACTACTGCACCATTAAGACCTCAAGGAAACTGGAAATGGGTTTTCTAAAAGCACAAAAGCTAATAATATAATTAAGTCATTTATCTAAGTTCACTAAATAAGAAAATATAAAATAGTCATAATTAGGTTTGTTTACCAATATTTTATACTGTTTATGAAAAACTCTGGGGGCAAAAAAAAAAGGGGATCGAATTCTCTTACTATGAACATGGGCTTTCTGAGGACGAGGGCTCCTCAGACACCGCTGTCCGGTAACCTTTCCAGAGCGCAGAGCACTGAGAACACAGTACCGGCCCTCATCTGTTAGCAACCCATGGTCTGAAAACACTAAATGGAACATTCCAGAAGCAAATAATCCAAAATATTTAAATACCTTTAATTATAGTTATATATCACTCTCCTATTTCATTATTAGCTATTGTTGCTCACCTCTCTAGACATATAACTCATGAATCAAACTTCATTGTAAATATAAAAAGGAGGAGGTCAAGGAAGTGAACAATGAGATAATTTGTTCTTCTCGAGTAAAAGACAAAGAGCCGCACACTGAACCGAGAGCCTAAACGAGGGGGCGGAATCTGTGGATTCTCTCTGGACCCGCACACCTTCCGCTCTAGGCTGCCATCACCACGAGCGCCAGTGCTGGCCAAGTCGCCGTCAAAATATCCGCACACATGAGAAGCTTTACCCTGACCAGACCAACAAGTGAACTGGCCCCATTTTCCCCGCCTGTCCGGAGAAGAGATGGAGTTCCTACATGAAGAAGAGCGTTTGACCTCAGTCTTCCAATGAGGACCTTCGGAGCTCTTCATTCTGGCCACCGCGATGGCTAAGCTCTCTGACGATCTCATTCTCTCATTCAAATATCTATGCTCACTGGCAAGGTGGCTCAGGAGGGGAAGGCGCTTGCCACAAACCTGACAACCTGTGAGTCTCCAGTGCCCACACGGTGAAAGGAAAAAACCAAATGCTGAACGCTGTCTCTGACCTCCACCTGTCTCTGCCTCATACACACAAACTAAACACACAAGGGTAATAATAATAACCTGGGAAAATTAATCCTACTAAACACTATACTGCATCTCTAACAGCGATTGAAAGAGCTCTACATGAATACGTAACTGTGCTTAATTTATCTTTACAGGAATAGTCAAAGATGCTTTAGAATAATTAATACTACTACTTTTAATAAAATTTTAGAATTCTTTCCTTTTCCTTCCCCCAGATATCTCTCTCTCTCTCTCTCTCTCTCTCTCTCACACACACACACACACACACACACACAGAAAGAGAGAGAGAGAGAGAGAGAGAGAGAGAGAGAGAGAGAGAGAGAGAGAGAGAGAGGTTAGATAATATACTGGAGAATGACCCCAGGAAAATGGGGCGTAAGACAGAAGTTGCCACCTGCTGCTCAGGAGCAGCAGCCCCACCCTCCAGGATGCACCTTTTTCTTTCTCTCACTGTTTCAGGAATAACTCACTTTCAACTGCAAATCCTTTTGAACATTGGTTGAAAAACAAGAAAGCAAAACTAAGGGTCGACTAAACAGAATGAAGAAAGCAAGAACTAAAGAGGCTAAAATTTCTTACTCACACGCTCGACTCAAGCCAGACGTCAGCGAACACGTGTGATTCTGACCCACATCCTGTGGGGTCCCACTGGGCCTGTGGGGGCAGCCGGGTCATGCCAGCTTTACGAAATGCTAATATAGTTTTTCTTACCATGATGCCCACCGTCACTTGAGAAGAAATACTGTACTAAGCATAATTCAAAAGAGCCGAAATGGTAGTTTGAACGGGATAGTCCACATGTCTTAGTGACACACCTTCAGAGCGTGAACACGGTAGGCCGGGGAGGGGCCAGGAGTGAGTGCCTGCCAGTCAAGCGTGAAGACCCGAGTTCAGATTCTCAGCACCCACGTGAAAGCCGAGCACGGTGGGTGCTGTGGGTCAAGAACTTGGGCATCAGTGGGTGGGCGGAGAAACAAAAACAAAGATAGGAGGACCTCTGGGGCTTACAGACCAGACAAGGTAGCCAATATCGTCAAGGTGGTTAGCTCCACGTTTGGTGAAAGACTGTCTCAAAAAAATAAGATGGGGAGAGATTCAGGAAGACCCTCAGACCGTCACAGGTACGTTCCCACACACGCCACACCAAGAGGTCCATACACCACACATGCACATGCCCCACACAAATGAATGAAAAGAAAAAAGAACGCACTAGCCGGTAGCTTATGCCAAATCCCAGCTCACGGGCCCAAGAGGTTAGTAAACACTGAGTTAAAAATCTCACTCTAACCAATGATTCATGGGACTCCTGATCTCTGAGCTTTTATTTCAAGCTCTGCATCTTACTTAAACGGACAGAGACAGTACCAAGAGTGCTGGGCAGACACTCGGGAGGCAGAGACCAGAGGGCACTGCAGACCCACAGGGAAGACACTTGGGAGGCAGAGACCAGAGGGCATTGCAGACCCACAGGGCAGACACTGCAGACCCACAGGGCAGACACGCGGGAGGCAGAGACCAGAGGGCATTGCAGACCCACAGGGCAGACTCTCTGGACCCACAGGGCAGACTCTCTGGAGCAGAGACCAGAGGGACACTGCAGACCCACAGGGCAGACACGCGGGAGGCAGAGACCAAAGGGACACTGCAGACCCACAGGGCAGACACGCAGGAGGCAGAGACCAGAGAGCACTGCAGACCCTCAGGGCAGACACACGGGAGGCAGAGACCAAAGGGACACTGCAGACCCACAGGGCAGACACTGCAGACCCACAGGGCAGACACGCAGGAGGCAGAGACCAGAGGGACACTGCAGACCCACAGGGCAGACATGCAGGAGGCAGAGACCAGAGGGAGTGTTTTCTGCATTGTCATTTTGCTAAGACTAAAGGTGAAGCCAGACAAACGACAGCGACAAAACTGGCAAAGCTAAAATCGCCAGAATAAACAAATGAAGCTACTACCAAATGACAGGACACAGGGAAGGGGTCCAAATCTGCCCCACTCTCGGCTGATCCACGGT
The DNA here is from genome assembly GCA_028555095.1 of Dicrostonyx torquatus. NCBI lineage: Eukaryota > Metazoa > Chordata > Mammalia > Rodentia > Cricetidae > Dicrostonyx > Dicrostonyx torquatus. The sequence continues at coordinate 8,716,774 of JAQHUG010000028.1, forward strand.
TCGATAAGTCGCTGCTTTCAGAGCCAACAGACACTACCAGTCATACGACTGATCGCAGGGACATCAAAGCGGTAGGGAAGAAACGGTGCAAACCCCTCTCGGGTGTCTTTTCCACAGACTGCCTGCTTTGAGAGTTTCTAAGCTGCTTCTTTAAGTTAGGAAACTTCCATCCCATTATTTCTAAACAAATCCTGTGCTGTGACAGGGTCACGGAATGTCAGCACGGAACGGGGGATGGCTGAGACTATGCCACGGCCGACGCCGACTCCCCTAGTCAGGGACCAGCAAGGGGCTCCCCACCTGCACACAGCCTCCAGCCACTGAGTTTGGAACAGCCTTCTGCTGGGCCACTCCACCCAGAGTCACCTATCTTGAGATTTCTCAAGGCTATTAGAGCCAGCCAATAATTTATGGCATTTAAATCGTTGGTTTCTTAACGCTAATGGGGCAGTCCCAGCAGTGGAAAGTTTTATTTGCCCTGTTTGATTTATTACACCCTTCAGTGTTCTACGAAGATAACCCATGGCTTCGAAGAACCAACCAGAAATCTCATTTTCTTCGCAGGCTGCCGTAGCTGTGTTTGGCGCAAGAGGAAGTTTTGAAGTATCAGAACGTCCGTCTGACAGACACGTGGAAGGATTGCCCAGAATTAACTGGAGTGAACAAACCACAGAACGTCTCTAAAAACATCCCATGAATAAAATTTGAAGCCTCAACAATCTAAAACTGCCTCAGGCCAACTGTAAATTTCACTGGTGGAATTTGTCATTTTTCACGCTTTTTGAAAAAGGTGAATACATGGAAGGTCTACATTTTGACCCGTAATAGCGTTTAAAAATAAAAAAATAAGTTTCTCCCACTCCCAAAAAAGTATATCCATCCCCTTCCCTGGAATAATTCCAAAGTGACATTTAAATAGAGCTTAATTCATAAAATTTCCAACTGCTTTTCCTTAATTACGGATGGACTTCTGTACAGAGCTTCAGTCATATCACTTTCAAACAAAAAGTAAAACCACATGTTTGGTACTTACACGCAAAATTGAGCTCGCATTGTAAAACCAAATTAAATTTAAAATGAACTCTGGGATGAAGCTAAGCCCCATTGAAAACAAAAACAAAAACAAGACACACAAGGAAACAAAAACACACAATACTGGCTTTGTCTGAGGCTTGTTAGTCCTGGGTGATTTATCTGCTTCTCCACGAAGCCAAGAAAACGCGACACCACATACTCGTTATTTACCAAAGCTAGTGCAGCGGTGTGAGGGACAACTGCCTCCCACCAGCACAGACACCTGAACACCTGGTCCCCAGTTGGTGATGCTGTTCCAGGGGGTGTGGGAGGTACCGCCTTCCTGGAGGAAGTGGGCTCTGAGAATTCCTGTCACAGGCCACTTCCAGTCCTCTTTCTGTTTCATCTCTGCTTGTATTTGAGGTTATAAGTGGCCAGCTTCCTGCTTCCACTACCTTGCCGCCCTGCTGCTGGCTGCCCTGCGTCTACCCACTCTGACGGGCTCTCAAACTTCTGGACGCACAAGGCAAAACAAGCTTACTCCTCCCACAGCTGCTGGTGTTTCTGGTGTATCACCGCATAACAGAAAAGTAACTAAGCTATGCAACGTATTTATTTAAGATACGTAAATCAGGAAAACAAAATACTGAAAATTATCATGTCGTTTAAACAGTCAAAAAAGAAAGATTCAATTAATCGATGTTAATTACCTGTGTACCAGGCACTGTCTTCCATCACACACACACACAACACACACATACACACACAAAACACAACACACACAACACACACCATACACACACAAACATACAACACACACACACATACACACAGCACACACACACAACACACACATATACACATATACACACACATACACATAACACACATACACACACACACACATGCGGTAGGTTCTATCATGTCCATCCATGGCACATACAATGTTGGAAGCAGTTAGGCAAGACCACACAGCCTAGCAAGGCTGAGAACTGCCATCTGCAGAAAGGGAGGCAGACTCCAAAGCCAGGCTCTCTATCACAGGCTACCACGGTTCAAACCCACCACAGATCAATAGAGGAAGGTCACTCACTGCAGTTCCTGCTCGGTGACCTCTACTTGTCCAGTTATGTCTAAACTTTCTGTTTTAGACCCCTTTAACTGACGATAATGAGAGAAAGCGCACTGCACCGTGGAAAGCGAGATCTCCCAGGCTCACAGAAGTGCGGGTCTGCTGAGGACAGCTGCTTCAACCCAGAGGACCCTCACCGACAGCCAGGCTTCTCTCAAATAGGATGTCAGATCAAAAGCCACCACGAGAATTAAGGGGAGAGAAGACGAAAATCCACCCGAAATGATGAGGCGCTCCCCCTCCGCAACACAAAAGCCCACACTCTGACCTCATCTCAGCGGTCAGTAATTTTAATAGAGAAAACCCCAGAACGAGACATCCTTGCGAGTTAAGTCAATTAAATAGCTTTAAACGCCGACAGCTTCTGGAGTACGGAAGAAAAATGGCTGGAAGACAAGCACCGAGGGAGCTGGCCAGTTATGTCAACACCCACTTCCTTATTGGTAAAGCCAAGGGAGCAAGACTTTCCAGTACCCCAATATTCACCACAAGGAATCTACTGCTTTTCCAGGGCCACGTCAAGACCAGCTCTGAAAAGTAGGTACCAAAGAGAGCTCTGTCTACAGTAGTACACAAGAGTGGCTCATATTAACTGTATTTGACTTTCATTTTTATGATAAGGAAAAGGAGACTAGAGAGACGATGTCTGCCAGCATGAGATACAGTTTTAAGATGTCAATGTAGAGACTGGAGAGAAGGCTTAGCAGGTAAGAGCACTGGTTGTTCTTCCAGAGGACCCAGGTTCAACTCCCAGCACCCATATGGCAGCTCACCACTGTCTGTAGCCTCAATTCCAAAGGATCCAACATCCTTACATAGAGATACACGCAGACAAAACACCAATTCAATGTGCATGAAATAAAAAAATTAATTAAGAAAAGATGTCAATATGATCTCGTTCTCCAAAAAGAAAGAATAAATTTACAATCCATTTATCAATCGCCCAAAAATTCATTTCATGATTCTAGGCCATTTTGACTTTAACAAAAAAATTTTTTTCTTATTTAAAAATGTTATATGTACGGGTGCATTGTCAGCCTGTGTGTAAGTGCACCACAGCAGCGCGGTACCCGCAGAGGTCAGAAGCGGGCTCTGAATACCCCGGAGCTGGTGTGACAGATGGCTTGAGTCACCCTGTGGGTGCTGGGAACCAAGCCCAAGGTCTCTGTAAGAGTGACCAGCGCTCCAACTGCAGGCCCATTGCTCCGGGCCCTTCTGTTTATTCTTAATATTCTTAATGACGACACGCAAGAAAGTGATGTCTCCTTGTTCTTCTCCTCCTGAGCACTCAAAAGTAATGAGAGAGAGAAAAAAATTAAACCACAGATCGATCTGTCTGTGCCACAAAGCACGCGCGATCCAGGGGTATGGAATTGGACTTGTGAGAACATAGACGTCAGAGGGAATCACCTGACGCTGAGGTGTCTCTGCAAACCTCGGTGCCTGACAAAAGGAACTGCTACCGTCCCCCGGCCCTCAACTCTCCGGATTGGATTATAGGCTTCGCTGGCTGTGAAAAGAGCCCAGCCACGGAATCCAGAAACTCCAAACTTCCTCCGAGGTCAGAGAGAAATCCTGAACTAAGCCTCTCCCAGAGTCAGGGCCGGGGTCTGCAGCCCCAGCAGGGCAGGGCTGCAGCCTCTAAGGATGTTTTGACAGCAAGTTGCATTGCGCATCCCTTTCCAGCAAAGGCATACCCGCTGGCAGGATTTCCGCAGAATGATGAGCGCGGTTGCATGGGAAATGATGTTGGCTAAAGTTTCCCCGATACCCAGAATGCGTCTGCGGCGCCTTCCAGGTGTTCAGGAGGCTGAAACATGTGCCCACGTGACACAAGCTATTAAAATGCAGATGTAAAAAAAAGAAAGGGAAGGCACGAAGACTCCGGGAATGGAAAATCTGATTGGGCGATAGCTTTCTAAACAATCACACATCTTTAATAAACTTCCACTCGACATGCACGTTGAAGCTAAGTCTTTCTTCTAGATATTAGTAGGGCTTCTACTTAAAGAGGAAGAGATTAATCCTGGTTTCCAAGAATGAGAACACTCAATGGATTACGGGTGATTGCAAGATAACATTACCAACAGAGAAAATATTGTTTATTTTCTACCGAGATGTCTAGAGAGCAATCCCGGAGGTCCCCGCCCATTTCCTAGGTTGAGCCATAGCATGGTGACTTCCCTGATGGGTCAGGAATGTGTCTGGATGACACTGGAGACTTGGGTCTGCTGTAACTCAGCAACTGTGGCCTTAAATACAGGATGGTGTACTTAAGTCTTTCATGGGCCCCCATCCTTCCTCCCACTAGTGTGGTTTCGGTATGAAGACAATTTACCCTCCAGTATCAGGAGAAGAGCTTTTGCAAACTTTCTGAAATCAAGGCCAGTCACTGGTGGTACTGATGGTGAAGATGTACACTATCAGGACAGGTCCAGGCGCGAGTTAGGTGTCTGTGTGTCCATCCACAAGTCCTAAATTTCCTGTCTGGAACACTTCCATACAGAATCAGAGACGGCAATGTTCTTTTTTGTTTATTTTTATGTTTTTTTAAAACAATCTATTGTCTGTGATTATTTATGCATGGAAATTCCTGTGAAGATGGAGTCTAAGAGAGACACCTAGAAGCTGGCCAATAAAAGTCTGAGGAAAAAAGAAACTTCTTTTTCACCTCTTGGAGGCCAAGGACGAGGGAACAGAAGCAAGTGGCTTAGCAGTCAGTCACAAGGCCAAGTTTCTGCCACACAGGGGCAGGTCAACTCCATCCTTCTCAGCGTCCCTCCGCTGCAGTTCTAACACGCCTGCCGATGTCTTAAAATGGAGGCATCGTCTCCTACTTCTTGGGACAAACCGGCTTAACAAACACAACTATGAAAGTAGCAAAATTCCAAGCTATGGGAAGGCCGAAGTCCTTTTCACATACACTGACGTCTCAAAGAAATGTATTAGGTGTTTCACGCTTTCGTTGCCTCAGTTGGTAAACCACAAGAGAACCTAGAACCACAGGCCAGGTTCACGAACCAGAGTGAACCAATTCTGGTTTGTCTGTCTAGGCCCTCCCACTCTGTAGACGAAGCCCACTATTGTCAGCTGCTCTTTTGAAAGCAGAACTCCCGGTTCCATATATCTGCCAACCATAAAACAAAAGGGTGTGATTTTTTTTTCTCATTATCACTGTGCTTCACTGTTTCCTCTGGGCGTACCTTGGGGAGATGCAAATGCCCCCTACGAAGCCTGCCCTTGTTCCCTGAAACCAGCATGCGTTAACTTATCAACTACAGAGTCCCCCGATCTTGAGTCCGGGAAATGCGGTAATGAAATAACAAAGGAAGTCTGAAAGATGGCAGGGAGCGCAAAGCCAAGACAAGACATGGGTGGTACAGACATAGTTGACTACAAAAAAAAAAACAAAACCAGAGCAAGAGCAGCACCCGAACATAACTCTAACTGAGGAAGTCCTGGCTGACTTCCACTCAATACCCAAAATTATTCTTCCTCTCAACTAGACTCTCCGCAACATCAGTACTTATTCATGAGGAAGCTGGTACAGAATTGCAACTCCGTTTTCTCGTGAAACAACGCACAAAAGCAGAGGCTTTGGTTAAAGGATGCTTTGATGCACCTGTTGCTTGAAGCGTTCCTTACTGCAGAACTAACACTGGGGGGGAAATGAAGAGACAGCGTTGAAGGATTTTGGATCATGCATCCATCGCGGCAATGGCCAAGGATGGAGCGGAGACCTCGCTCTCAGTGACCTGGATTGAAACAAGCACGGATTCTGACCCAATGGATGCCTCACGGTGGAGGGCATGAACATCAGAGCCATAGACCTTCTCCACCTTCAGAGAAGACAGACTCACAAGGACAGCATTATTCTCAGATACTAAATATAATTCGCCATAGAGGGCAGCTATCATCTTGCCAAGTATGAGGGTAAACTGGAGAGAAGCAGACAAATAAAAAATACTTTATGTGAGATAAAATGGGACTTAGTGATGCAAATATTTAGATTTTTTTTCCCAAGTTTGTTCACTGAAAAAATGAAGAGTGACCTTTATAATAGAGAAACAAGGATGAAATATAAATATGCATGTAACATTTAATATATGCCTTAGTGGAAAATAATTAGTCATAATAAGGAAAATGTCATCCTTTTAATCTTCTGAAATACAACATGGTCATCATTTTGAAGAACTTAACAGCTTCTCAATCTTATCATTTAAACATTCTATTGGACAACCATGAACACAGTGTTCTCTCTCTCCTCTGTGTGTGTGTGTGTGTGTGTGTGTGTGTGTGTGTGCGTGTGTGTGCGCGCGTGCATGTTACTAGACTGCCAGTATTTCCATATACAATTTATTATGGAGGAAAAAAATGAATAAAGAGCAATCTGAACATTCTAACAGATTTAAAATGTGCCTTAAAACAGCACAGTATTTACTAGCTGTAGAAAAGTAACATAATAATCTCTCTTAGAGAGATTACTGGTGAAATAACAAGAGCAATCAAACATGTAACTATGTAACTATTTAAACTCCTAACAAAGGCCTTTATTATGCTATTAGCAGTAAATGGGCAACTCCCATAAGATATCACTTAATATCACCCCTGATAAGAGTTTAAGTACATATAACCACTGTTGTGTGAAAAAACATGACTTTTAATATGTGACAACTTGACAGGATTGAACTGCCACACCTACTTCAAACCATTTAGCTATTTCATTCGGACGAGAAAAGAAAAATATTTATGTGGCTATTGAAGATCACTATGATTAATGCGATCTTTTGTGTAAATCCTTTTGTGCTCACTCACGTTTGTTATTACTAACAAGGGAAAAATGAAAGGGGTAACGTGTGTTTTTGTTTTGCAACAAAGCTTTTCTGACGATGACTAACTTCTTCCTTTGAGCAGAAAAGGCCTCTCTGGCTCACTAATGCACATATAAATATATTCTTTACAATGTGCATAAAGCAAGGAGGGAGGGGAGCCCTCAGGCCTTCTGCCAGAATGAAAACCAATCTAGGCAGGATGAGTGCAGGAGAGCTGTCACGACGGCTGCTATGCTTATTCTCGGTTCCTTCCAGCTCCTCTGCACTCAAGGAAGAGAAATCACCATTTCTTTTGGCCACAGCAGCTCTCAGTTGAAAGGAAACACGGCGAGGGATTTGGCACGAACGGGCATCTCACCCATTTCCAGCTGAATATTTATCCTGGTGACGAATGATGACATGGGTGAGCTATTCTAACACGAAGCCTTGCCTTGTAAACCGTCTGAATGATGCTGGTGTCAGAACAACACCTACCATAAATCAGAGGTTTTAAGACCAGCGTTTCTTGTTTAAACATGCTACCTGCTCAGCAGAGGCGCTTGTGTGAACAGGCATAGATTAATGTCTTCTAGGCAGAGCCATTTTACCTCCACACTTATAGAGCTATAATTTAACAGGCCTATTATTGTCAAGGCAATTTTGACAGTGCTGTATTATACTTGTGAAAATATGCATTTAGCACTAACTCCAGTGGTCACTGGAACTGAATAAACAGGCAGGTATCCTGCAATTACATTTCTTCTCTATTGAGGACTCTCTTCTTTTGCTTTTCTGGCAAAGGCAAGGCGTGTTGCCGACGGCTTTTATCAATGCTCCGGGAAGGGCAGCCTTTCTGATGGTACAAAACACACACTGTGTAGCTTCCAACTCTTTCTTCATCTCCGCTTGAGTTGTTCAGCAACTTACCCTGGATTCCGAGGACTCCCTCCCTGGACGGGAGAAAGAACGACCGTGCAAACCACGGACAGCCCTCCTCCAGCCCCCCAACAGGCACAGCCTGAGTTAGAACAGTTGGTATTTGTGAACTCAGCGACAAGCCCAATTTCCCACTCAATCAAGCTGTGAATCTTAATCATTATGCCGTCTCTGGATGTTTTATTAGGATGGATATGAAAGTGACGATCTTAAAACCTACGGCCGTTGGTGATGTTCTCAGTGGCCACTTCCATCAAAAGAGTATATGTAGATGTGTGTGGTGTGTGTTTGTTATTTTAAATGAGTGGAAGTCAGCGTGCTTCTTCTACCCCTTTCCCAGTGTTTTATTTTTCACATGCTTAATTTTAAAATGGTGATATAAAAATCGATGCCCCTTTTTACACCGTGGAATGCACATACCATCACATGTATTACACTGCAGAAAAAAATCTGACATGTGACTAGCACACTGGCCATCACCCAAAACTAACACAGGGAAAAGAAGCAAATATCTCAACCTGCACCGGTTGCTCCACTTCTTCCAGGAAAACCGACAAATTAAAGCTAAATAAATATTTCTATGGAATCTGAAGTTAATGTAGTCAGTCATTGCAATGTGACCAAATTGGATGACAGAAGATGGGGCCACTAGCCAGCTACTCTTCTGATTCAGAGGATGTGGATATTAAACTCAAGACATAGTGATCATCTTTCTCCCTGAAGGAAAGCTGCAGTCAGTCAAAACCAACCCTTTAGGAATAGCATACATCCGGACAGGGGACAGTCCCTGCCTATTCCAGAGTCTAGTCCAGCCAGGGGGACAGCCCCTGTCTATTCCAGAGTCTAGTCCAGCCTGGGGGGACAGCCCCTGTCTATTCCAGAGTCTACTTCAGACAGGGGGACAGCCCCTGCCTATTCCAGAGTCTAGTCCAGACAGGGGACAGCCCCTGCCTATTCCAGAGTCTAGTCCAGACAGGGGCACAACCCCTGTCTATTCCAGAGTCTAGTCCAGATAGGGGACAGCCCCTGCCTATTCCAGAGTCTAGTCCAGACAGGGGCACAACCCCTGTCTATTCCAGAGTCTAGTCCAGCCTGGGGACAGTCCCTGCCTATTCCAGAGTCTAGTCCAGCCTGGGGACAGTCCCTGTCTATTCCAGAGTCTAGTCCAGACAGGGGGACAGCCCCTGTCTATTCCAGAGTCTAGTCCAGACAGGGGGACAGCCCCTGTCTATTCCAG
>JAQHUG010000028.1:8736991-8761617 GCA_028555095.1 Dicrostonyx torquatus
AAGAAGAAGAAGAAAGTTATTCTGGGAACACTGTCTCTTACTGCACTCAGAAGGTAAGATTTCATTCCCACACCCTCCCTGTAGTTAAAAGACACAAAGAAACTACTGCTGACAGAGGGGGCAGCTCCCAAGACAAGCTCTAAGAATCCAGGGAGGAGCCTGAAGGGGCAGCCATCCTCTCCGCTCTTAGAGAGGATCAGACGAATAATAAGAAGAGTCCTCAGTTTCCCCAGGGTCCCTGCTAGTGGGTGAACGAATTGCTGTCTGCTAAAAATAAAACTCGCAATACGCAGGAGGCAGGAGTGCCAGAGCAGCAGCCATGTGGGGACAGGTGACAAAGCCCTTCTACACCTCCGGACCCTGCAGGCAGAATATTCAGCTCTCTGCACATAAAATTAATTGTTTTCCAGCTTGAGGAATCTGAGCGCCCATTCCCAGGGGGCCCAGGAGACAGCTGACACTCTCAGTTGTTGCTAAGGGGATAGTCGCCCTGCCTTATATAATCTTTGCGGTGAGAATTTGCTCCACAGAACTCTGACTGACAGCTCCCTCACCTCTCTTTGGCAGCCACACTCACTAAGTACCAAGGAGGCACTAAAGGACATCACACAGCCGGTTTCCATAGCAACTTGTACTCTACGTCTCTGAGAATAAATGCATCCAAAATATTGTGAACTCTGGCTAACATTCATTGGTCAGTTCCATCTCTGGCCACCAGTGATGTGGGATGTCTTTCTGGGTATGTGTTGCTTTTATTGGTTACTGAATAAAGCTTACTTTGGCCTCTGGCAGGGCAGAATATAGCCGGGCCGGAAGGGATACAGAGAGAGGGTAGGCGGAGTCAGAGATGTAGCTGACAAAGCAGATAGACATCAGAACTTTACCGGTAGGTCATAGCCTCATGGTGATATACAAATTATTACGTATGGATTAAGATGTAAGAGCTACCTAGGAATATGCCTGAGTCATCACTGGCCAAATAGTGTTGTAATTAATAAAATTTCTGTGCGATTATTCGGGTCTGGACAGCTGGAAATTGAACGAGTAGTCTCCTACAGTACAAGAGATTACAGAACAATCTTATGGTTTGGATGCGGCTTAATTATTCGTGTTCCCACTGGGTGATGAAAGGCTTGGTCCTTGGGGTGGCACCACCGGGAGGTGGGGTCTGGTAGAAAGCCCTCAATCCAGAATGGACTGGAGTTGAGGTTCAGTGTGTGAGCGCCTCCTGGTGCCTTTCGGCTGGAGCTACATCTGGAAGGGCCTTTCAGAAGGGAGCCCTGAAAGCGCTGTGTCCTTGATCCTCTCTCCTCATAAAGGGACCTCAAAGCCCTCCCCTTAGAGCTCAGGGAACCTGCAGGAGAGGAGATGGAAGGAGTGGAAGAACCACAGGGATGGAGGACGCCAGGAGAACAAGCTCTGAACCAGTAAGCAGGACTCAGGAGAATTCATGGAGACTAAAGCAGCAAGCATGGGGCCTGCACAGGTCTGCATGGGCCTGCACGGGGTCTGCACAGGGCCTGCACGGGGTCTACACAGGGCCTGCACAGGTCTGCACGGGGCCGCACGGGGCCCGCACGGGCCCACACGGGGTCTGCACGGGTCTGCTCGGGCCCTGCACGGGGCCTGCACGGGGCCTGCACGGGGCCTACACGGGGCCTGCACGGGGCCTTCACGGGGCCTGCACGGGGTCTACACGGGGCCTGCACGGGGCCTGCACGGGGTCTGCACGGGGTCTGCATGGGGTCTGCACGGGGTCCGCATGGGGCCCACACACAGGGCCTACACGGGGCCTGCACGGGTCTGCTTGGGCCCTGCACGGGCCCTGCACGGGGCCTACAGAGGCCTGCACGGGTCTGCACCAGGTCCTCTGTGTATATATTACAGCTTTCACTCTCCTGAGTGTGAGAATGAGTGGGGCTCTGACTCTTGGGCCTGCTCCTGAGCCCGTTTCCTTCTCTGGATTAGCCTTGTCCAACCTGGATGTTTTACTGTATTTCACTCTGTTATGTTTTGTTGGTGTCTCCTAGAGAGCTATTCTGTTCTAAGGAGAGACAGAAAGGGAATGGGTCCAGATGGGAGAGAGGAAGTGGGGAGTAACTGGGAGGCACAAAGGAGACGAAACTGTAAAAAGGATATAATGTACAAGGAAAAAAATCCATTTTCAATAAAAGGGGGAAAAAAATCACATGGCCTGTCTTGGGTCTTCCACTGTGGTTAACTCAACGCTGAATCAAATTGATGAAGTAATAAACATATCAAGGAGCTAAAAGGTTGTTTTCTGTCTATGATGAAGAGTTTGTCTTAGATATCCCCGCTGCAAAAGATGAGCACAAGTCACCAATGCAAACATGCAGGGTACGGGGGTGGGGGACCTCAGGAAAACACCAGGAACCCTGAAAATCCCTTGCTAATTTTGATCTCAATAAGGTGGTGTTTTGTCATAGGCTAAGTTGTGCCTCAAGACACTCCAGCTCCGAATTCCGGTAATGAATGTCACTTCATTAAGAAGCAGGATCTTTGCAGACACCATCAAGTTAAAGTGAGGTCACCTAGAGCAGGGTGGAGTCGTAAGAAGACAGACAGGTGCCGGCCATACCGACAGCAACGGGGACAGAGTCCGGAATCCTGCAACCACAAACCAAGGAAGGCCACGGGCTGGAAGAAGACCAGAGGGTGAAAAGAGGCAAGGAAGGGATCGTCCCAGAGCCTTCGGAGACGGCTCAGTCCCAGCAGGGCACAGCAGACCAGCGAGACAGCACTTCCTAGCATTACTCGGCCATCAGCTCTCATTACTCTGGCCTAGCAGCCCTAGGAAACGACTTGCTGCTGACATAAGCGCATTTCTCTGCCTGCTGAACTAGACGACTGACTTCTAATTGCCTCTGCCCCAGCCCCAGATTATCCTGGTGGAGCAGCATTGGGGCTGGGGTGCAAAAATCACAGGTGAGACCCTTCAATGACTCAAACAATAGTGGCCATCTCGGTCCAGGGCCAGTGTGCTGGGTTCTGATCTCATCTCCCTCCAGGCCCCTAGATCACTCAGCACAGACGTGTCGATAGACTCCGTGCTGTTCCTCCAAACATCATGCCTCAGATGTGCCTCTTCCAGGTAAAAGCATGGTATCCATCTTCCTGTCATTGTCCCATGAGCCCCATCATGCCTACTCTGACTAGAACGGAGGCCACACAGCGGAGAAGTCTCACCCTGTATACTACTATGGATAGGAAGCCTCATTTCAAAGGACTTGGGTAGAGGTACCATTAAGTGGTCACCATGACTAGGCAGCTCTGAGCAGAGGATGCTCAGCCATTCGCTATTTTTGTCAATGAAAGATACTCTTTAGGCAAAAAGATAATAACCCAAGGATAGATGGAAGGATGACTTAATACCAAAAATTCCCAAATTATCTATGGTACCCGTCGGTCATGTAGAAAATGAAACGAAAATGTCTAAGGAAATAGCATCATCATCTTCATCAATGATCTCACTAGAGCATCTTGCAAATTTGAGGGAGCCATTTTATCATCTGGAAGAGGACTATGGCTTAGAATGGAAGTGACACTTCTGCTTTCTGACGGGCTTTCTGTTGTTATTACTTGTTTGTTTGTGGGTCTCATGGGTCCCCCTCTGGCTCTGAACTCTTGACGTAAGAGGACCTTGAGCTTCGTATCCTCCTGCTTCTGCCTCGAGGGCTGGGACTACGGGTGTGTACCCGCACACCCACTCCACGGAGAGCTAGGAATGGGCTATAGGCTGCACGCCAGGCATACTCTCTACCACATGGCCAGCCCTCAGAGTGATATTTCTAAGAGTCCTTCAGAGAGCCTCGAAAGTGCGAATCTCAACTCCAGGAAATGGATGTGAAAATGGGGGAGGGGAGGCAACTTCCCAAGAAGTCCGTGGAGAGCGGCCTGATGGGAACCCCGCGTCCCGCTTTCAACCTGAGCTTCTAGCTGGTTCTGTGGACAACGAAATGAGCTTCTAGATGGTTCTGTGGACAACGAAGTTGCTCCCACTCTCAACTTGCCTTTGAGACCCCCCGTAACCTTGCTCTTGGGACTTCTTCACCTGCTTCTCAAGCGCTCTGCTTTCTCTGGACCCGGCTGCGTAAAGTCCGTATTAAAGCCTCTTAGCGAACGCCAACCCTGCTTTTAAAAAGGAAATGACTTACATCTTTCAATATCAGGATGTGGCTGGCAGCTTTTAGGTACTGCAGCTGGTGAGTCACTAAAATGGTGACCTTCTCGTGCAGGGTCTGACAGATGCACCTACAGACGTAAACACCCCCAGAGGAGAAAATACATTAGCAGGGGTTCTCCAAACCACAAAACCAGGAGTTGAAGCCGTAACAAAACAAAGGCAACCCAGCAGCGACACGTGCTTTAAAGGAGGTATGAATCCAATTTAAACACGAGCTAGGGAGGAGGGTTAGCCGTTGAGGCTGGGCACTGCTCTTGCAGAGGAACCAAGTTTGGTTCTCAGCACCCCACACTGGGCAGCTCCCAACAGCCTGTAACTCCAGCTCCCGGGGATCTGAGGTCCTTTGCAGGACTCTGAGGGCACCTACATACCCACACGGAGACACCCAGACATAACTGAAAAGTAAATAAAAATGAATCTTAAAACTTAAACATAAATATAAATTAATAATAGGGACTAAGTATTCAAATCCACTAGCAGCACGTGAGCCTCGTATGAGATACTTTGAAAAGGCCGTGGCTGCTAATTTTTCTTCTAAAACTTACTTTAACAATTATATATATATATATATATACCTATTATATGACAAAAAATGAAACTTGTGTAGTATATAATAAAAGCAATTGGTTAGTACTAATATTACAAAACATGAATAGAATTCTAATTACCTTATTGCGATATAGGAATCCTAAAGAAACGGACTCACATCACGTGAGAAGGAAGAAGATGGGTACTTTCCTTGGATGTCTGCTCAGGGGACTGCTTCTGATGTATACATTGACTAATATTACTAGGGGCTGGGGCTATAACTCAGGTGGCGGAGAGCACGCAGAGCGAGTACAAAGCCCTGGGCTTGAACTAACAGTGGTGCGTGTCTACAGTCCTTGTACTGAGGGGCTGGAGACGGTAGTCTAGTTCAAGGGTATCCTCGACCATACAGCAAGCTTGTGTGGCCAGTCTGGACCACATGAGACCATCTCAAAACAGCAACAAAACTCAAGAGGAAGAATGAAAACCAAGTAAAGGAATAGCCTTAGAAGCTCAGTTACCTCTACGAATGGACACTTGCAATCTCTTTTGCCTAAATAACATTGGGTAGAAAGGTGAATGAGGAGGCCCCGACCGCCTCCAGAACAATCCTACTCCCATGCTAGGAGCAAAGATTCTTCTCTCAGAACTAACCATTTCCAACACTTCAAAGGGAAGACGACAATGACCTTGGAGGTCTAGAGGCTCCAAGTGCACCCAAGTTCTCAGAGCAGACCCAGGAGAACTCAGCCTTAGCATATGCGTAGGGAAGGGGAGACTGGCTAAGGGGCCGCCATACACGGAGCTCTGCCTACAGCCCGGATTCCCAAGTCCTCACACAGAACAATCGGCAGGACTGTAGACCACAGGCTAGTGAGTGAGGATGGCAGAGTGAGGCTGTCACGGAGAGACATGGAATCGAGCCCTTCAAGTGTGTGTGTGTGTGTGTGTGTGTGTGTGTTCCGATAACAACAAGAAAGAGAGAAGCCATGACTTTAATAGGGAACGGGGCACATGGGAGTTGGAGGGAAGAAAGGGAAGGAGGAAGTGACATAATTACATTTTAATTTTTAAAAAAAGTAAAAAAATTACAAATAACAAAGAAGTTAAAGATACTTATCTGAGAAAGACAGAGACAAGACAGATATGGGTACGGTCCAGACCACAACCACAGATGAAAAAAAAAAAAAAATGTCAGCTCCACCCTCCATCCTTCCCTAAGCCTTCACCATCTGCTTCCACTAGGGGACCGAGAAGTCTTTATAAAAAAAAAAACTAAAGGTACCTTTAGAACTGGGCTATTACCAGAACTAAGACCCCCGCCCCATGCAGAAACTACACGCTTCCCGTGAAGGATGAATTTTCCACCCTCTGGCGTGTCTTCATGTGGCTCATTTCTTACCCACATCTCTCTGCCTGCCAAACCCTTCCCAGGGTGCAGCGCTCCCCAGAGCCAGCTGCCCGATCCCTTTGTGTGACCGCGTCTAGGAGGCGCTAATGTTCAGCCCCGGGTGCTATCACACTTACAAGGTCCCAGCCAGAGGCTTCAAATGCTTTCTTACCAACAACTTCCACCACAAACAAGAGAACTAAATACTTAGAATAATTTTATAATTGATGGTGCTATGTTTTCCCAAAGCTAGGTGGCTTTTTTTTCTCCCAAAATGTCTACAGAAATATTCATTAAATTTCTAAAAAGTAAAACTTTCCTAAGTGTGTATGTATGGATGTGTGTATGGATGTGTGTTTGTATGTATGTGTGTGTGTGTGTGTTTGTGTGTATGTATGTATATGTACGTATACATATACACAGAGTCTTTGGCATATTTCCCAGATTGGTCAAAAAATACTGAACTCAAAGAATCCTCCTGCCTCCACCTCCCAAGTTACTAAAACTATGCAGACACATGCCTTGGGGCCTTCCTGTGCCATACTGATGTTGACGGGCTCATCATTCAATTCTGGTCCCATACAAGAACCAGAGGGAGTAACCAAACCACTGTAGTCCCACGTGTCAGAGCAGACATTTCAGGGACACAAACAGGAAAGACAGAGTCAGTAAGTACTTGGATTCATTTAGTTGATGGCTTTTGTCTTTCCACACACTCACACACTGGAAACTAGTCACCAGGGTGATGGTCGTCACGGAAAGGACCGGTGGTGTTCCTTATAAAGGAGAACCAGGGGACGAATGGTGCCCCTTCTGCCGACATGTGTCCATGAATCACCAAGTCCTCGTGAGACATCACATCTGCTAGCATCTCAGGCTTCCAGCCTCCACGCCATGAGAAATGCATCTCCGTTGTTTACAGATTATAGGCTAGGACATCCTGTCACAGTCGCCTACACAAAGTAAGAAACACACAAACTAAGACGATGACGAGGTAGGCAGCAGATCACGGGAGAGGCAGGCATCTGCGGCGTTGAGACCTTCTAAAATGCAGAATCCACGGCTACGCCGGGCTGGCATCAGTCGGGAGACCCTAGCCTTCTGTGTCCCATGTTCGTAACATATATATAGTTGTAAAGCCCGCAAATCTTAATAACCTTGGATGTATGTTCGTGATTGCAATAAAACTGTCAATGGCAGACACAAGAGTGACTCATTCCCGTGTAATACAAAGCCCTCCACATCCCTCAGCTTCGACACGACCGCCATTTTTCACGGCATATTGTTTAATCCAATTTTCTGACTCGTTGAGAGCATTCTCCAGCTGCTGCTGAGTGATTTCCTAAATTGCATCCGTGCTTCCCGCTCCGAGTTCCCCCAAAGAATGTGGCTCTGATTAGCAAGCAACGATTTGAACAAGCTTGCTTCTATCGAGGGTCTGTCCAAAGCCATTAAACACTGAAGGTGCAAGCAGACTTTATAAACACCCGTGCTCAAAGGGAAACTTGGGCAGGGAGGGGGGGGCACCTGTGTGATCTGCATACTGCTACCAAGCAATTAAAATGCCTCCCTCTCTCCTCCCGAGAGACTGTGGAGTCTCTCAGCTTCCCACCAAGACTCCGTCCCCCGAGCGATGGGGAACTTGAGTGGAACCACTGAAAGGCTCACCAAAGTGACAAAGGGCTGATTCTGCCCAGAACAAAATCCATCAAGTCACAATCAAGAGCAGACAGGAAGGGAGGGTCAGATCAAAGGGCTGGGTCAGAGCCAAGTGCCAGCCGCTCTTGCTGTCTGTGCTCTGAAATACTCAACCCACTACCACGCACGTGTTTTTGTTTGTACTGTAGTAAAATGCACCACCGTGGCCACTCTTAAGTGTCTTATTCACAGCATAAGGTACGTTCACACTGCTGTCCAGCCCACTACCATCCATGGCCAGAACACTTTCATATCCACAACAGGAGACACATTTGTGTCCCATGTGGATGGAGGGGCAGTCACTCCCCATCATCTGCCTAGCCCCAGAAGGCCATGCCCAGTAGATGGTCTTGTGTTCCAATCCTAGAATCCAAAGCCTAGATGGGTTGTTTTCACTCTGCTTGAGGGTCTGCTATAAACTGAACCCCACTCCCCTAAATTCATACTAAACACACGAAAGGTCAACACCTAATGGAGGGAAAGCTAGGAGTGGCTATGAGGGTAGTCCTTAGCAGCCTGACGGGTGTCCTCTGAAGAAGAGGGGATTGGGAAAGATACATAAGAAGGAAAAGATGGAGGATGGCCATTGACTTCCACCCTCCGTGGCTCAGGCTACTGGGAGAGTCACGGCAGACTCTAGCATTTTATGTTGGTACCCAGAGCTAAAGAAGGCAGAAAGTACGGGTTAGCGTTTTGGGGGCTCTCAATCTGCACCCTGCCCCCTTGAGGGAACTGTGCCCACTTGCTCCTCTCAGCTCATACCTTGCTTGTCTACACCTTTATACCTGTGTCATGAGTTCCCATTCTCAGTGTCCCCAAACCTCCCAGTCCTCTTCTGCAGGCCCTATGCTACCAATGAATTCTCACTGTGAAGGAGGGGCTGGAGAGATGGCCAGTTAAGAACGTTTGCAGAGGACCAGAGTTCGGGACCCAGGACCCACGTCAGGCGGCTCACAACCACCTCTAACTCCAGTTCTAAAGGAATCCAGTCCCCTCCCTGGCCTCCTCTGGCACTGACACACATGTGTCATTCACTGACCAGACACATATACATACACACACACATTGAAATAAAATAAATCGTATTTGCAAATTTTGGAGGAAAGGAGTCAAATCCCCACTACCAAGCAGCCAAGCCCCTTCCTTCACATCTTTTTTTTTTTTTTTCCTCAGGGTCTGGGTCTTCTAGTCTCTTGGCTAAGAACTTCAAGGAGCTAGAGAAAACACGTAGAGAGTGTGCCCTCTGCTGAGACTCTACACACGGGCTCTGTGCCCTTCGCCGCACTGACGGCACCTTCCCTATTTCCCTACCTTGATCTCGGGCTTATAAAATGTGACATATGGAGGGGAAGAGAGAAGAGGTGCATAAACGTGAGCCTAGATGAAGCAGTAGAAATTACTTCACGGGGCCCAACTGGAAGGGTTCCTGAACACGGAGCTGACATAAGACAGAACAGACTCACAACTGGAAGAGGTGTTTTCCCACTTCCGCGTCAACAGCGCTGAGAGGATCGTCGAGGAGGTAGATGTCGGCATCTTGGTAGACTGCCCTGCAAGGCAAAGAGGGAAATCAGACCGAAGGGCATCTCCCTGGCCACTGTCTTAGGGATCGTGGCACTCAGTCCCCATGGAATTACCCAAAACAAGCGTTCTGCACGGTACTGACACAGACAGCAGACGCTACACACCCCGCCCCCACCGCCGCAAGCTTCTTCACGTGCGCAAGGCTGCTGGAAGACAAGTTACCGTGCCAAGTTCACCCGTGCTTTCTGCCCTCCGCTGAGCGTGGCTCCCCGGTCTCCTATCACAGTCAGATCCCCATCCTCCAGAAGCTGCAGGTCCTGCACGGAGACAGTGGAGGGAAGACTCAGAGCTGCTCGCCTGCAACCATCTCACACAGCCTGCAGCGGGACTTTATTTAGGGGCCGGGCGAGAAGAACACACAGGTGCGGTTAACCAAGAAAGGACCCAGGGAATCTCCGTGTTACACTTGCTATGAGGATTTCTTTATTTCTGAGGTACCTAACTATGTTCAAAGGTATGTGCCAAGCGATGAGCAGAGATTCACCACTGTTTGGACACAGCGACTCTGGCCAGGAAGGAAACAAAGTTCCCACAGCAACCGTAATGGAGACTGACACTATGAGAAGTTAGTAAGGGTGTGCAAGACATGTGTGAAGACATAGGAAGGTAGCTGTCTGAGGGGCTGGAGAGGGAACGTCCATTTCCCACTGGATGGCCAGCCAGGGCTCAGACAAAGAGAGAGAGTGGAGTGAGTGGGCCCGCCAAACCTGGGCAAAAAAAGATGGCATCAAAACCAGAAAGGACTAATGTATAGCTCCCATGAGCTGACATATGTGGGTGTGGTCGAAGGGAAGCAACCCTGAGGCCACGGAGCAGTGTTAAGAGATGATGCTGATGATGGGGAGGGGGTCACAGGTTCACGCCTATGAAATTCAAGGGATGGCACAATCTGCCTCATGAACTGAGAGGAATCGCTCGCTGAAGCAAGGTCCCGGCTAAGTAGCTGCTGAAGCATTTGGCGAGAGAACTGTGACAGAGTGGGATCAGTAACATCAGAGACACCGGGGAATTAATGTACCTCTGTGTGTGCGCATGCACACATGTGAGCATGCATGCATACGTACACACGTGATCAAGAGCCATTGAGAGTCCGGGCAGTGGTCGTGCATGCCTTTAATCCCAGCACTCGGGAGGCAGAGGCAGGCGGATCTCTGTGAGTTCGAGACCAGCCTGGTCTACAAGAGCTAGTTCCAGGACAGGCTTCAAAGCTTCAGAGAAACCCGGTCTCATTGACAAGAAAAGAAAAGGAAAGAAAAAAAAAAAAAAGAGTCAGTGGGAGAACCAGAGGTACACACAGAAAGGGACAGAGATAAAGACAGTGATAGGTATGTAGACACAGTGGATAAGAGAGACGAACACACAAGACTTTGAATAACTCTGCAGTTAGCAACCCCTTCTTTCCTTATGCAGTATATATACTGGTATATTATATTATTTATATTATATTATATTATGTTTGTTATGGAGCATATATGTATTATATTACAATGTAATATATATGTGTGTGTATGTATTCACTACTTAACACAAGTCTAGCTTGTCACTGTGGCTTGACATCATTTATAGAAACACATACTCTCCTATTAACTGTAACCCAGCAGGGAGGAAGGTCCCACTAAAACATGAAATTATTTTCTTTCCACATCATCATAAAACACCCCTGACCAGCACGGTCTGTGACATTCCAGCCAGAGTTCGAACATAACTAGAGTTTCCTCAGAGCGCTGACTAAAGAGCCTTCAGCCCCACAGCTCTGAGAGGTCTGCCTGGCCTTTTCTACACTTTCATAAAAGAACAGTCGGGCGTCCAGGACTCTGTACACAGACCCTGTGGTGAGCTCCTTCAGGCTACTGTTGACCTGTTCTTACAGCTGAAGCGGGGAACAGCATCTGTAGGAATTCGCCTTTTGTCTACCTGCCGACTTACATTCACCCATCAGGTACGTGCGTGTGGTTTCGGTCAATCATCTATGAGTTTTATTAAAATCACCATGCGTAACAAAAATTTCATTTTACTCTCTGGGAAGCTCAATGTCAAGTCTGAGAACCTACTCTCTCCTGGCGATGTGTTAAAGTATTAAAATGTAAGTTGCTAAAACATGTTGTTTTTCTTTTTTGTTTTTCGAGACAGGGTTTCTCTGTGGCTTTGGAGCCTGTCCTGGAACTAGCTCTTGTAGACCAGGCTGGTCTCGAACTCACAGAGATCCGCCTGCCTCTGCCTCCTGAGTGCTGGGATTAAAGGCGTGCGCCACCACTGCCCAGCACATGTTGTTTACTTTAAGACGAATCAAGCACAAGTCCGGTCGAGGCTGCAGACTCTCTTCCGGTTCTTCCTGGTTGATTCTCGGTTGTGCCAGCTGACGATTAGAACTCAGGGTCCACAGACTGACTAGGATGGGGGATCATCTTCAAGCCATGTTGTTCTTTAATGCTGGAGGGTGGTGGGGCCCAAGGGACTTCTTTTAAACACAATTTACAGACAAAACACAAAGGCTCCAGGATCCACTAAAAAAAATAACGTGGGCCTCAAATGTTCCGACAGAAATGACTAATGACCAGTCACCCGGTGGGTGTGGTCAAAGCTGTGCGATGGGTTTATGAGGGCTCGACACGCTAACCTCTCCACCTCTGCAAAATTTTGCAATTGTTTTATGTTTTGTAAAAGTTAAGAATCAGGTGCTGGAGAGACGGCTCACTGGTAAAGAGCACTGGCTTCTCTTCCAGAAGCCAGGTTTGATGCCCAGTTCCCACATGGTGGCTCATAACTATCTGTAAATTCACTTCCAAGGGATCCAACACCCTCTTCTGGCCTCTGCAAGCATCAGACGGGCAGACGGCACATAGGCACACATGCTGGCAAAACCCATCCACATAAGAGAAAAATAAATACCTTTTTTAAAGTTCAGGACTACAGAAACAGGTGCGGAAGGGGATGGGGGCACACCCCTCGTGGGAGCAAGGCCACGGATGTGATGATCAGCACATAAGGACACGAAAACAGTTAAAAGTGAACAGAACTCAAGAAAAGAGAACCAAACAGCAATGAGTGGGGACAGAGCAGATTCCAGAAGCGTAGCATAAAGATTATAATAACTTCAAAACTTCCAAAGCCAGGGTTTAAAGAAACAGCCGCACGAGTAGAAAACGGAGCGCAAGAGACTCGAAGGTCACCTTCTTCAGAGCGCAGGCCTTGATCACTTTCTCATAGCGTTCCTTCTCGTATTTCTTCCCAAACAAAATATTGCTCCGCACGGTTCCCGAGAAGACCCAGGGCTGCTGAGAAACGTAGGCGATTCTCCCGTGCACGCTGACGAGCCCGCTGGTCGGAGGCAATTCGCCCAGCACCGCACTCAACAGTGACGACTGAAAAACAGAGTGTGCAACACACATGTGATGCTAATGTTGGTGTGCAACACACACGGGGTGTTAACGTTGGCACAGAATAAACCATGCTCTGGGCACGCCCAGCCCTGCTGGGAAGACAACACTAGAAGCTGCAGTTAAAAAGCAAAAACAGAACATAAACATCACTGCTGTATTTGATAGAAATTACAAAAAAAAAAAAAAGCACAGAAAATAGATGGTGACAATCGGCCCTCCCAAAGGACCTTCCCCCAAACGAAATGCTATATAGAATGGCTGGCTACATGCAATTAAGAATGATATATGAAATACTATGTGTAATTAACAATCTTTGCTGGGCGTTGTGGTGCAGGCCTATAATCTCAGCACTGGGGAAACAGAGGCTGGAGGATCTGTGGCAGCCCACAGCTTCAAATCCGTTCTATCTGGACTACAGTCCAGAGAGTTCACCTATTCTTGCTCCTCAAGGACAAATAACAGAGTGTTTGGCCAAAGATGTCTCGCTACTCGAAACCAGACAACAGGACGTTTGACTTAGGGCATGGGTACTGTGTGTCTGAGATGTGAAGAGGTAATGACACTTGTTTGTTCCTTGAATCGTGGGAAGGGGAAGTCTTTCGCCCTGCTCTTTGGATTGGGGTGTATAAAGACTGTGAGTAAGAAACTCGGGGCTGTTACAGTATGCACTGGGAGCCCACCCAGCTCTATCTTTGTCTCTTGTCTCTTTCTTTTAAATCCTCACTCCCCTTTTCAGACATGCGAAAAAAAAAAATCGGCTCGTCCCAACAAGGATCAAAGTCATCCTTGGCTACATAGCAACTCTGAGGCTATTGTGGGCATTCTTAGATCCAATCTACATAGACAGATAGATGGTGGATGGATGGATGGATGGATGGATGGATGGATGGATGGATGGATGGATGGATGGATAGATAGATAGATAGATAGATGATAGACAGATAGACAGATAGATACATGATAGATGGATGGAAAGATAGATGATAGACAGACACATAGACAGAGAGACAGACAGATAGGTAGACAGACAGATAGATACATGACAAATAGATGGATAGATAGATAGACAGATACATGATGGATGGATAGATAGACAGACAGGTAGATAGATACATGACAGATAGATGGATAGATGATAGATAGATACATGACGGATAGATAGATAGATAGATAGATAGATGATAGATAGATAGATAGATAGATAGATAGATAGATAGATAGATAGATAGATAGATAGATATGAAAATGAACAAGAGGAATGTTGGCATCAGCACAACGGTCTAGCAGAAGTTTCTCATATCCAGCACTGAATGAAGTTGCTGCTGCATCCAGACAGCCCAGTTTTCCTTTACTCAACTGCCTGCCCCAGAAGCACCTGACACCAATGCTGCATCCAACGCACAGGGGAAGATCTTTGTTTAAAGGAGTTCTGAGGAGCAAACCTTCACCATACACAGAAGGAGTCCCCCTCCAGTTTATCACGTCTATGCCTACCACAATCAGAGAGCCGGAGACTATCCACCTGGCCCAGAACCCAATCCCTGTGAAAGGCAGAGGTGCCTGGGTCTGGGCGTCTCCGTGCATCCTTTGGTCCAGGAACAGTAGGAGCCATAGCTGTGTTTGAGCTAAATACATACTGGCGTGACTTGGGTAAGTAGTGAGAGGAACTGTTGCATCTGCACAGACTCCCAAGACCCTGTAGCGTTGAGAGGCCAAACTGGAAAAAGGAAATATCCCTCGTTCTTCGTCCGTCTGTCCTGAGGAGTAGTAACCACACAAGCAATTCCCGAAGAGCCAACTCAAAGACAAAACAAAACAAAAAGTTTACCTTGCCTGCTCCCACCGGACCAATCACAGCTAACAGTTCACCAGGTCTGGCAGTAAAGGAAAGGCCTTGCAGGGTTGGAGTGTCTAAGGCCTAGGAGGCAAAGTTTACAAAATATCTTATTTTAAGGAAGTAACATAACCACTTTGAAAAGAAGGAGAAATAACACTACAGCCACTGATATGTACAGACGGAACCCGGATTCCTTCCTCACTGAAGATGTGATGTCCTGACAGTCTTTTCAAGCTGTTTATCTAATAAGCTTACTTAAGTAAATAAACTTGAGTCCAGATTTCCATATGAATTTGGAATTTAAGCAGGAGAAAAGACAACGCTGTCTTCTTGTGATGAGAGATTCTTGGCTCATACGAAAACACTAACACAATAATTCTTTTTTGTTTTAGTTTTTTGGTTTTTTTTTTTTGAGACAGGGTTTTTCTGTGGCTTTGGAGCCTGTCCCTGGAACTAGCTCTTGTAGACCAGGTTGGTCTCGAACCTAACACAATATTTCTATTAGAATATCCCGTGCAGGAGGATTTTAATCGCTCCTAAATGTTCACTGGGACCTTAGGTTTTAGTCCTCTGTGTCGTCACAAGGTGGCAGCACAGAACACAGCAGCAGGCTGGCCCCTGCTGAGCAATGTGACACCGTCCTTAACCTTTGAGGCTAGGAATCTCAGCAGCAGATTCAAGACTGGGGACTCAGGAGGACACTCGGTAGCATGAAATGAGTCACAGGAAACAAGGTCCTACAGATACCATCAGCACTGCAGCAGGAGGGCGAGGACATTAAGCTCAGCGTAGGCTAGCGGGTCAGGTCCCTTACACCTGTGACATTCATGGCCCGTCTTGCTGGACAGGGTCAAGGCAATGGAAAACCACGGAGGTACAGGCTACACACAGCGGGGCGGGGAAGGAGGATAAGACACGGTTTACTATGAGAAACCACATTCGTGGGCAACCTACGCATTTTAACATAGAGAAGTGTAAGACTCTATGCATGGGTTGTGTAAGTATTGCAAATTCAAGAACTTAATACTGCAAAGTCTTCGAGCTGAGATTATAGACAGCACAAGTGTGAAACTCCGTATGTAGATTCACTGGATAAAATCACATTAAAAGCTATGAGCATAAGGTAGATATGAGGCTCATTTTACACTTGGGTCTCATCTCCAAGGTTTCCCATTATATACATGGGAATACCAAAAATCTCAGGATACTCAAAAGTCTGGAGCGCCCGACTCAAACATTTCAGATAAAGTTCTCAGCCATCGCTGACAATTTCTAAGTTGTTTCACAGCTTCTTGGTTAAATTTCTTCAAGGAGTCGAATCAAATCCACATCTCTATGCAACTCCCACATGTTGCAAATTCAGTTGAGAGAAGCATGCTCTACGGGACCTTAACAGAGTGCCCCGGGCCAGAATGACACTTCCTTCCCTTCACCAACGACAATCGGCATATCGGCATGTCAGACTGACTAGTGCTTAGCAGTAACCACATGTACATAAAAAAGAAGGGTGGTCTATACCGAGAGCACAGACCTTCACAGTACTGACCGCCAATGTGAAGAAAGTTTGTCTAGCCGGGCGGTGGTGGCGCACGCCTTTAATCCCAGCACTCGGGAGGCAGAGGCAGGCGGATCTCTGTGAGTTCGAGACCAGCCTGGTCTACAAGAGCTAGTTCCAGGACAGGCTCCAAAGCTACAGAGACACCCTGTCTCGAAAAACCAATTAAACAAAAAAAAACAAAGAACGTTTGTCTAAGTCCCACATCAACAGCAGACAGCATACTACATAACACTGACGGCAGCAGTGGAGAGTGGAGCAGAGACACTGCTGTCCGTGGGTTGATCTGAGGTGCTCTAGTTCCAGATGTGACCCATCTGTGTTGCTCACGGGGTACATCTGAGTGTACCACACAGCTAAGCCTGCAGTAAACCCATCCGAACCCCAGGCCTTTTGTAAGATGTTCTCTTAAAGAACTGGTTTTCTATACAACACCCTGAGGGAAACGGTCCTCTGTATCACAGAAAAACAAGAATAAACCAAAGACTACACAGTCATCTGAACTCTAGAAAAATGAGTTTCTGAAGGGCAGACCAGCCTTGCTCGAGGGAGGACAAAATGGACCTGTCAAGGGTTAGAACAAAGAGGCTCTTGCCCTCTGGAGCCTCAGGCCTGAGCACGGCTGTGCTGTGAGCAGAAGTGGACAGACAGCAGCTGAAGAGGAGTTGGCCCTTCAGTCTCAGGGTCCAGACACCTCCCACGGTGATGCCTCTGTTGATGAACCCTCGCTGCAAGCTGAGCCCTGGCTGCAAGCTGAGCCGCACCCCGGGGATTCAGCGGTGAACAATGCAGAGGCAGCAGTCCCCAGCCCCTCTGGAGACACAGGTCCCCTGGGGCCACAGACTGTGACCTCAGAGGCTGAGTTCATAAATGGGACCTGGGTTAATGAGCAGAGCTTTCCCTAGTAGTGGGCTGTGGTAGAAGCCAAAGTCTTAAATCCCAGCCCAGCAAGTTCTTCATTCTACCCTGGTTTCTCCCAGAAAAAAAACCCTCCCACACCCAGTGGCCTTTCTGGACCTGACCACCAAGGACACCCCCAGCAGAGGTCATAAAAATCCCACAGACAACGCCAGGGAAACAGATGGTAAAATTCCATGTGAAGATGCAATCCTGAGAGCCCTGGGAACCAAACAGTCTATTTCTCAGTGTGGCAGAGTTGGAGAGGGAAGAGACCTGGCTAACAGATCTGAAGTGCTGTGTCTAACCCAGCAGCGTTCACCTAGGGCGCTTTCCTGTCTCTAATAGGGCAGTGTCCATCTAGGGTGCTTCTGCAGCGCTGTGTCTAACTCGGCAGCACTCACTGAGGGCACTTGACAGTGGCATTTTGGTCATGGTTCCTATCAACACTTTAAATGCACTGTGCTGGGATATGCCAAGAAACTAAAGAAAGACTTCCAGGCCCAAATAAAGCACCTTGCAGGAATTCCCGTGGGTAAAGAACACAGAGCTGTGGTTTCCATATCTGGACACACAGTGCTGGTTTGTGGAGCGAGCTGCCAGCACTGTGGCCAAATTAGGGGAGAGTAATGCAGACCACACAGTACTTAAACATGAGCAGGCATAGAAAGAGAGCAGGAGTCTGTGGTTTGACATGTGTGCCACAGGGCAAGGAGCGGCAAGGCAGAGCTGGGGAGGAGCATGGCTCAGCTTCCGATTGGCTTTCAGCTACACTCCAAACTCACACAATCTGTACTTCCTAGGTCCTCTTGCCAACTCATCTTCTGCCACGGAAAGCATTAATCACTGATAGGAGGCTGGTCGTATTCACGCCCCCTTCGCACCCTCAGCAACCCCGGGCTTCTGGAGGCAGCTGGGGTCCCTGGGAGTGTGGTTTCCTCTCACTCAGAGGTTGGGAGCACATCCCTGCGATTGCAAGTCTCCAGGCAGCCTCATCATGGCCTCCTCTTCACCATCTCTATGTATGTAACACACCCATGCTCCCACACAGCGGACTCATTTCTCAGACCGAGAGCTCTGTGCAGCAGAGTCAATGACAAGATGCTGGAGATCCCAAGGCAGTGGGCAGCGGGATGCACTAAGCCTCTAAGACTGAGCACTTCCTCACAGTCATCCCTGCTCTTCTCCCTAGTTGCCTGTATGCCCATGGAATCCGATGTGGGACATCCTCCTGGCTTGCCTGTTTTACTGTCCACTCAGCATGTGTGAAACCCTACACCTAGAAACCCAGGCACCTTACTGTGTTGGCCTGCTGCCTCCTCCCTGCAGGATGTCATTCAGGTAGCCAGAGGCAGAGAGTACTGGGGTCCCCAGGGTCCTCACTCTGACCCCCAGAAAACAATACAAATCACAGATTCTGTTCTACATGCTCTAACGTGATATGAAAACAAGGTTTAAAAAAAATCGACGACAGTTTAAAATGTGCACAGTTAATCCTTCCCATACAGGCTAGGGGTCCCTAGCCTGTCCAGCCCTGTGCCTTCTAACATTGCCAGTGCCAAAACGTGGGGATATTCGGTTCAAACCAATGACAAAAATCTTTGTAAAAAAACGAGATAAATAACTTTCGGGAGCTGGAGAAATGGCTCAGCCGTTAGAAGCACTGGCAGCTCTGCCAGAAAGCTTGGGTTTCATTCCCAGCACCCATGGGATGGCGTGCAACCATCTGCAACTCCAGTCCCAGAGGATCTGACACCCTCCTCTACTCTCTGTGGGCAACTGCACACAGGTGTGAACTCAGACCCGCACGCACACACATTAAAAAAAATAATGATTTTTAAAAACATAAAACCTTCCGTATATAAGCCTTTTATAGACTTTGTAAAGTTGTCCAAATTCTGTTTCATCAACGTCACCCACGATGTCTTGGAAAACACAGGGATTTGTTACCTTGTCCCAGAAAGCAGTAAAATCTTGCACATGGACTATGGCTTTGCCATCACATGGTTCCTGGGCTTTGCGCTGGGGTAGTTCATCAAGTAACAGAAAGTTCTGGAAGAAAAGGAAAAACATGAACTATCTTAACCACAGGAATAAAAGCATGATGCGATCGTCATAATGCCAACGTAAAACTTGTTACGGTCTAACGTGAGGCCAGGGAGCTGCCTCAGCAGGCGAGAGCGCCTGGCACAAAGCCCGCCACTCTGAGTTCAATCCTAAGACCTCAGGGTAAAAGGAGAGACTTCCACAAGCTGTCCTCTGACTCCACGTGCGTGCCTTGACATATGTGTCCCCTCACACATAATAAATATGTAATAAAATACCTTAAAAAGTGTCAAGTCACATCGGAACATGCTATACATTAACACATTATATATGACACACACATCTATGTGTGCACATGCACACAAACTTCAGATACATGAGCAAAGTCTTTGCAATGTTCTGAACAAGTACACCAATTCTTGCCTGAAATGAAAACATTGATTAAAAACTGAACACATGTAGAAAGAATCGTGGTGTCATTTTGGTTTGGTTTGTTTTTTTAACAGGAACACAGAACTTGACAAACAAGTGGATGCTCAAGTGTCAAAGCTACAAGAATGGTGAGGGCTGTTCCCAGGCATTCAAGAATCATTTCTATGTCCTCACGGTGTGGGACAATTCTGTATTCTGTCAATCAAGTTTTAAATAAGTGCTGATTGGCCGGGCAGGTAGTATAGGCGGGAAAACCAGACAGGAAGTAGAGGTGAGAACAGGAGAATTCGGGGAAGCAGGAAGCTCCCTTGGCATTCCTGCGCAGACCACCAAGGAGGCAACATGTAAGCTGCCCGGATGAGAAAAGGTAGCGGCCATGTGGCTAACATAGATGAGAACACTGGGTTAATATCTCACAGCCAACGGGCAGCAGGAAGGCCTACATCTCCCCTTCCTGCTGTGTTCCACCAGTGAGCAGCCAGTCATTGTGTGACTGGCAGGACAGAGGCCTGCTCACTGTTCTAATCTAATGGTAACAAAAGACCCCCGCCCCGACCGTGCTCCTCAAACACTAGGAAGAATTTACACAGAAAAAAAACACTGTGAAATCTACTCAAAATGAATCAAAGACCTCAAGGACAGACCTGTAACTCTGAAACTTCTAGAATCAGTGGTTCCCAACCTTCCTGACGCTGTGGCCCTTTGATACACTCCCTCATGTCGTGGTGACCCCAGACCACAAAATTATTTCCACTGCTACTTCGTAACTCTTAATTTTGCTATTATTAACAATCGTAATGTAAGTATGTAAGCATGTGATATGTGACCCCACCCCTGCAAGGGGTCACGACTCACGGGTTGAGAAACACTGTGCTAGAGAAGGCAGAAAATACTTCAAATTACAAACACAGACCAGAGTTTCTGAAGAGGACTTTAGGGAAATTAACAATGAGAAATGGCAAAGGGGACGGAAAAGCCTCCACATGGCAAAGGCAACAACAGCTGAAAGATAATTAGAGACTGGGAGAGAATTTTCCCAGTCAGTCATCTGACTGGGGATTAATATCTAG
The DNA here is from genome assembly GCA_028555095.1 of Dicrostonyx torquatus. Taxonomy (NCBI): domain Eukaryota; kingdom Metazoa; phylum Chordata; class Mammalia; order Rodentia; family Cricetidae; genus Dicrostonyx; species Dicrostonyx torquatus. The sequence continues at coordinate 8,757,613 of JAQHUG010000028.1, forward strand.
ACTGTAAAGGACTCGAAAATTAAATACCAAAAGCCTCAAGTCATCCCATCCATGTGTGAGCAACAGCAGTTCTCAAAAGAAGACACGTAGGCACAGTGTGTGTCCTGGTTAGCTTCCTATTGCATGATACATGACCAAAGCAACCTGGGGAGGAAGGGGTTACTGCACCTTACAGCTCCCAGGTCACACTACATCCCTAAGGGAAGTCAGGGCTAGAATCAGGAGGCAGGAGCTGATGCAGAGGCCATGGAGGGGAGCTGCTTACTGGCTTGCTCAGCTGCTTTCTTACAGAACCCAGGACCACCAGCCCAGGGGTGACCCACCCACAATGGGCTGGGCCCTCCTCCATCAATCACTAATTTAATAAAATCTTACAGCTGGGTTTTATGGCGGTATTTTCTCAATTGAGACTCTCTCCTTGGATGACCCTAGCTTGTGTGAAGCTGACAAAAACTATCCAGCCCAGTGGTAAGAGCACTGTCTTCTCTGCTAGAGGATCTGGGCTTAATTCCCAGCATCCACACACTGGCTCACAAGCATCAGAAACTTCAGTTTCAGAAGACACAAGCACTCCTCTTGCATCTATGGGCACCAGGCATGGACATGGGCCATGCAGACACACAGGCAAAACACCTATACACACAATAGTAAAAGAATTTAAAAAAAAATGAAAAAGTACAAATGAGCAGTAAATACCAGAAAACCACTGAACATTTTTAATCACTAAGAAAATACATGTGCTGCATAAATTCTAATTGTTCTTAATAATAAAACCAGAAGTCAGATGTCATGGGGTGAAAGCTGAGAACTCAGAGAAGTGCACCCAGCGACTAGAGGCCTTTTACCTCCACCAAATCCTTAGACTGAAGGGGTGAGCCTGTCTCTACCATGCAGGCTGCATGCTCAGACTGCACTGAGCTCCTGTCTCCTCCCGCCTGATATTCCTCTCTCCGCCCAGCCCTATCACTCCTGTCTCCACCTCCCTAGTGCTGGGATTAAAGGCACGGAATCTTAGGTGCTGGGATCAACTTCCTATGAGCTGTTTCACTTTCAGACTGGATCAATTTCATGTATACTCAGGGTGGCCTTGAACTAACAGAGATCCCTCTGCCTCTATCCCCTGAGTCCTGGGATCAAAGGTGTGTGCCAACACTCTTTGGCCTCTAGTGGCTTAGCTCTGCACTATGATCTTTAGGCACGCTTTATTTGTTGAAACGCAAAGAAAATGTCACTACACACACGACACTAAATGTCGGCAAGGATGTGACCCTTAAACACTGCTAGTGGGAATGCAAATAAGTTACAATAGGGAGGTTCCTCAGAAAGGAAAACCTAAAAATAAAGCAACCATGGGATCCAAGCTTGTCACTGCTGGAACATATCTGAAAGTGTCTCAGCCACACTGGGACCCCCCACATGCACATCCGTTTTTCACACGTCCCAACAGCTGAGTTATCCATCAATATCTCCCTCCAGGTGGGATCCATCGACAGACGAATGGCAAAAGAAAATGTGGTACACGGACATAATGGGGCTTTGTTGGCCATTAAAAAAAAGAACAAAACTATGTAGTTTTCAGGAAAACAGATGGAACTAGACATGATCCTAGTAAGCAAAACAGACTCAGAAAGACATGTGTTCATGCACATAGGGAACCTAGATTTTATGCACATATACACACTCATGAGACTATGGGATATGCAAATCTCATCCCAAGGGAACAAATAAAAGATTAATAAAAGGGAAAAAAAAGCAAGCAGTACTAATAAGAGAATAGGCTTACACCACAATGTATCATAAAACAAATGAAGCTTGCATGTAAAAACAAACAACCGAGGTGGCAGGGAATCTAAAGTGTGGTCAGCAGAGCCAGACTGCATGTACCGCATCTACAGGAAGCAGAGAAACCTGTTGTAAGGATAGAGGACTAAACTATCCTGCATCCTCAAAGGCCTGGAGCAGTGTGGTTAATACAAGAGTGGTTACAGATCCAGAGCCCTCAGCAGGACCCTGGCTCTGTTGGTGTAGGAGGTTCTTCTGTATTTGGGTTGCTTTCATTGGTTAATAAAGAAACTACCTTGGCTTTTGATAGGGCAGGACTTAGATAGGAAAAGAGAACAGTATGCTCGGAAGAAGACTGGGTCAGAGAGAGACGCCATGATGCTCCGGCCCGAGATGGATGCAGGTTAGAATCTTCCGATAAGTCGCCACCTCGTGGTGACACACAGACTATTAGGAAATGGGTTAGTTTAAGATGTGAGAGTTAGCCAAGAAGAGGCTAGCGATAATGGGCCAGGCAGAGTTTAAATGAATACAGTTTTTGTGTGGTTATTTCGGGCATAAGCTAGCTGGCGGCTGGGAGCTGGGTGGTGGGAGGACACAGCCTGCTCCCTCATGATATTCTGTCACATACAAGCGACGTGCTGGGTACCAGTTGCCCTCTGAGGGGTTGGGACAGTAGGTGCCAATGCCCAGTGATTGTTGTGTGCAGACCTGGCTGGTACTACCCACACGACCTGGCTCTGAAGTCTCAGGGAAGGAAGTGCAGCCAAAGCAGAATCACAACAGACTAGCACAGGTGTGAAGCCACAGCCGGGAGACGCTCCGTATCAGACACTTCCGATGATGCTATGTTCAAACTACGTCCCCAGATATTTTCTTCCCAGATCTGCCAGCTTTAAAACTGTGCAACTGAATGGCACAGGCCGCTCAACTTGGCCCTGGACTCAGTCTACCTAGCTGTCCAGTGAGTGGGGAACAGGAATTCTCAACCCGTGGGTGGCGACCCCTTCTGGAGTCCAATGACCCTTGCACAGGGGTCACCTAAGTGACCCTACACTTGATCTATATATCAAGCGATTTGCATTATGATTCATAACAGTAGCAAAATCACAGCTAGGAAGTAGCCACAAAATCCTAGTATGGTTGGGGTCACCACCACATGAGGAAACATACTAAGGCAAGAACCACTGGTCTAGAAGATGAAATGTGCCTGGTTTTCCTGCTTTGACATGATTCCCTTGTTCCTAGAGCCACATTCGTGCTGCTGCTATTTATATTCTGCCCATCTGGGTTTCAGCATTGCCACACCTACAAATAGGGCACTATATACATCATTCTGGATCCGCTAACCATTTGATGTTCGTATGACCCAAGTCCGCCCGAGACAAAGCGGCACTGAAGAAACTATCATTAGAACTCGACTTTGCACAAACCTTGATCCTTCGAATGCTGATTACTGACTCTGACACTTTCTCAATGGCCGAGGGGAAGAAGAGGGTGACGGTCAGCCGAACGGCACTATACAGACTCATGGCCACAAACACGTGGCTGGCTTTAATCTCATGGCCGAGCAACACGTAGGTGGTGAAGGTCACGAACAGAATGATTTTGTTTGCAATGAAAAAGGATGCCATGTTCATCCCTCTGAGGTAGGAGCTGCCCAGAATCTTAGAAATTTCCTTCCTAGAAAAGAGGAATAAATACATTTTCACATAGAAACGCCAATATTGATGTTACATGCATGAAGCCCCGTGTTAGGCAGCACACACATGTTAAGATATGCTCAGCGTGCAGAGAGCTTCCACGCAAGCATGAGAACCTGAGTTTGATCATAGCATCCACATAATAGGTCAGGTGTGGTTGGCTATACATGACTCTATAGTGCTCCAAGCGCCATGAAGGTCTGTGCCAGCTATTTCTGCCTAAGGGTGAATCTACCATTTTGCGGGAGCTACTCTCTCCTCCAGAAAGTTGCTGAGCTCAGAAGGGATGGGTTGTTTCTCACTCGTTCTCCTGTCACCTGTAAGGCCCAGGACTAACTTTAGGTGCGTCAATAGGAATAACCCAAAAGTGGGGAGGCAAAGACAGTTCCCTGGGGCTCACTGGCTACCAGTCAGACTGAGTCACTGGACCTCAGGTCCCGGTGAGAAAGCCTGTCTCAAGAAACAAGGTAGCGGGCTTCTGAGGAACAGTATCTGAGGAGGACCTCTGGCCTGCCCATGC
>JAQHUG010000028.1:8772374-8785514 GCA_028555095.1 Dicrostonyx torquatus
GCTGTCCTGGAACTCACAGAGATCCACCTGCCTCTGCATCCCAAGTGCTGGGATTAAAGGCATTAAAAGCACAGACGGTGCTGACATCCGATTCTAATAGGTTCAAGAAAGAAGACAACCAGGCCTGGTCCCCACTGCCTGCAATCCCAGAACTCGGGAGGAAAACGCGGGAAGGTGGAGTTAGAGGCCAAACTGAGTTGGAAAGTCAAAACTTCACTCACGCACGCACACACACACACACACACACACACACACACGCACGCACGCGCATACACACACGCAGCCTGAATCAATGAATGAATAAATAAACAATGAAATGAGAAAACACATACTATATACTCTAACCCTAAATTGATCATAAAATACAAACAGAAAGATGTCAGACGGACCGCATGCAGCTTGACTGGTCGAGCATTCATAGACCGTCGTGAGCAGAGCACACCTACAGTCTGAGATACACGGCAATCTGTGTGAAAGACAAGACCCGCGAGTGTGCAGGGCTCCTTTGCACCCACATCTGTAGCTCAGGGAATGAAGGCCCAAGCTGTGGACGTTCGGACATATGGGCTCTATCAGAAGTTACAAGTTAACCGCAACTGTGCGATCAATTCTAAAATTAGGGTTTCGTTCTTAAAACTCTGTCATACTACAGCTGAATCAGGGGAAAAAACAAACAGTGGCACGCCTTTAATATAATCAGTGAGGAAGGCGGCCCACAAACGCGACTGACAGACTTCTGGCCTCCGTCATCAAAGAGTAATTAATTGGTGCCGGTCTGCTGGCCTTGCCCTCCACTGTACAGCCACCGGGTTGGACGGAGCAGGAAGCAGCTGTCCCCAGGCTCTGACCGCAGGCCCTGCAGGCCTGTGAGCCCTGAGGGAAGGAAATCAGGAGTGGCTCAGGACTCACCTGGATTTCGGCCCAAGCAGGGCACGTTTCCCCCACCCAAGGAAAGACGATGCCCACTGAGTGGGAGAAACGCCTGGAATTTGTGGGTCACAGCCACAGAGGAAAGGGGAGTTGGCAAAGGCACTTTGCCAAAGCCTTCCCTGTCCAGGGGCGAAGCTGAGTGCCAGTCGAGTCTGAGGTCAGCATGGCTCAGAGATGCCAGGGTCCTGCCCAGACGGAGCATAGGCTTCTTCCTGACCGCCTCGGTCATTCAGGAACGATGCCAGGAAGGCCATGCATTGGTGATAAGGATCTGTCTAGAGAGTCAGCCAGGGCCTTGGACTGAGTTCAGAATGGAAACAGCTGAGATGCAGAGACAGACCAAACCATGCCGGTAGGACCAACCTCAGAAACAGAACAACCCCAGGTAATCCGGACTCTTCACACCACGTGACTCCCGCCTCCACATGGCAGAGCCATTGGTACACAGGCCAAGAAGAAAGAACAACAACCACCGAACGGCGACCCGCAATCGCAGGGTATCCATAGAGACACACACCCGACGTGCGGAATCAGCAAAGAAATCCAGAGCGATAAATAAACAGAAGACTCTAGGAGAGAAATGGACACCATCAAAACGAAACGAGCAGGGCTCTAGGATTGAAAATGTGCAACATCTGAATTGTTTTTTTTAAAAAAAAAAATTTACTAATTAACATTAACAGCAGATCATTTCGAGTGGCCCATTTCCAGAGTTAACTGATATTGCGGGGGGAGGGGGGGAACTACCTACTGGGGCTCCAACCTAGTGCCTCACACGTTAGGCAAGCTCTCTATGACTGGCGTTCTTAAGCCTCCATTTCACTTGCTCTTTCGAGATAAGATCTCACTGAGTTGCCCCGTCTGGCCTTGAACCTGTGACAGGCTGCTTTAGCCTCCCACGGACCTGGTATTAGACTCTGCTCTTACTTCTGTAGTTTACCATCGGAAGGACAAACAAGGCCTGGGAGAGGAGGCAAGAGTGAAAGGTAAGAACGCGCTGGAGAGCGCTGTGGGAGACTGTGGTCTAAGTTGGAAGGAATCCTGAAGAATAGGTTTAAAAAAAAATAAAGCCTCTGTCTGCAGGAATAGGAACAGGGAGGCGCTGAGCCATGACTCAATGATGCAACACCTTCCTGTCATGTTCAGGGCTTGGATGGGATCTCCGCACTGGGAAGGCAGGAAGGGTGAAAGGAGGGAAGGAGGAAGGGAAGGAAAAGAAAAGACCAGAATCCCCAAATTTGTTCTACATACCCAAGGACCTCGGTGACCATCAAGGACCAAAGCGGGAAGACCATGCTTAGATGCCCGATGGCCATCCTTATGAAATGCAGGACGTGGGCCCAGGAGATGGCTCGGTGGGAGGGACTCACACTTCAAGTTGAAGACCTGACACCCATCACGTGACGGGTGACAGAAGGAAAGAACCTACTCCAGCCGTCCTCTGACCTCACACACACATGTGACTGACAGCACTTGCTGCTTGAAGTAACATGGAGACTTATGAATTATGAAAGCTAACTCGTCCCTACAACTTAAATTAACTCCTATTTTGTAATCTACGTTCTTCCACGAGGCTCGTCACCTCATCTCTGTACGGCCCATCCTGCTTCCTCAGCGGCTGGCTGGAGATTCCACCTTTCTTCTTCCCAGAGCTCTCTCTCTGCCCAGAAGTCCCGCCTATACCTCCTGCCTAGCTATTGGCCATTCCGCTTTTGATTACACCACAATCCATTTTCACACAGTCTTGTAGAAGACTAAGGTTCTGTTCCTGGGGTAACCCATAACCACCACTAATGCTAGCTCCAGGGGATGCAACGCCCTCTTTAGGCCCCTGAGGGCACTTGCATGTATGAGGTACCCTCAAGACAAGTAGGCACACAGCTATACATACAAATAGAAACGAATTTTTTAAAAAAAAATCAAAAAGCAAACAGTCTCTCCCATTTGTTTGATAAACTATTTTCCTTATCTGGATTATTTTCATCGGTAAATAGGAAACATAAAACCGGAAGGTGCACCTATAACTACTGCCATGTATCAGTACGGGCAGGATGGGAACCGCCATCCTCACTCCCACGGACCTGACTGGAGGGAGGAACAAGCTTTCACCTCAGGAGTCTGTGAGGACAAGTCTGGACTGACAGAATTATTTATGGAAGCAGAGAACCAGCTTGTTGTCTGTGTTACGTCTTCTACTTTAGGGACACCCTCCATGTGAGTGGCACCGTCCCATGGTCTGTGGTCCTGACTGCAGAAAAAGGAGAGAACTGACTGAGCCAGGACTCATCTCTCTGTCCCCTGACTGCCAGTGTATGTGACCATAAGCCTCATGTCCCATCACGATGGACTCCGTGAGCTGAAGAGAACCCCCGTTCCGTGCCCTCAGCATGTCTTCCCATCACGGTGACTCTGCTAACTGAAGAGAACCCCCCTTCCGTGCCCTCAGTGTGTCTTCCCATCACGGTGACTCCATGAGCTGAAGGGAACCCCACTCCGTGCACCTCAGCGTGTCTTCCCATCATGGTGAGCTGAAGAGAATCCCCCTTCCGTGCCCTCAGCGTGTCTTCCCATCATGGTGACTCCGCGAGCTGAAGAGAACCCCCCTTCCTTCCTACATTGCTCTAGTCAGGCACTTGCTGCAGTACAAGGCACGTAACTGATAGAGAATCCAACCATCATCTCAACAGAAACCTCCTGAATCTCTGTTCTAGTACTCCTGTTGGATCAGGGGTGCAAACAGCTCCTGGTCACACTGCCGATTTGTCACCAATTCACTCTCCCAGTGTCAACAGCCCTCTGTGTGAGGCTCCTCCCAAAGTGCCTGATGCCCGTGTGTGTGGATTTCAGACATTCTCTTCTCTCTTGTCCCTTGTTATCAGGTTGACAGCTGCCCTACAGACTAACATCACAGTATTCTCCCATTACCTACTATTCCTTTGAGACAGCAGGTCAAGGCAGAGTGGAATAGCTTCGTAAACACCTTCGAATTCACGACCCAACCCAGGTCGTCAGAAAATGTGGCTTCCAGGTAAGTGAGGCACTCCTGCAACAGGTGGGTATGAACTATGGCGAGTGTGCTCAACTCGCTGAAGCAGAACGGCATCTGTATCCTTCCAACATCATTGGCTAGAGATGCTGAGTAATGCATCTCACCTCTTCAGGGTTGCCCCATCTAACAACGGCCATGCTGCTTTTCAAAGGGAGGATCCAGGAACTACCCAGTATCCTTCCGCAATGTGAACACAGTGGCTGCACAGGGTCAGCCTTGCTCCCTCTCATTCTGTAGAGGGAGGATTGATTCAAGGAAATGAAGAAGTGCAAACAAAACCAACAGCTTGTCTCTCTCCACGCCCTGATAGTCCAGCTGCCTTGGGGGTTTCCTTCTATTTTGTTTATTTTTAGATAAAAAGAAAAACCTTTCCAAGGCTACCAAACCTATCCTTGAAGGGTGGGATAGTCATCCACTCAATGGACCAACAGCTTCCGCTCCACTCCCCTTCAGTATCTCAGACATTCTCCGACAGGCCCAGCGTTGACTAGACTTGTCTGTCTGGCACTGAGCACACGTGAGTGTGAACCCATTTATCTCCATTTGAGGAGGACCCTAAGATCTGTGTTCTGAGATCATACTAAGAGTCAGGCACACACAAAAACCCAAGACAGTCAAATTCATCAGAAGCCCCGACATGCCCTCGCCTCACCCCCCTTTCAGGAAAGAAATTAGGCTCGCTCAAAGTCAAGAGTTGCTGAGGTTGACCTCTCTAAAGCCTTGGAAGGACTAGGGTTTCTGTAGCTGGGGTCAAAGCCCGGCCAACCAGGGTCAACAGCCACGGGATGGTTGGTAAAGAGGACAGATGCAAACACTGCATCTCAGGGGTCCTCAGGGGTTACTTGGGGGACGTTGTAGAGAACCTCATCATGAACTGAGAACGGGCGCTATGGTGAGTAAGAGCTGCCAGTCTAGAGCTCTAGGAGCCCCACACCACGTAACCAGCTCTACGAATAACGCCACGGAAAAGCCTACGGCGTGCTTCTCAAAGCGGGGTCACTTCCCCACAAGATAACCGACAGACTTCTCACACAGTCCCTTCTGCCGGCAACTCCTCTGTTTGCCGAGAAGCCCTTCCGAGTGGGAGTCAAGCGAAGTTGCTAGGAAACAGTGCGCCAAATCGATAAGGTTGGTGAGAACAAAACAGAAGCATGGCTTTCAGAGGAGGGACAAGAAGACAAACTTCTCTGACTTCTTTTATATTTTCCTGACTTGTCTCTAAAAATACGAAACTAGAAAAAAAAAATCTTACAATTTACATTCCAGAAAAATGGCATATTTAATAGCAAACATTTACATGTTTGACTATGGAGTTAAATTTTTTTTTTCATCGTGTGCCTTCATTCAGGTCAAGAGAGCAAAGGGAAGAGCAATATGACATCTCCAGATGCACCACAGCATATAATTTTACTGAAAATTAATCAAAAGGAAAATATTGGGCCTGAGAAGTGGTTTATGGGAAAATAAGCCTAACCTCCTGAGTTCAATCTCTGGGACCCAAAGATAGAAGAAGAATATAGAATCCCAACAATTGTCCTAACCTTCAAACATGCATTGTGGAATATGTGTGTGTATGCGTGCGTGTGCATGCGTGTGTATGTACGCGCACACACTTGAATGTGCGCACGTGTGTGAGCATACAATTTAAATTTTTAAAGAGCATTTCACAAATGCAATTTTACTTTTCATCCTGAGGCTGCATGTTTACCAAAGTATCAGCCGAGCAGGCGGCTGGTCACCAACCATAACAATACTGCACATTTTTTAATATTGCAAAGTGAGTCCCTCGCTCATTCCTTTTCCCCAAAGCCACTTTTGAAGTTTTGAAGAGACTTGCGAGAATTAAATCCTTAGGTAGCATGCCTTCTGCCATGAGGAGGGGAAAAAAAAACTTAAGGTCATGTAGTCCAAGGGATGTACAATGTACCATGTATCAAATGTCTCAGAAGCATCAATTCTTTTTTTTTTTGTTTGTTTTTTTTCTTTTTTTTTTTAATATTTATTTATTTATTATGTATACAATATTCTGTTTTGTGTGTATGCCTGCAGGCCAGAAGGGGGCACCAGACCTCATTACAGATGGTTATAAGCCACCATGTGGTTGCTGGGAATTGAACTCAGGACCTTTGGAAGAGCAGGCAATGCTCTTAACCTCTGAGCCATCTCTCCAGCCCTTTTTTGGTTTTTCGAGACAGGGTTTCTCTGTAGCTTTGGAGCCTGTCCTGGAATTCACTCTGTAGGCCAGGCTGGTCTCGAACTCACAAAGATCCACCTGCCTCTGCCTCCCGAGTGCTGGGATTAAAGGTGTGCACCACCACCACCCGGCTCAATTCTTAACTTTATCCATAAAAAAAAAAAAAAAGGCAAGAGGAGAAAGGGGCCAACACAGGTTGCCCACTGTGAGGAACATGGCCATTATCAAGTTCCTACTTCCAAATCCAACATTTCTCTACTCACTTGGCTAGAAAGATAAGTATACCAAGGAGCAGTTGCAGGCCACCGTCTGTACCCGCCAAGAAATGAGGACAGAGACAATGACTCTACTCTGTCCATTACTAATGGGTCCCTGAGGGACTGCAGAGGAGACGGGCCATAAAACCAGCCACGCTGATGCATTCTCGAAGCTGGAAGAGGACAGGGAAAGCGACGTTGTCATGATGATGACCCGGCTACACTGTCATTTCCTTCACTTGGAACTCAGAACGAGTGTCTCAACCTTGTCGTTTGAAGGGATGGAGACCAACTGTAGAAGGTGAAACACTGCAGGAGTCCACTTCAATAAGGTGTTCACAGTGGTCCAGTTTATACAGCTGGAAATTAGGATGGTGGTTGGGTAACAGGAAGGGATGGAAATGGTAGAATGGTGGTTGCTGGGGACTAGGAGGAGATGGAAATAATAGGATGATGGTTGCTAGGGACCAGGAGTGGATGGAAATGATAGGATGATGGTTGCTAGGGACAGGAGGGGATGGATATGATAGGAAGATGGTTGCTAGGGACCAGAAGGGGATGGATATGATAGGATAATGGTTGCTAGGGACCAGAAGGGGATGAAAATGATAGGATGATGATTGCTAGGGACCAGGAGGGGATGGGTATGATAGGATGGTAGTTGCTGTGGACTAGGAGGAGATGGCAATAATTGGATGATTGGTATGGGACAATGGTCTTGTACTTTGTAAAGATTTGTTACTTGTATTTTAATAAAATGGTGACTGCCCAGTAGCCAGGCAGGAAGTATAGGTGAGGCGATCAGGCAGGAAGTAGAGGCGGGGCAATGAAAACAGGAGAATTCTGGGAAGAGGAAAGCTCAGTCTGCAGTCGTCATCCAGACGCAGAGGAAGCAAGATGAGAACACCTCACTGAGAATGGTCCATGAATTATACCATGACCTCTAACTTCTGTAGTTTAAATGTTCTGAAAACAAACCAATTACCTTTGAAGACCACAAAGGGGAAAAAAAACAAAACACCCACTATAAATCCTAAACCTAGAAATATATCTTTAAAAACGAAAGAGACTAGGCAGTGATGGCTCAGGCCTTTAATCCTAGCACTTAGAAGGCAGAGGCAGGTGGATCTCTGTGAGTTCAAGGCCAGCCTGGTCTACAAAGCAAGTTCCCAGACAGGCAGGTCTGTTACACAAAGAAATCTTGTCATGAGAAAAAAAAAAAAACAAAACAAAACAAAATAAAAGGATGGAAATTCATTTCAGATCGGTTGAAGCAAATTTTCCTATCGAGACATCCTTAACATCGTTCAGTGTGACTTCAGCGTGGACACCGATAAAGCAATACAGAGTTCATGTTGCACTTTCCCTTTCAAAGACGCCACATCGGTCCCCACACGACCCTCAACTCTCCACTCCCTGACATCCTCTACCACAACACGCCCCAAACATTCCCTGGGACACAAGTTCAATATATACAGATTTATGAGATCTTCCTTGGACTAACAGGAGGCCAGAGGTGGTCCCAGGGGCTGTTTTATTAAACACACATGAGACTCGAGAGGAAACCCGTGGACTCTAACACACAGCATCGCCCTCTGTCTGCTCAACAAAGGAGGTAGGAACTCTGCCCAACAGGTCATGCCGCCCCACCCTGCCCTGCACACAGGGAACTTCCAGCTCAGCCTCGGCAGCTCGCAAACAGCCAGGTTATCAAAACCACACTGCACCGGCCACACCTCCTGTTCTGCCATAAACAGCAACAAATGGGGACGGTTGTGAGACCAATATTTGCAGATCAGAAAAAACAGGCACTGTGCAGGGCTGATCCCAGAGATAAAGGGCTCCTGTTTGGCATCCCACAATGCACAGGGCAGCACCACCTCAGCAAAGAATGTTAACTATGACTAGAGACTCATATGTTGAGTGCTAGACACTATTTTTTGGAGGTTCTGCACACTACAGATACAGCCTCGCTCAAGGAGAGGTAATGAAGGGAGTCTTGACCCCTGACCTCCTTCCCAGCTAACACTCAGAGCACAGCTCTGCTGTAGCACACAACTCCATCACTGTGGCGTTCACAACAGATACCCAACAGAGGCGGGGGCTATGGACCAAACCTCTGAAACTCATAAGCCAAAAAACAATGGCCCCTGCTTTAACTTGCTCCTGCCAGGCAGCCATCACAACCATGGCAACGCTCCTGCAGACAGTGCTGAGGTAAAGGAACTCTCCCTAAAACAAACTAACCCTGTCCCAGAAAAGACAGAAGTCAAGCCTAGCAAGACCCTCAAGGACACAGGATTGGAAATCTGAGTCCTGTCAAGTCACAGGCGGAGAAGGGTCAGGATTTCCGAGGCTCTGTCACACTGAAGCACAGAAGGAGGTTGCTGAGGTCAAAGGGCTCAGACAGCAAGAAAGGTGGCCTATCAGTACAGGAGTCAGGAGCAAGGCTCTTCAGTAGGGAGGGCGAGGATGCAGGGTGACGATGTCACAAATATGATAGAGTATCATATAGTTCATGATTTCAAAATCTCAGAAGGAAGGGTAGGAAATGCAGGGCTACAATATAACATGTATAATCTAGTTGAATTCAAAATCTCAAACACACAGAAAGAGAATGTTAATAGCAAGAAAGTGGTCTTTATAAAATAAAAAAAGGAATCAGTGCCACATCCCCAATTAAGCAAATCCGAGTTGGTCAAACACTGAATCTTAAAATGTTTAAAGGAACTGCTATAAATACTATTTTAAAAAAGGACTGAGGAAAATATGTTCAAAAGAGTTAGAGGGAATTATGACTACAGACAGAAATTTTCAACAAAGTACAAAGGAAAGAAATAGCCTAGTGAATACTCTAGAACCAAAAAGAATATTAAACAGTTTTTTTGGGGGGGGAATTAGTAGGTGTTTTGGGTATAAAGTTTGTTTTGTGGGTTTTTTTTTTTTGGTTTTGTTTTGAGACAGGGTTTGTCTATAGTTTGGGAGCCTGTCCTAGAACTAGCTCTGTAGAACAGGCCTGTCTCGAACTCCCAGAGATCCGCCTGCCTCTGCCTCTCTGTTTAAAGGGATCAAAGACGTGCGGCATCACCGCCTGGCAGCAGCTTTCCTTCTAACAGTCAAAGCCTGGATGCAAGCAGGAAGTCCAGCAGCATCTGAGTAGATAAAATAGTGTCTCCAGATGATGGACTCCTACAGTCAGCAGGAAAAATGCCCGCCAACCGGGTACACGGTGTCTCATGCCAGTAACCTTAACTAGCACTTAGCACTTGGGAGGCTGAGACAAGAGGGTCACCTTGGGTTGGAGGCTAGCATGGGCTACAAAGTGAGATCTTTTCTCACAAAATAAATCAGTAAATTAATAACAATCGCCATATATGACCGCTTGGGAAAAAAAACCTCAAAAGCATTCTGCAGAGCGGAGAGAGTCCAAAGGTCCACAGAATGAATCCATCTACTCAACCGCCGCAGAGCCAAATAAATCTTTAGAGATGACCATAATTTGATTAAGAGTGATCTGGAGCTGGGATGAGCAGGCAAGGCTGACAGGAAAGAGACAGGAAGGAACATTCTAAGCAAGAGAAGTTATCAATACCTTGATGACAGGAAGTACCATTTATGTATACGTCAAAACTCAGACACCTAAAATACATAAAGCAGTCTTTACTCTAAAGTTGACTCAAAGTAGCCAAGGGAAAAAGAACTGCATTCATATGAAAACAGAAGACTCTCAATATTTAGTATTTCTTATTTCTAAAACTTAAGAACTTTCTTGGGAGGTATGCTAAATTTTGGTGAAATAAATAAACAATTTTTAAGAAAATTTTTGGCAAAAAATCATTAGCATTTCCTTTGAAGATAACAACTTGTAACATCTTAATACAGTCTAATACTCTTCACGAGAGCCGCAACGCATTGTCACTGAGATCAGCACCCAAGAAGTGGTACAGCAATGGCACTGCTAACGCCTACTGTCAACATATCACTGATTGTCAACATATCAAACGATAGGCCCCAAATCCATCTGAAGGTAAATTTTGGTGTCTATACTTCAGAAGAGGCATGTCCTTGTAGAATATTCCTTTACACTGTGTGGTTATATGATGACGTGACTGGTTTAATGAAGAAGCTGACTAACCAAAAGCTGAACAGGATAAGGATGGGTTGGTGGGAGAATCAGATTAAGGACACTGGGAAGAAGGGCAGAGTCAGAGGAGTCACCAGCCTGACACTGACAGGAAACAGAGGAAACAGGAGGTGTAAGATGAGAGAGAGGTAACACCCATGAGGCAGGATGTAGATGAATATAAATGGATTAATTTAAGGTGTAAGAGTTAGCTAGTAACAAGCCTGAGCTACTGGCCAAGCATTTATCGTTAATATTAAGTCTCTGTGCATTGATTTCAGAGAAGGTCAGCTGTTAAAAACTCCCCGACACATGCAGCCAGTGCCATGACAACGGGTGTCTCTTGTCCTGTCACTGGAATGCACATGCAGACCCTTGATGGACCATCATGGAGCCAGTGAGACGCTAAGGAAGATGTCAATAGTGACAAAGCTACACAGGGACTGTAGGAATAGCAATCTAGCAACTATATAAGAGTTGCGTGGATGGGCAAAGTCAGGAAGAGAAAGTGCACAGAGAATTAACCTTAGGATGACAGAGTTGGGGCATTTCTTCACTAATTTTGGGAAGAACAGTAACATGAAAACAGCAACAACGACTGGCATGTATATGTGCCCCTGTGTGTGTGTGTGCACATACGTGCACAGATGTACGAGGAGAGCAGAGGTCAGGCCAACGCTGAGTGTCCTCCTCTATTGCTCCCTGCCTTATATCCTGAGACAGGGTCTCGCCGTGAAACTGGGGCTTACCGAGTCAACAAGTCCCAGGGACCCTCCTAGCTCTGATCCTTGCAGCAGTTAAGGCTGCCTACCTAGTGCCACTGGGCCTGAATTTTAATTTTAACATGGGTCCTGAGGATCCACTATGCCTGGATTTTTAACAAGGGTTCCAGGGATCCAAACTCAGGTATTTACGACCGGGAAGCAGACATGTCACCAACGGAGGCATGCCCCTACATCTTCGCTGGTTAAGTTGCTATGTTTATCCTGCGTGTTACTCCATCAGGCCAACTGCACTAGATGAAATAAGATGCCTTCTCGCAACAATCCACCAATGCTTCTCCTTGGAAGGACATGGAGAGCTGTTCCCGAGAGCGAGACGCCTCCTCAAATGAGTGGCATGGTGAGACTAACTTGATGAATACGGTCCAGACGCAACTCCTATTTGAATTCTTTGCATTCCCTAGATCGTTAATCTCCACTTGGACACTTTCCACCATCAGGCAGAAAGCTACCAACAGATGAAGCTGTATCCTGGTCATTAAGTTCCTTACTCAGAAGGCCAACGGCTCTCATCTGTCAACTCAAGGCCCACCCTGCACTCTGTACCTTACTTTCTCCACCCCACCCATGTACCCCACTTCCCTCACCACTGGCCCCTGCCTTAAGCTTACCATCAGTGTCCTCGATCAGCTGGGCCTGATGTGATGCTGCCCAGACATCTCTTCTCTTACGGTGTTCAAACCCTGCTCTACCTGGATCCCACCCACTCCCGCCTGGTGTGGGAGAATTTTCTGTATTCTGACAATCATGTTTTCAATAAACGCTGATTGGCCAGGCAGGGAGTATAGGCGGGAAAACCAGACAGGAAGTAGAGGTGAGAACAGGAGAACTCTGGGAAGCAGGAAGCTTCCCTTGGCATTCCTGCGCAGTCCATCTAAGAAGCAGGATGTAAGCTGCCCCGCTGAGAAAAGGTACCAGCCATGTGGCTAACATAGATAAGAACAATGGATTAATATAAGTTACAAGAGCTAGTAAGAAGACTGAGCTAATAGGCCAATCAGTTTATAATCTTATGGAAACCTCTGTGTGATTTTTCTTTGGGGCTTGCTGGCTGTGGGGTACCGGGCAGGACAGAAACCCCAACGAGCAGGACCCTCATGTTACACCCGCCAACCATCAGGATTACTCCGTAAGTCATAAATCTACCCGCTCGCAGGCCACTTTTGCACCCTTGCCAACATCTACCTGATTATGCATCTTCAAACCTCCCATGACTGAGTGCCGTGGTACCAGGAATGTGGGAACACTCACCGTGTGTGGGAGTCCATACTAACTGCCCTACACAGACAGGCCCAAGGGTCCTTACCACAGAAGCATGAGGAGGGAACTAATACTACTTGTGTTTAACAAATGAGGACACTGAGGCTCAGTGCCTGTCACCTGAGGAAAACTAGACACGGGACAACTGAGCGTCACATACACGGCTAAACAGAGCCTTGGATATAGGTTTAAGAACCCTACCCAGAGCTAGATGGTTATTCTACACCAAGTGCTTTACCCGAGTTATTTTATCACAGGGACACTTCCATGAAGCAAGTCTCTTTTATGGCATTTTTAAAGAGCAGGAAACAGAGGCTGTGAGAAATTAACGGAGTTCCCGACGTAAAAATTTGCATCTTGAAAAAAAGAGAAAATCAAGACTGAACCCCAGTCTGATGGCTCTTGAAGTCCCGGGATCCCAATCTCCATCCCGCCATCCCTGTCCCTTGTTGGTACCCGGTCCAAATCCGAGACACTCCTCCACTCCACTGCTTCAGCCAATCGCCTTTCCCCAGTCCCTCAGCCAATCACCTTTCCCCGGTCCC
>JAQHUG010000028.1:8829713-8852528 GCA_028555095.1 Dicrostonyx torquatus
AAGATGCCAGGACATTACTGGGAAGCCACAGCCGCATGGCAATATATAGATAAACAGAAATGAGTTAATTTGAGATGTAAATGCTAGCTAGGAACATGCCTGAGCCGTTGGCCAAGCAATGTTGTAATTAATTCTGTGTGATTATTCGGGTCTGGGTGACCGGGAAATGAAAGCAGAGTCTCTGTTTACACACACACACACATGTGCACATGCAAACACACACAGACACACAGAGACAGGAGACCGACAATGTGGTGGTCGTGGTCCACTGAACAGTGCACGTACAGCCCCAGTGAAGTGTTCTCTAGAACTCTGGTGGGAACTGCATGACAAATGTAACGTACAGAGGCTTGAGAAGCCAAGGCTCTGGAGCCTTCCTCTGCAAACCAAAAGCAATGGAGCACCGCCTTCCACTCCCCACCCTTGTCTCCAAGAGAAGAGTAGGATGAAGTGCAGACAAAACGGGCTGGGAGCTGATGCGACCACCCTCGGAGGCGGCCACAGGGAACTTTGTCAGACTATGGACATGTCATCTTCCATCACCGAAAGAGAAGCGAAGGTGGAAGGAGGAAGGAAGACTGGGAGGAAACCTGCGCTTGTGCCGTCTCCACATTAGGTACACAATAAGCCTTGAGCTTCCAATGAGGGCAGGAGCCCAACGATTAGCACAGGTTCCCTCTGTGGAGAGAAAGCTAGTGACCACATCTCCCTCATCCAGAGGGGTGAATCTTCCTCCATCTTTTAGCTACTATTGTGCTCTAAAGTAGACCAAAAAAAAAATGGGCGAGCAGAAAGGAAGTGTGAGGAGAACCACAGCCCCAACAGCACCCAGCTGCGCACTCTTTCACCTGGGTTCTCCCTGCCCCGTATTTCCTGCCTCACGCTCCGACCTTTGCTGAGAACTCTCTTGGACAGGTGAGTGTCATGCCAAGCAACAGTTAGACACATACATCGTGAGCACCCCTCTACCCTTCCCTCATCCGTCCTGGGAATGAGGCCACAACCAGCTTTAACCAGGTAGACTAAATGGAGAGCCGGTCAGGGTCCCCTGGAGGGTCTCATGGACGATTCTGGGTCACTGCATTGTTGACAGAGCTGAAGACTCCATATTTCTCACAAAACCCAGACGACAGCCGTTCAGTTGGTCTGTGAACCACATTTTAAGTTCGAGGGAGAGCCACCACCCAAGTCTCTCTGTGACTGTCCCTCATAGAATAAACAGAAAAACACAGGGAGGGGGACTCAACCGGAAAGGGCCATTGGCCTCTCTTTTTCTCTTGGTCCATGCTGAGTGGAACTTGGGTCTGGGCCTAACGCAAGTCTTCCAGGGCAGCAAGCGGATGAACGCGGAGACAGCTGCGGACGATCACGCTAACGTGCAATCTGATAGGAACTGGCTGCGCTCTATCTAAAACAGTACACCCCCCCCCCGAGTCAGACACGGGACTGTAAACAGATCACCAAAGGCCACCGCAGCCGCAGCACTGCCCTGGCCATACTCGCCCGGGAAGCAGAGGACAAGAAGGTCCACAGGCACACTGGCCTTTGGCTCACACACGGCATCCCCCACCCCACACACAAACACACAACAGCCGGGAGGTTTCACAGCAGAAAGCTACACAGAGGTTGTTTCTCCCTGCAGGTCACAGCTCTGTTAGAATAAGAGATTACTAGTCTACAAATCGTCAACAAATATTTGAATCACTTTAGCCCTTGGCATATGAACAGTCAGTCAGTGTTTATCAATATGACCGTGTGTCCAAAGGGATCAGTAAGCAGAAGAGAAGACGTTCGATTCGCTCTCACAGGTACCTGGAGAAGCTCTGTTTTAAGCTGGCACCTCCGAGGTTACTCGACTTTAGGGTTCCTATTTATGTAACGGGCATTGGTCCTAATAGAAGCAGGGTACACGGTGTAACATGACATCACACACTGGAGGAAGGGAGCGGGGTTACCATGTCCTCCAAGTCCCCGGCAGCGCCAATCAGGCTGACCTCAATCCAGGAAGATTCTCCAACCCGAGAACGCTGCTTGAATGCCTCTACCTACCAACTTCCAGAGAAATCAGCTGCAGTCGGTAAAAATCTAAATCCGCTAATCTGTGTGAGCACGTCTCAAGTGTGTGAGATGATCCCTTGCAGAAAACGTCCCAGGCCGTTGGCTGAACAGTTACCTGCTTTGGGGACAATGCATTAACAATAATCCATTGTTTAAGGGTAAAATACGCTTCCAACAGTCCCAGGTCACGTTATCCATCCTGCTCAGGCATCTTAAACCGTCACGGGGCTGGGGTGGGAGGGAACTTTCAAGCACACTCCATTTCAATGACAAGTTTCAAGTCAACACGGAAACCTAACCCAGTCTTTCTGTGGGGGCCCAGCTCTCTGAGGAGACCAATCATGTTTGCAGTTTTTGCTTTTTCCCCAAACCTTCCAGCATACAGGAGGCATGTGCCTAGCTGTCTCAGGGTTTTCGCTGCTGTGAAGGGACACCATGACGATGGCAAGTCTTATAAGGAAAACACTTAATTGGGGTGGCAGGCTGACAGTTTCAGAGGTTCAGTCCCTTATCATGACAGGGAGCATCACGGGAGGGGCATGCAGGCAGACGTGGTGCTGTAGCTGAGAGACCTACATCTTGCAGGCAACAGGAAGTCAACTGAGTCACAAGACGGTATCCTGAGCAGAGGAAACCTCAAAGCCTGCCCCACAGTGACACACCCACTCCGACAAGGCCACACCTCCTCATAGTGCCACTCCTGTGAGATTATGGGGGCCAATTACATTCAAACTGTCATACTCGGCAACCTACATTCTTACTACTTAAGGCCAAAACTAACACAGTCTCCAAATGACATCCCTGGCTCTCGCTTCCATCCAGGTATGACTTCAGGCTCACCTGGCAGACTCGGGTTGTGCCATCAAAGCCCTACAGAGATGGGAGGCACAAGGACCCTGCAGCAGCCATCCGGTGCATTTGCTTCCACTGCCTGGGAGTCGGTGCTGAGGACCAACTGAGCACCACGGGCTCTCCCTCCTCTTCCTCCCAGTTTCAAGTGAATCCCGAAAGACCGGCTCCGGCTCTGTAATTTGCCCAAGCACCTTTCTCCTCTGCCTGGGCATCATGCCTCTCAACCAGTATGCAGCAGGGGGACTCTGTGCAGAGACTGTACTCCATTTAACATCCCTGTCTTCTGTACGCGATGATGTCCTAATATCTTAAATCCTTGAGCTGGGAAGAGGCTGACGGCAACAGAGCTAGAGATCGTTAGGGTCCAAGGGGAACATGCCTTTGATATGCACAACCTCCAAAGATGTAGAACCAGACCACGCCCACATGGCACCCCAGGAAGCGGTCTCCCTCTACATGGAATACCTCAGGGCCAGCTACTAGACAAATAGGGGGCTCTCCCAATTGTTTATAGAATAATTCAACTAGATCTCTGTGAGTTCGAGACCAGCCTGGTCTACAAGAGCTAGTTCCAGGACAGGCTCCAAAGCCACAGGGAAACCCTGTCTCGAAAAATCAAAAAAAAAAAAAAAAGAATAATTCAACTAGCCAATCCTAAACGGCTCACCTTCCCCTCTGTCATGCCGCAATGTTGAACCAGCAGCACCTTGTAGGCACTGCCACAGCTCCTCCCTTTCTCCTGATCAACCTGGTGACGCCCAGGTGGTACAGCAGTCTGTAAACGCTAGTGCCTCTAAACCCACGAGCGTGAAGACTGTGCCTGCTGGACCACTCCTCGGTCTCCTCTGACGGACTCATGCAGTGGTCTGGATGAGAACGGCCCCCATAGGCTCACAGAGTCCCCTGCGTGGTATCCAGCTCAAGGAACTCATGAAGGTTTAGGAGCCTTATTGGAGAAAGTGTGTCACTAGGAGCAGGCTCTGAGGTTTCAAAAGCCCTTGCCAGCCCAGTTAGTTCTGTCTCATGTTTGACCCTCACGTGGATAAAGGTAAGAGCTCTCAACAACAGAGACAGTGCCACCCGTCTGCCTGCTGGCCTGTCCCCATGCGCCCCACCATGGTGGTCATGAACTCCAAATAAAATCTTCTATAAGTTGTGTTGGCCATAGGGTCCTCCCACAGCAGCAGGGAAGTAACTAGGAGACCTGACTGGAGGGTCAGCCACGTTAAAGACCTGCTGTGCACGCAGAGCTGGGAAATGAAGCCCAGAGCCTTGCCCATGCAGGAGAAGCAGCCCCTCCCCGAGTCCCGCCAGACTTCCCTTCTAATGTTTAAGGGCCTGCGAGAACATTTTTGACTAAGAAACTTTGGCCCCTAGCCTAAGCCACCATATAATTCAGAATTATTTCTTGGCAAACGTCATAAAGCCTAGCTAGAGAAGACACGTACGTGGTTCTGTACGCTGGGGTACAAGTAAGAGAAACTGCTGTTAATGTGGCTGAGCCCGAATTTTCGCAGTGTCACCACCCTGCACTCTTAGGAGACGAGAAAACGGCTAAGTCAATAAGCGGAGATCTGAGTTTGAATTCTGATAATCACGTGCGCAGTGACGGCTGAGCTTGCTTAAGCTCCACGGGCAGAATCCAGCAACCCTCTCCCGTCCTGCAATAAAACTGAAGGCGTTGACCCCAATACTCCACAGCTGCCGTGTTAGCTTAGAACATGAAACCAATTTTGCACGCAAATTTGTGGCAATCAAGCACACTACCTCTCTAGTCTAGGGGCGTGCGGAACTGTGGCCCTGACTCCAGGCCTCGAGTGAACCGTTAGCACAGAATCGAGAACCGTGTGACAGGAGAGGTTCGAAACAGCAACACCCGATTACAACCCTCCTAACCCTACCTATTATTCACTCTTAAAGGGGAAGGATTGCAAACTGCAGGCTTTCCTAGTTTGCGAGGCGGAGTGGAGGAGCCCAGCTGAGCCAGTTCACGCTCTGAAGCTAAGAGCTGCAGATCCAGAGAACAAAACCTCCTTTGACAAGTCCCCCTGGGCAGTCTATTAAAGGGCCTGTAAGTAGACAATAAAGAAGAAAAAGAAAACCCCACAGTGAATTTCAGGGCATTTTCCGAGATGGCTTTCATTAAAGTAACAACAACAACATGATCCCGGCTCCGAGTTCAGTGAAACCTATTTCGTGGAAACCACAACAGCTCGCGGAGGCGGAAAACTACAGCAACTGAAACGGACACAAACAGGGTCTGGGAAACACTGGGGTCGCGTGGTGGAGAGAACCTGGACTCACGGGTAGCCTGTCGCGCCCAAGCCAGCTTGCTTTGTCCCCACCATACAAGCACCAACTCCTGGTTTTTAATGTCAACTCCACGCTAACCCAGGGGAACACTAGCCAGGTTTTTTGGTCCACGGGAGTGGGCTGGTATCGTAAAGGCTCTTGGCTGAAGGAGCTCCCACAGCACACAGGCACGTGGCTCACTGGATAGAAAAGAGGAGGACGAAAACCCCACAGATGTAAAGGCTCGGAGAAGAACCCTGGAAAGAGCCCCCCTCCTAACTCTCAGCTCTGTAATCCACAGTACCCCCTCCTCTGCGTCCCTCCAAGTTGGCCAAAGTCTCCTTCCTGACCCCTCTGGGAGGGCCCTCAGCTGTCCCACTGCGCAACACATGATAACATCTCTTTACTAACAAGCAAATAACTCCGTGACTCTGTCTTCATCAGGAATCTGAAGCCAGGGCCCACGCACAGCTGGAACCACAGCAACGTCATCCACAGTGATGACCTCAGCACTCACTGTGCAAAAGGCTCTTTCCAAAGGTTTGGTGGTGGTGGCACACGCCTTTAATCCCAGCACTTGGGAGGCAGAGGCAGGCGGATCTTTGTGAGTTTGAGGCCAGCCTGGTCTACAAGAGCTAGTTCCAGGACAGGCTCCAGAGCTACAGAGAAACCCTGTCTTGAAAAACCCAAAAAAATACGACAACAACAAAGGTTCTAGACTGTTGTAACTTTAAAAATGCTGCGAAGAGAAGCCACGCCACGCATCAAGGCTCATGTGGGAGGTGCCACGCAGCAAGGCTCACACGGGAGGTGCCACGCAGCAAAGCTCACATGGGAGGTGCCACGCCACACATCAAGGCTCACACGGGAGGTGCCACACATCAAGGCTAACACGGGAGGTGCCACGCAGCAAGGCTCACACAGGAGGTTTATTGGAAGAGGAGTGAAAGGAGGACTGAGAAGGGGGCAGAGACCAGTCCCTGGGGCAAGAGTAGCAGAAGAGAAAGGGAAAGAAGGAGAGAGAAAGAGAAGAAGAGAAAGGGGGGAGAGAGAGAGAGAAGGAAAGAAAGGGGGGGGAGAGAGAGAGAGCGAGAGAGAGACGACAGCAACAGAGAAGAGGCCGGAGGTGGACAAGGCCCAGCTTTTCCAAGTGAACGCAGTGAATGTGCACAGGAGGCTGCAGTAGAGGACGCATCCTGGCAGACCACTGATGCAGCCTCTGTGCAACTCACATTCCAGGACACTGAGACAGCCCCACTCACAAGCTAGGTTCTGAAACACGGTTAACTGTCACGCAGTAAACCAACAGGGAATCCCAAGAGGGGAGCCAACTAGCTTAGGCAGCACAGGGGGCAGAAGCCCCGAGGTCCAATGCGCTCTCGGGTAGTCTTTTACCAATCCACGTGCCACAGTGCTGGGCAGAGATCATTAACCTGTCCCAAGAAAGAGCGTGAGGAGCTGGGGGATGCAGAGGGAACTGGATCCCGCGGGAAAACATCAAACACAGCGCCCCTCCTCTTCCACACACACTGCAGGATGAACATGCAATTGAGAGTTAAAGACACTACTTCCGGGTAGGTAGGGCGACGCCTCAGCTGTGAGGAGTACTGGCTGCTTGTCCAGAGGCTCGAGATCGACTCCCGGCACCCAGCTGGCAGATTACACAGGGCTATAACTCGGGGTCCAAGGGATCGGAGACCTTCTGGCCTCTGCTGGCCATGCGCATGTCACGTGTGGTACACAGACATACATGCAGACAAAACACCCATACGCATTTAAAAACAAGAACAGCAGCAACAAATACTAGTTCACACGGGAGCTTGACTACGGTGGAAGGGCTATTCGATGACAGGTTTAACGTAGCCTGAATCCCCGGCTTCCTACACGCCAAATGGAAGCAGGATTCTATCAGACTCTTCAGTCAACACTATAAAACTGTGTTTAGGACAAGGAATTCAAATCATTTTATCTCACCCCCCCCAACACACACACACCTCGTAAGACTATGCAAATATTTTAATCCCCACCACCCAGGAAAACCTTCACTTACACAGAGGCTCACTGCCATTTATAGTCTAAGAATTTGGTTGGGCTTTTTCCACTAGGAGCAGCAACTGTAATGATTGTTCTGTCTCTTTAAGAGACAAGCCACACCCACTCCCTCCCCCAATATGCTGAGACTGGTCTTCAGCTTCCAGCCTGAGTTCTCTCTCTTTTCCATCTCCCTCTCGAGAGGCAGCTTCAGTCTCTCCTCCGTGTCTGTCTCTCTCTCTCTCTCTCTCTCTCTGCCTCTCTGCTCTTCTTCCCTTCTCCCTTCCCCTCCATAACCCCGAATAAATATCCAACCTCACTCTGCATAGCATGCCAATCAGTCTGTCTCTCTCCCGCCACGTGGCTGGCCGCCGGGGACCACCTTTGAAGACCTGCCTGGGACTGGCTGCTCTCGGGGCCCACGGCCCCCTACCACCACTTGGGGACCTGCAGCATTTTTATTTTTCCATTACAACGACCCCTTAACCCTTCCTTCATTACCTGCGTGCAAGTTTTTACAGACTTACCCAACTTAGTTTAGACTGTGAGGTCAAACCCCAGCCAAAGGGAGAATGACAGTCACCACCTGAATTAGAATAGAAACTAAATGCACTTCCTGTCTGTGAGATCAAGGGTGAAGTTAGCCTTGTGCAGACACTTCTCCACCACCTCAGAAGACCCCTAAGACTTCAGGAGGCACCGGGTGGTGGTGGCGCAAGCCTTTAATCCCAGCACTCAGGAGGCAGAGGCAGGCGGATCTCTGTGAGTTCGAGACCAGCCTGGTCTACAAGAGCTAGTTCCAGGACAGGCTACAAAGCCACAAAGAAACCCTGTCTCGAAAAACCAAAAAAAAAAAAAAAAAAAAAGACTTCAGGAGGCTCCCAGGTCCACTGCCTCATCCCACCAAAAGGACACAGTCAGGTATGACAACAGCCAGGTGACTATTCCGCTAGCCGAGAACACAGAGACCCCTGTGATCCCAGAGGCCTCCCAGCCTCTCTGGATGTCTCTGAGGCTCAGACACTTAGCGATTCCCCTGACTCTGGCGTTCTGTCCGCTGTGGTCGAACTGCCTCAGGTCTCTAGAGCCGGCTGCTTGTTTCAAGCCAGTGGCTGTGCTCTGTCAGAAGGGTCTCCAGGAGACAGCTGTGGCCTCCATCAACTAGACCATGTCCTAGGTACCTGTCAACCCACCCCCATGTTCCACTGACCCTCAGGACTGATCCAGGCGTCTAGAATAACTGGTCAGGTGCTAGAGTTCAAAAGTCTAACCCACTCCAAGGACAAGCGATGGGTGACCTCGGGGACAGCAGGGCAAAGACTACGAACTCCCCGTTGCAGCTGCTGCAGACACTGTTCTCCAGACAGCAAAGGTGACTGTAGTTCACTTCAGAGGATACCTGTGTTATGGAAAAATTAAAAATGCTGCAGGATCCCCGGCGGACGCTGTAGGTCCCCAAGAGGTGGTAGTGGGCCATGTGGCGGCAGGCGGCGGGCCCTGAGAGCAGCCGGTCCCAGGCAGAGATGGCTGCCCGTCTCCAAGTGGTGGCTGATCCCAGGCAGGGAGACCCGTGGCGGGCGGGCAGGAGACAGACACATGGATAGGCACGCCATGCAGAGTCAAGTTGAACATTTATTAGGGTTTTGGGGGTGAAGGGAAATGGGGAGAAGGGGGGAAGAGAGAGAGAGGGGAGAGAGAAGAGAGAGACAGAAGCAGGGGAAGGGGAGAAGTGGGGGGAGAAGTGGGGGGAGAGGAAGAGGGAAAAGAGAAAGAGCTCAGGCCGGAAGCTGAAAATCAGCCTGCCTCAGCTGATGGGGGAGGGAGTGGGCGTGGCTTGTCTCTTTAAGAGACAGAAATCGTTACAACCTGTTGGATATAAAGAGCAATGAGCTGCCACCAATTGTTAATCTGGGTAAAGCGTAGCAGATATTTACACGATCCTGTCCACAGGTCAGGATTGGGACAAGGATTCACCCAGATATACCCAGACCACTCTGTGTATAAAAGAAGGGTTTTAGAAAGAGTTAGAGCTGGCGACGCTGGTGCACACCTCTAACCCCAGGATTTGGGAGGTGAAGGCAGAAAGATCGGTTCCATGCCAGGGTCAGTAACATCTCAGCTCAAGACCTTGTGAGGAGGGGGGGATGGGAGAGAGGAGCAGAGGGGAGCTCTAGTCTCCTCCTGCATTATGCTGATTTCATGGTAAATCGGGGTAGGCTTATCTTCCTCCTCTGTGGGAAGGAGCCTGGGAGAGAAGCTGTCCCAGGAAGTACTTCCGCTAAAATAAAAGGATGAGTGTGCACTTGGAGGGTGATTCTGTGGTGGCTCACTCAGCTAGCACGCTAAAGCCATAGCGTGCCAGGTTTAGTCCCTGGTAACACACACATGCGCACACATACAAAGCATGCCAAAGCCATAAGCTTAATCCCTAGTACCACTAGTACCACACCGATGTGCACACATGCACACACGCACACACTCACATGCACGCACACACATATACAAGCATGCCAAAGCCATAGGCCTGATCCCTAGTACTACACACACACACACACATGCACACACATGCACCCAATACACACACGCACGCACGCACACATACAAGCATGCCAACGCTATAGGTTTAATCCATAGTACCACACATGTGTGTGCACATGCACACACATGCACTCACACGCACATATATAAGCATGCTAAAGCCACAGGTTTACTCCCTAGTACCACACACATGCACACGCATGCACTCACACACACACGCATGCACACATACAAGCATGCCAAAGCCACAGGTTTAATCCCCAGTACCCCCCCACACACACACACATGAATACCACATGGGTAGGCTGCAGACCAATGGGAGACTCGGGTGCACAAAGCACTGGCCCTTTTCCCTTCCATCAAAACAGAAGGAACCGACAACACTTGAGAAACCGAGTTTGGTCTGAACTTAAAGCCCAGTCAGTGTGGTATGGATGCTACAGGAGCGGCACTTCGGGGGGACTTAGGGCAGGAAAGCTCATTTGTAGGGAGTAAACTGCCACACACCCCAGGAAGCCTCTCCCTGATGGGGCGGACGGTGCACAAAGCCCACCCGGGACTCCTTGCCTTTGACGATGGAAGCTGGACGGCCCCGCCCCTTCCTCTCATTCATGCTACTGCTTTTGGCAGCCTAAGCCCTCTGCACCCCAGTGTCCTCAGCCGGGACAGAGTATGACGGCTCAGCTGCCCGATGCCCCTGGCAAACAGCTAACCGGCTATGGACGGCACCTTCCCTTGTCTTAGGAAGGCTGCCTACAAGGTCAGGAACCTGTCCAGGTCACAAGGGCCACTCTGGCTAAGACTACTGTTGTACACTGCATGAAGATGTGTTGCTGTGATTGGCTTAAGGAAGGGCTGAATAGCCAATAGTTAGGCAGGAGGTAGAGGCGGGGTTTCTGGGGAGAGAAAGGAAGAGGAGGAAGAATGGAGGGGCAAGGAGACCCCAGGAGACACAGAGAGGAAACAGGAGGTTGCAAGGTGGAAGAGAGGTGACTTCAAATGATAGAACATAGATTACTATAAATGGGTTAATTTAAGTTGTAAGAGCTAGTTAGGAACAAGCTTAAGCTACAGGCCAAACTTCCATAATTAATAATTGTCAAGTTGGGAACGTAGGCCCCAGCCCCCAGGCCTGGTCTGGACTCCAGATCCACTTTTCCCCAGGGTATTTAAATGAGTTCCCAAAAGAGGTCCCTTTTCCTTACTCCCGGTGATGGTGTGATGGTCTGATGGTCGCTTTCCCACAACTTCCAGTTCCCCCCTCGGGGCCACCCGAGAGAGCGCAGAACTTCCATTAAACCTGGATATTTCTTAATTTGTCTTGTTTTGATTCAGCTTGATTGGGAATTTTGCGTCGGCGGGGAGCTCGCGTTAGAAAATATTCCTAACAATAATGTCTCCATGTCATTATCTGTAAGCTGGTGGCCAAAGAAATTTCATGTTACAGAGCAGAAGAGGGGTACCAAGCCTCCGACTGCAGCGGAATGATGACCCCAAGCACCCACACTGGGCATGGGATTTTCTGGACAACTGGTAAATGGAGCCAATGTGCTGGGCCTGAGGGAAGAAAACTATGTGAGAAAAGAGACAGGAGAAGCTTGTGGCCAAGAAGGCCGAGGGAAGTAATGCCCAGAGAGGAAGTCTGGGCTCACACTCGCCAGCTGCCATCGCCAGAAACTGGGAAGCTGCAGGACGCAGGGCCAGGCTGTTTCTGGCCTAAGTCTCCGCGTTACTGCCCAGGAAGGTCACCGCAGTCACCACCCTGCTACCGGGATCCTTCAAAGTGCCTGTTCCAGTTCAGCTCCTTGAAACACTTACCAAGAGATGGGAGGAGGTGGCAGGTGTCTTTAATCCCACCACTCGGGAGGCAGAGGCAGGTAGATCTCTGTGAGTTCAAGGCCAGCCTGGTCTGCACAGAGAGTCCTGGGACAGCCAGAGATACACAGAGAAACCCTGTCTCAAAAACAAAGAAAAGGAAAGGAAAGGAAAAAGAAAGGAATCATCTAAATAAATACTAGAGTTGGGAGACAGGAAAGAGCAGCAGACAATCTTTGTTTTTCTGTGAGCCTGTAAATGAGCCACACCTGGCAGCATTCCAAAGGGAATGGCTTCAGGGTCGTCGGAGTTCAACAGGACCATCAAAAACTCCTCCTGGCAGCCTTTCCCGTGGCCTGATAATGTCCCAGTGGTTACCACTTACTCATCTTGTTTGCCCTAAAAAATAGTCAGTTCCCAGAAATCAAAGACTATTAATTCCCTCTCTAATGTCCCTAAGCTAGCTACTCTGTGGGATCCCTTCCGGCTGCACCTTATCCTTCCTGGAAGGGACTTTCAGTGACTGTGCCGCCTCCTTCTCCCAAGGAGAAGCCCTCAGAAGCCCCGAGGATGCGGTAACTTCGTGGAATTCCTCTTCAAAATCCACCCCAGAGGGAAGAAGAAAGATCCCGTTTTGGCTTAATCCAAGGGGCTAATCTTCCCTTTAGAAAACTTTAAGGAAAAACAAGTACTGGATTATATTTAAAGGCGAAGAGAGGGGGCCTTGGAGTCTGCCAAAGAGAACATCTCTCACCACTGCTAATACAGACACCCCAAGGACTTGTCAGAAGCTCACGCCCCCACCCCCATCCCCAAGTAAAACAGCCCGGGACATTTGAATGTGAAAGAGAAAGTTCAGAGTGTGAGCCTGCGCAAACACAAGAGCTTACTCTGGAAAGCCACACGCCAGAGACACGCCCCACCCGGTGCTGGAGGGGACACCAACAATAACAGTGCGGGGCCTTCAAGAGCTATAATTTACTCTGAACCCTAGGACTGCTCATCCAGGGACAGAACATGCTCTTCTTTCCTGCTTCCACTCTCAAGGGTTTACGGGAACTGGTTCCACACCCGAAGACATTTTAGAATTAAAGTGAGCTCTCCTGAACTCTGAAGGGAAAGTGGGAAGCAGCTGGGTAAGGAGCCATAGGTGAGGGTAGTCCCAGACAAGCTCAGTCTGTCAGAGGGCAGGATAGAACAACAGAGCTGACTGACAACAGGGGACACTGGGTACAGCCCAGCTTCCAGCCTAAGGTCCCATTCATCCGCCCAGGCAGCTGTCAACAGTCTGAGTGACTGCAAACAAACACGGAAGTCACCCTCCCTCCCAGCTGTAGGCACTGAAACAGCTAGACAGAGTTGGCTTCTCCTGAGGCCTCTGCTTCCCGCCAGGCGCTGTTCCTCCCTGTGTCTCCCTGCATCTCGGCATCCAGAGGTCCACCTTGGACACAGTGCTGCCTGCCAGGGGGAAATCTGGACACTAGTCTTCCTGAGCCAAAGTTTATCCTATTCCGTTAATTCACACATTACCTAGAAGCCTCAGCTCTAGGGACAATCATAGTCTACGATACCAGGGGCTAGACTCTCACCATGTGGAACTGGGAGTTCCCAGTTCCACAGTTCCACAGAATAACAACTAGCAGGAGAGGCAGGGTCAGACAGTGGCGGGGGGTGGGGGGGTCACAACAGACTCTATGAATCCAAGATCTGAAACTGAGAGCTGGAAAAGACTCAGGGCGGGCAGGGGTCTTCAGAGGTACAGGCTCACAGCACGGTGATCTTGGTGTGCTCAGAAGTGGGGCTGTGGCTTACCGCGGTCCCTAAACCAGCGAAAGAGGTCTTCACCAGGACTGGTGGCTTTGTTGTCTAATGAACAGCAGAGAGAATACTCATGTGTTGTCACTGTCAAAGAGAATCTTGTCACCTGAAAGCTTCACCTGCTAACATGTATACGCATAACTCCTCGTCTTACACGTGAACATGTGTACATACCAAGCCCTTGTCATACATGTTACCAAGTCTGCGTGGGACAGGGAAAGAGAATACGGACATCTGGTTCCTTATGTAAAACTTTAAACACCGTGTGTGGAGGGGTGTGTATGTGGGGGGTGTACGTGTGTGTGTGTGTGTGTGGTGTGTGTGCATCTGTGTGGTGTGTGTGTGCATGTGTGTGCGTGTGTGCATGTGTGGTGTGTGTGGTGTATGTGTGGTGTGTGTGTGGTGTATGTGTGTGTGTGACTCAGCCAAATGTTTATTTAATGAGTATTTTCGAGTTGGTTGCAGCAGGTCATGACTCAGTTGGACCAAGAAGCAGAGATGCACTCACCACAGGGGGCAAGCCCTCAACATTCTTAGTTAAGGGGGGGGTGAAGGCTGAGGGAGTGAGGTCAAGGAAGGGGATGAAGGAAAGCTGGGTGGTTTTAAACACGAATTCATTTCTGTGGTGAGGGGGTGGAGGTCGGCAGACAGCCTTCAGGAGTCGCTTCTGTCTCCCCAACTGGTGGCCTGGGAAGGTGTGGGTGTTTGGTTTTGTTTGGATATTGTTCTGTTTGGAGACCAGCCTGAATTCCTGACCTTCTACCTTCCAACTGCTGGGACCACAAGCATGAGCCACACCCAGGCACAGCCTTCTGCAGCTTCTCAAATCCCAGGTCCACAGCACTCACCTGGAAGACCAGGGGAGACTGGGGCACCGTTCCCAGAGTTCACCCACAAGGGCTGCTAGACAGAGACCACCGGAGATTGGGGCCCCGTTCCCAGAGTTCACCCACAAGGGCTGCTAGACCAAAGACTGGGGCCTGAAGCTCTTGGAGAACCACTCTCCTGAGCCTACACCTCCCAGTCCAGTAGCCCTAGTTACCTGGGGCCACAGCACAGACTGCAGTTGGGAAACATCAACCCTACGAGACTCTCTGACCACATCTCCCTAAGGACAAGGGGCTTCTCACCAGCAATGACCAAGGCCAGGTCTTCATACACCCCCTAAGAGGCTCCATCCTCTCCAGAGTCAGGGGTTTCTTTCCAGGCGGGGCCTAAGGGGAACCCTTCCTCAGCTGTCTCTCACCAGGAGCAAGCTTTCCACTCTTTCCCTCCGCTCCTGTCCTGGTTTCTTCCATGACACCAGCAAGTGTCACGTGTCTGTCACACGTCTCATGCTGACGTGGTCTCTGGGTCTGGAGAGCTCGGGTCCTGCTCTGCTACCCTTTAGCTGTGACCCTGGACGAAAAGGTCTTAACGTTTCTACGGTTGTAAACATGAGCATATGATTAGTCTTTGGCGTAACGGACGCGGTCGTTTCCCAGGGTGAAACAGCTGAGCCAGCTCAGCCCCAGGCTGGCGGCACAGGTGGCAAACTCACCCTACATCACCTTGGGGTCATAGGTGCTGGGGGACAGGGGCTGTTAAAGCAACCCCGGTGCGAGGCTAAACTCATTTAAATGCGTGGAGCACATATGGAGGCTGCACAGGGGCTTGCCATACATGCCCAGGATAGCCCTGAGGTAGCCCAGGCTGCCTTTGCACAGGGCCAGCAGCCCTCTCTCACGTCCCCAATACTGACCTGAGAGGGGAGGACAGAGAGGGCTACAACCAGCAGCGTCTAGGCCGGGTCTTCAGAAAGATCAGACTTCCGATAATAACCGGTGTTTTTTATCCTAACAATGAGCATCGTCCCTTTCACTAGCAGCACGGTGGGAGGTGCAATCACGATGGCTTGGAACGGCACAGATTTGGCCCGGCGCACCGATGGCCGCAGCAAGGGCAGAAGCAGTGCCTCCAAGGCACTGACAGTTGCCCAGCTTCCCTCCCCCTCCGGCAGACACTGCAGTACACTGCACCCAAGGGTGCCGACTCAAGAGAGCTCTTTTTTTGTCTCCCCCCTGGGAAACGCCCTTAGGATGGAGCTGAGCTCACTCCACGTTCATCATCGGCACGGGCAGAGGCCATGGTGCACCGGGCAGAGGACGGCGTACCTCAGCTGACTCCGTGGTGCACAGACTGCTTCACCCTGGAAAATAGCAGTAGCTAGCCCAGTAGAGGTTGGTGACAGGAGTAAAAGTGTTAACACTTGGAATGGCTCCCCTGCACAATGACATAAAGAACAAAATCAAATAAAGCTATAAGGAAAAAGGAAAGGACACAGTTTTCAGGGACACGGGTGCATCTGGACTGTATTTATTGAGGCAACCCTACCCAGGAAGAAAACTACCACAATCCTTTAGCTTGTTTCTGTTACTCTGATTAAACACGTGACCAAAGACGACATCAAGGCAGGAGCCTGATTTGGAAACAATGGAGAAACACCGTTTACGGGTTTCTCACTCTGATTTTCTCAGCCGCCCGTCTTATACAGCCCAGGCCCGCTGCCAGGGATGGTGCCGCCTACGGTGGGCTGGGTCCTGGTCACCTTTCTTATACAGCCCAGGCCCGCTGCCAGGGATGTGGCCTACGGTGGGCTAGGTCCTGGCCACCTTTCTTATACAGCCCAGGCCCGCTGCCAGGGATGGTGCGGCCTATGGTGGGCTGGGTCCTGCCTCACGAACCAGGCAGAAAGAAAACACCCCACAGCCAGGCCCCCTAATCAATCTGATGAAGGCTGATGAACCTCAGCAGAGGCTCCCTCCTCCTGGGAGTCAGGGTGACAACCGATGCCAGCTAGCGACAGTGAACAGTCTCCCTCCTAAGTGGACCCCAGCTTGACCGTTTTAGGGATGCACGCGCACATATGTGGGATTCAGTGTGGGCAGAGGCTATGTAACAGGAAAGAGAACTACAGAAAGGAGGTGAAAGGTTTTCCTCACGGTCTGGGGGAGTGTGTGTGTGACAGAACGCCTGTGACAGAATGTGGAAAAGGAACGGCTGGAAACAGAAGACAAGGCCGAGAACGAGGGGTCTGGGAGAGAGAGGTATGTATGGATAATATGACATAACGGAACCTGTCATTTTCCATGTCGATTAAAACAAATAGAAACTCAACAAAATAAACGACCAAATTAGGAAGACGAACATTACATAAATAGCCCCTACCAATAGGAGGCGCTACGCAAGGAAAGGCAAACCGACAGCAGCCTCCCCAAGCCCCCAGCACCTGATACAGCAGGGCCACACGGCTGAGCAGCGCACTGAGCACTGGTCGTTTGGTGCATTCTGCCCCCTGGACTTCAGCACTGGAGGAAGAGGCAGGTACCCTGGACACAGGCGTGTGCACCGAGGGGACAGACGGCAAAGAATGGGTGTGGTCGGGAAACCTCACACCAACCACCAGGCACTACAGGTATGGACCAGGAATGCTAAGCGGGGCTCGTGCCACAGAGGGCATCAGATGTCACGGAAGCTGGTACCCACGCCCGCTCACAACGGCGGCACTGCTGGACTCTCTGAAGATAAGGCCTGAGGCGGGACAGCCAGTCAGAGAGCAGCTCCAGTCGAGAGGTGGCAATGGGCCAAGCCACCTGTCACAAAGCCGCCCCTTCCTGGATTCAGGCAACAGGGAGGCATGGCTGCCAGGAGGCATGGCTGCCAGGTGCAAGGCTGCTGGAGGAAGGAGGAAGCAGGCAGCAGAAGTCACGTGGTGGAGAGCTGTTCACCGTCTGCCAGTCAGGGAGGAGGCAGGGGTTGGGGCGATGCCAGCACTAGACTGGTTTTCCCCCTTCCCCTCTGTTACCACATCCAAGCCCTCAGCTCACGGGATGGGGGTACCCGTACTCGAGGCAACCCTTCCAACCTTTCTCTGGAAATGCACCCAGAGATACAAACCCGGATGTCTCACCCATCTTCCAGGTAACTTCAAATCTAGTCATCTTGACAACGAAAATTGACCGCCACAGTAAGTATATGCCAAGAGACAGTGTAATTCTACCAACTCACAGAGGCTAACCAAGCCCCCTGTGGCTCTCTCTTGCCTGGGATCACACAGGCATTTAGTGAAGGACCACGGACTAGACCTCAGCTTTCACAGGACACTATCCAGCTTCTAACTCGCTTACACCCCAGGTAAGATAGCAGCGACTCCAAATTGAAGCAGGCCGGTTTAAGACGAAAATGACCTTTTGCTATCCACGACGATCAAACACAAATGGCTCTGCTCCGTCCCGAGAGAGGGAAGTGAGGAAACACGGGTGTCTGAACCCAGAGAGCGAACCGTTTAGATACTTTAAGGTCACAAAGATTTCGACAAGACTTGGTCACTTGGGGAAATTAAAAAGACACACGTCATGGAAGACTGAGGATGTAGCTCAGGGGCGGAATGCTTGTCTGGTGTGCACAAGGCCCTAGGTTCAGTTCACAGCACCGCCACCCAAAACAAACAAACAAACATAAAACGGTTAATCTCGCAGCGATCCCTACTGGCGCAGGCGTAATCGGCAGACTTAGATACTCTACCAGACTAACCACACCAGGATGACAGAGTCTATTTTACAGCTGAACAAACTGTATTGTTGAGTGAGCAACAGGTTTCCTATAAAGACCACATTTGGGGCCTGAAAGTGCTGAGACCCCTTGGGACCCGGCCTACCAGCTGAAGCTGTCAATCATCACCTCCCTTCAGTTACTTGAAACAGGACACAGCGCTGGGCGTGGTGGTGCGTGCTGTGATCCCAGCACTGAAGGCAAAGGTAGGCAGGGAGTCTCCGAATTCAAAGTCAACCTAATAATCTACCCAACGACTGAGTTCCGGGATAGCCAGGGCTACACTTAGAGACCCAATCTCAAAAATCAATCAATCAATAAATCTCACTTAATAAATTCTAATACATGCATTTTAAAAGAACAGAACACAAATAAGACTAACACAGGGCGAGAGACGGCTCAGCAGTGGGAGCCTGGGCTCTTGCAGAGGACAAGGCGGTCCAAGCATCCAGTTGAGTGGCGCTGCGGGAATCCACATCTCCAGCCTCCCCAGGCACCAGCACTCAGGTGCACGTAGCCCACGCACAGAAACACGCAAGCACACAGAACCAAAATAAAAACGAATCTCTAACTAATAAAGGTAACACAAGACAAGCGTGTGTAAGGTGTCTTGTGAGAGTGGGTGCACGCTGGGCATCCGGTGAAGGGGCCTCGAAGAAGCAACATTAAAACCAGAAATGGTCAGCTGGGTCTTGGTCATGCCCTGACCAACAGGGACACCTCAAGAAAGACCTACAGATTAAAAAAGCAATGTATTCGATGAGCAATGTTATACTCATTTTACGTAAGAGTGGGATTTATACCATTTTACACCGGCGGCACTTCCTCCCACTCAGGGCGTATCTAAGCCCACTCACTGAGGACAGCCTGCAGAAACAGCGGCACAGGTTGGGGAACAATCCCAGGCGCAGAATCAAAGGCATCTGGAGTCAGGAGTGCCTGACTCAACCTGCGGCTTCACCACGCCCACTGGAATAAGAGTGTGTATCCCTGTATCCCCAGCCTGTTCCCTCACTGGGAGGACAGAGCCATCTCCTCAAGCTGCTCCTGTAAGGATCAAATAACCCACTGTCCCCAAGATTCCTGGCACATGAACCCTGCCCCCACCGCCACCTGCTGAGCATCACCGGGCTGATTAAGCTCCATGGCAGTCCTAGTCTTCACACGTTGAGGTCAACAAGTCCTTGGGGTGGGGAGAGAGAGGGGGGGGGGGAGAGAGAGAGAGAGAGAGAGAGAGAGAGAGAGAGCGCGCTAAAAGGGAGTGGGGATGAGGGTGGTTCAGAACTCTTGGCCCAAATATAGGGAGGTTCAGAGAAGCACATTGACTTTGGGGCAATCAGGGGCTCCTGGTTTTTACTGCCCATCAGAAACTGTGGAGTCTTTTAAAGTTATATAGGTCTAGATGATACTTCCTAAGATCGGGATTCAAACCGGCCTAAGGATGGGCCAGCACTGGGTTTGTATTTAGTTTTCTTTTGTTGGTGTTGGTTCAGGCTACCCAGGTAGTTCAGCCATAAGGGAGCCTGAGAAATTGCTCTGCAGTGTGAATGACAAAGAAACTAACCAGGGCTGCAGCTGGAGCTCTGTGACAGGGGTGTCTACTGAGCATGTGTGAAGCCCTTCATTTAATCCCAGCACCATGAAAAGGGAAAAGGAAACTTTACCAAAGCAGGCTGGTAAACTTCAGAGAAACTATTTCCATCCACTGGGCACAGAGGTAAACATATGTGATCCCAGTACTTGGGAGGTACAGGCAGGAGGATCCGAAGCTCCAGGACAGCCTTGCCTACCCGGCAAGTTTGAGGCCGGTCTGGGCAACATGAAACCCTGTCTCAAAAAAAAACTAAATAAGAAGAAATAATTTCCATAAACAGGCAACTGAAGGAGGCAATTTGAGAATATACTCATAAAATCCTGCACCAACAGCCAGGCTCCACAGAGTGAATCCTGCCAACGCACCGACGACTCTCCTCCTGGGAATGACCACCCAGGAGACCCGAAGCCTCTGGACTCCCTGACACCGTGGAAAACATAACCTCCCATGTAGTGTTGGCAGGTGGCTCAGCCACACCTTGGAGCGTGTTCTCAAGACCTGCTCCTCACTAGCGCTCAAACTCGCAATTCTGAATGGCAGCAGCAAGCTGTTCAACTCTGATATCGATAACAGGAACGAAAATAGAGATAGCATGCCGGGTTATGTGAGGACAAACCCCAGAGACTGGGAGGCCGATGACCTGTGCCACACACCGGCTAATGCACACCACTCCACTGCTGGCTTTCCCATCTCACTCAATAGTATCCCCATCCTGCCTTCTGCTGAGGCCAAACCCTCAGAGACACCCGTCCTGTCGGGTCCTGTAATATATCTGCACCAGACCTTCTGGCTAAAGATCAAATAAGACCATGCGCTGTAAAACTATGAGAGTCCCCATGGCTGCAAAGCCTAAAAGAGGGACTTCTCACAAAGCGTCTGCAAGCGCCTGCTCTAAGACACAGCTTAACCGTGGGTCACAAGCCCGTCTGGAGTCACGTGGCTGAAGGTGAACTCTAGCTTGCTCTGGAGAGCACAAGGAGGCACAAGAGCGTTTGGAGCAGGCTGGCCCCCAGATGTTCTAAGGTAACTTTCCTTCTACCCAAAGAAAAAAAGAAAAGGAAAAGCCACAGCCAGGCTTGAGGAAACACCAAGTGTCCCTGAGGCTCCCAAACACCTGCATTCAGTGGGCATTTCACGAGGGGGTGAATGAAGAATGAATGAATGAATGAATGAATGAATGAAGAATGAATGAATGGATGATCCCATGGGCATTTTAAGGTCAAAGAGCAGAATCTGATGCCAGGCTATTAGGCTTAAAAAGGGAGGAGTGGAGAGTTTAATTCTTAATAATTGGATAGATGATAATGGTGCTAACAACCATGGCAATTCAACCTAACAGACAAAAGGGAGGGAGGGGTCCTAGTAAGGGTCACTACTGCTGTGATCAAACACACCGTGACCAAAGCAACTTGGGAGGGAAAGGGTTTGTTTAGCTCACACTTCCACACCACTGTTCATTGTTGAAGGACGTCCACATGATCCTGGAGGCAGGAGAGGCGCTGCTTACTGACTTGCTCCCCGTGGCTTGCTCAGTCTGCTTTCTTACAGAACTCAGAACCACCAGCCCAGGGACGGCCCCACCCACAGTGGGCTGGACCCTCCCCCATCAACCACTACTAAAGAAAATACCCTACAGGCTTGCCTGCAGCTTGATCTCCAGAAGATATTTCTCAGTTGAGGTTCCCTCCCCTCAGATGACCTCAGCTGTGTGAAGCTGACAGAAAAGTAGCCAGCACAGGAGGAAACACACTGGAGGTGTGCACGCACGTGTAAAAGTCACATTCATTCGCGAACCACGACCAAAAGGCCTGCTTGATAAGGCCGGCACACACACATGCACACACAGCCACACACACATGCTCACACACACACACTCACAAATGCGCACACACGCACACATACGCACACACATGCACACACACACACGCACAACACACTCGCACATGCGCACACACGCACACATATACACGCACACATGCACATGCACACACATACGCACACACGCACTCACACATGCGTGCACACGCACACACACATGCACACGCACACACACGCACACATACACTGACACACTCCTTCAGTCAGCCCGTGTGTTTACAGCCAGTTGGAGCCAGGCAGGCAGACAGTCCCTGAGCACTTCTGGCCTTGATGGGCACACCTACAACACACTCTGAAGATACAGATAGCATCTCTGCTGGGCACAGCCAAGCTGGGCGATTCCTGAGAAGTTGCCCAACCCCTCTGAACCTCAACTCTTCCCTAGAGAACTGTGATCCTGTCTACCTCAGAGACTGAGGATTAAATTTCTTTTGGGTACCATGTAAAATGGAGCACAGTCTATATACAGGTGTCTGTGACACTGGAGTCAGGGCTCGGTGGAGCCCTCTGACCCATGCCTCTCAACGTGTGGTCTGAGGCTACTGAACCTAGTAGCCCTTCAAACAGAGACTCCCAAGCCCTACCCCTCCCCAGACTCACCAGGGCCCGAGTTCCTGAGGACTCCAAAGTGGGGGATCCACAAGAGACCCATAACCTCTGCTTCTAAAAGCAAGTTGGAGGCAATTTCTGAGGCAGGGAACGTGGCATCTGTCACGCAGCCACGGCTCTGCTGACTTCTGCTTTCTGCTCTGGGCTCCTCAGGTATGACGTAATATGACGGTTTCTTAAAGGACTAATCTTAATAAGGCTGAGACTTTCCTTCCTGCTCTGGAGGGCAGGACTTTTTCTTTGTCCCCACTACAGACCTGGCACTCTGCCGATTGCCAGCAAGGCCAGAGTTGGCTCAGCCGGTACAGCTGCCACCCAAGCCTGATGACCTGAGGGAGGGTCACCCCCAAGACACACATGGTAAAGTCTCCTGAACACACATTCTGTGGCAGGTGTGTGGTGTGTGTGTGTGTGTGTGTGTGTGTGTGTGTGTGTGTGTCTGGGGGGGGTGTTCATGTATGTGTGAGTATTCATGGGTATGTGTGTGTTAGTGTGGGGGATGCTCATGTATGTGTGTGTGTATCTCGTGTATGTGTGTGTTCATGTGGGGCGGTCTTCGTGTGTGTGTGTGTTCATGTGGGTATGGGGAGGTGTTCGTGTATGTGTTTGTGTGAAATGTATTTTAAAAAATTCAAAAAATGGTATCAAATGCTACAGTTCAAAATGAAACAGTGCTGAGCTGGCCATGGTTCACACCTATAACCCCAGCACTCGGGACAGTAAGGTAGAGGCATTCCCTA